>OZ024929.1:177931930-178385101 GCA_964017235.1 Sabellastarte sp. h YS-2021 | reverse complement strand
TACCTAGGTCTAATAACACCTTATGTAAGTATTATTGCAGAATACGCCCCCCCCCCCCCCCCCCCCCCCCGGCCCTATTTCATAATGTACCCTTACAGTCTGTCATAAACCTCCGTTGTAATTCACGCATGTTCAACATGTACTGGTAAAATATAGACGAAGAACCTTTGGGAAAACACCCCCCTCTCTTGTAACAACAATATTAAGTAATTAAACTGAAACCTTTGGCCACCACAAACCACGTTCATATCAATCAAAAAGTTAAACATTAAACAACTTGCACAACACTTTTTTATCCTACCAGAGACTTGCAATGACTCTCGATGTTTGGGTATCGAGTTTCAGAGCATCTTAGATACAGTAATATATCAATTCCACAAAAAAAAAAAAAAAAAAAAACTTCAGTAGCACACTAGGCTTGCACTCAGGTCTTTACTTTGGGTTTTTGAGACAATAAATGAGTGCATTTTAAAACAGTCTGGATTTTACACTCTCGCTGGAAGTTAGACTTTCACCAAGTCCTTTTGTTTTTTTGTGAAATATATGGGTACTGTATGACTTTTGAAAATCCAACCAGCCCTCACATTTTTTTTTCAGTGACTATCCACCTTACTCCAGAATACTTGTGGTATAATGAACTCCTCTAACTTCCTAATCTAAATTTAACTATTCAGTTTACTGATGGATACAAATACAAAGACTTGGAGCAAGTCTAACTGGAAGTAAACTTCTTTCTGGGGGGAAATGCTCTCAGAGAATCATAGTTCACTAAGGGAGGACCTTGTACAAGGTCTAGTCGCTCACTATACCAAATGGAATGTACTGTATGATTACAGAAATTTACAGGATTTTCAAATCAATGTCAATTATTATTGTTATTATTATTTTTTTTTTTTTTTTTTGTCAAATTTTGTATTATGTTATCTTGCAATAAATAAAACTAAAAATATATATAAAGATCTTCCATTTGATAAGATCACTGGGAATTAACATTAAAGTATGTGTTACTTGGTTGTTATTTTTAAAAGGCTCGCAAAACTTAAAACAGAATACCAAGCAAATATCATACGATAATTTCAATCAGAAGAAATGTTCAAATTGAACTAATATTCTTTTAAAATGTAACATACATAGTTGAAAATAACAGCATTAATATGTTAAAGTATTGAAATGTAATGTTACGTTCAAGAACTATATTTCTGTATCAAGAGGTTTGATTGTTGTTGTATACTATTGGATAGCTTACAACTTAACTATAAAAAATTAGACACATTACATAGAATTTTAAAGAGTCAGAAAGTTACTGAAATTACTGCCTAAAAATTTCTTGATGACACATTAACTAAAATTGATTTTAGGTGCACATGAAATATGAATCTGCACTGTTTATTTAATAGAGATGTCAACTTCTTCTATGTACAGTTAATAAAAAGATAAGTAATTAACTATAATAATAATAATAAAAAATTATTATTATTAGTATTAAAACTAAACCCATACAATGCACCCTACATGATATGCAGAAAGTTCAACAGTACCACCCTGCTTACCTTTTTTGATGGTCAGTTTCATATTCTAACCCAATAAAGATCAAAGCCACAACAAGAACTGTTGATAAAAACAGAACCAGTGTGATGAACTTTCGGATCAAAATCCTTATGGGACTCTTAACGGCTTTCTTTCCTCCAGAATCCTCATTGGGAGTCTCAGTATTATTTTCCTCGTTATTCTCCATGATATTTGTGATAAAAATCACAAAATACTACACATTTGTAACACTTTGATAAGATATCACATCTTTCCCTCTCTATATCTCGTCATAGAAATGGTAACCAACTGAAATTCGTGAATGTGACGTCATTTCTATTGTTTACGAATCTTGCCGAATTCGCTATCGTTAACTTTCGTGTTTAATTCGTCGCAAATGATATTGCCATTTTTAGCGATAAAAATAAAGTATCACTTTTTGAGACAAGACTGTACATAATACATTTCGATTTTATTACAATATATATATAAATTATGTATTGCAATTTCATTTGGTTTAATCAGTTATGATCATAGAAATCGTATAAATTTCTATGGTTATGATATTGTCTGCGTACATATGCTTCTGACAAAACGGTTTAATTTAAAATTGTCCTTTAAAACTTTTATCCACAGCACTTTACTTTTTCTTGGAAATGCTTTTTCTTGGAAATTGCATGTATTTATCATTCACTGTTTTGCCCAACGCCCATAATTTCACAGCTAAAAATATACTTTAAATAAACTATAATTAATTACTTATCAGTTAGTTTTGTGTGTGTGTGCCACATCTTATTTGCTTCATATAGACGATGGTACAACTGTACCCTGTGATATTGAGAGCTAAAGTTATAATATAGATAGGTACATTATGCGCTCATTCAGAGTTTATCAAGCCCTGTCTGTATCAATTACAACGACATAAAATTATGTTTATCTAAATTACCAAAAACAATGTTAATACAATCATGATAAATTCAAATTTCAGTGACTATCAGAATTTTAACAGTAAAATATTGCAGGAAAGTTTGTATCCGAAGCATGGACATTTTTAGCTAGTGAGTAAATGTTGTGTATCAGATTAGATAGTCATTTTTTTTCAGCTGGCGATCTTGAATCGGTTCAAGGGGATGAAGACCAGGTACAGCAAATATACTTCCAAGTCGATCCTGCCTACTTTGCACTTTCTCGGGGATCACATTACCCATGTGCTTTCTAGAAAGTCCTACATTGTAAGAACTTGTTTGCATGGCATTTTTGTTTTACTGCAGTACTAGACTTAGATGGCATTTTACTGTTGTACAAGACTTGGCACACATAATTAGACAAATAGGTAAAAGACTTCAATGCTGAGAGGTCGGACTTGAAAGTCCTGCTGGAATGGAATATAATCACTTCTTCTCAATGGTAGTGAACTAAATGTACTGCTTCAACTTCAGTCAACTGAATATACTGATTTAAATGTACCTCGAGCACTGCGTGAAGTGACATTAATATAGTCACAATAATGTAGAAATTTTGAGAGGGCCAATTTAATGTAAGTAACAGACTTATAATATTGTTTTATTAATTGGTTTATATTGTTTTCCTCAGAAAAGTTTGCATGGGCGGCCTCCCGATCTATACATTTTGATACTGACCTATCCCTAGCTACATCATGTATTTGGCCATGTCTTGGCCCCAAGTGTGGCATTGTAATAATGTTTGATTACAGTCTCTACCTTTTGCCTATCTTAGTATCCTTGTTGCCACCAGTACACTCTTCCATGTCCTGGAACACCTTGTGTCCTCTGTCAAAGCACAGATCTATCACACCTCTCCTCTTCATCAGTAATTCTACGGTGCACCTCTGGGTATCCGAGTCCCATGATGTTAACAGGTATGTTATGCTGGGTGCAGCAAGCTAAAAGCAATAGTATACTGACAGTGTCTGGGTATTCAGGGTTTAGGGTAGTCAGCAAGCAGCCAAATCTATTAGATCTTAGATCAGATAGATTACTGACTTTTGCATAAGAACTGATAGAACCAATTGCTACCCACACCCATACGCATTTAAACTTGTAATTAGCATCTACCAGAGCAAAAATATGATGGAGACAAACCCTTTGTAGTTCTAATGAAGTGACCCATGCCTCTATGGGTTATCAGATTGCCATCTATTTGCCATTTATTGCCCAAGGATGTGATAGAAATTCCAACTGGATAAAAACTCCGCCCCAACTTTTTCTCACTCATTGCTGATCCTTTAACACTGCAGAACTTCTGCTGAATATTCATGAAACATGGGATTACAGCATCTTGTGCTCTCATACCCAATTTTCGGAAGATCATTCAGTTCATGGGAAAGTCACCTAAAGATCCTGTCTGGTTTGCAGGATATTCTCATGGTTCTAATTCTAATGGTACTTTTGTCAAGCTTATTCTGTTCATAAGATAATCTAAGATAGTCATGTCTTCTTGTGGTTTCATCTCAGCATGGTTGAATCGCATAATAAAAATCAGGATTTTAATCATGTGACAGCACTTTCCCATTTCTTTCCTGCACATATTGACCAGTTTTCAATCACCAAGATTTATATTTATTCCCCTGAATTATCAAACTTACCCTCTCTAGTGTGCCACCTGGAAATAATAAGGAAACATCAAGAACATTAAAGTTTCATTTTTATGAATCTTGATCAAGTTCGAATTTTCTGTACTTCCAACTGTAGCCATTTTAAAGTTCAAAGTTTCTAATGTTAAAACAAACTTTAAATTCTGTAATGGAATTGATAAAAAATCTCTTAATGCTAAAGAAAAAATTGAACCTCAACATGTTTACAAAGTAAACTTGAAATCAAACATTGGAAAATGGTTTATGTACCTACATAATCCTGATTTCATTTATATGAAGTATCAAATGGAAATGGTTATAGCTGATTCCTGTTAAATATGCACTTAAAGCAGGAAAACTCCTTTAAAACTTTTAAAGCAATACATAGAAAAAACAGAAATCCCAAATCCAAAAAGTGACTAACTTAGCTTTGTATACATGGAAATATTTAAAGCATCATTATAGAGATGCAATATCATTTAATAATCCAAAATGTGTTTATTTCTCCAAAGGCAAATTAGTTATTGTAAGAACCATGTATTCACAAATTGTATACATCTTAAAACAAATGTCAAAGTCAAAGAAATGGTCAGGCATGTGGTAAAACTCCCACAAAATACAAAATAATACCATAAACTAAAGCATAGAATAAAGTAATTTATTTTAATTTTATTTTGTATCATGTTACTTCTAGCACGTTTCATAGGTTGCTTCATGGTAGGTGCCTTAGGGATGAAACAAAGTTTAGTGCAGTCTATATATCAGTATTCTAGCTTTTTTTCTGAAATGGTCATTGACAATTGATTTTAAACTATCAAATCCCCTATATGTATGCATGCTCTCCATTAAGTAAATTTTTAATATAACGAAGTGGACCTAAATGGCTGATTTGACTTTACCAAAGAAAATTACATGAAGCAGTAGTTGTAACAAACAATGCATTGATTACTGCAATGGACATTATGTTTCGGTACAAGATCCATAAAGGAAGTGAAAAAAGGGATTGTAGCCAGGACTGGGAATTTAATGTGTTTGGTTAAATTTGTCAACGTTTAAGAAGTAGTTAACATAACAGATAGAACATTACAACAACCTGTATGTGTCTATATGTTAATAGTATTAATGCAATAGAACAAATATAAAGAAATTATCATTCTGTATGTTAATACTATTCACGAACTAGAACAAAGATATAAAAATAATAAGAGCATTTTACTCTCTTGTGATTATTGGGCAAATTCGTAAATTTTACAGCTTAGGAAGGTACTTTAGTTTTTGGCCTTTTTCTGGAGTACACCATGATTTTTGAAGCAGGTAAAATTCGGAATAATATACAATAAGGAGTGACAGCCCTGGCTTGGGGTAATCTGAGTTTTAGTATAACCGATCAGGAAAGGTGAAGGTTGAAGCTATGTGAAATTTCCGGAATTTCCGTAAAATTGACGATTATTCTTTTGTTTTGACAGTGTACTGTATCTGTCATTATTCCAAATATAATTTTGAAATTCACAATGCAGATAAGGTATGTCAAGTTTAAGCTTAACCCATTTCGACTCTTAAGTCCCAAGATCAGCTGCCAAGGGTGTCGGGAGGTTTCGCTCCACGGAGGTTTCGCTCCATTATTTGGAAGATTTTGTTCCAAAGATGAGTGTTTTCAGCATTACTTTTTCACCACTTTCTCATTCATTCAACAGACATTGAATTTCACTATTATTTGGAAAGCTGTTTGCAGATGAAGGGCAAATATTTCAAGTAAGCCTAATCAGCATTTCGATTCTCGCAAAGCATCACGGGAAGGTATCGGGATAAACAAAACAGAGTGTCTTCGGAACCGACAAGGACGGGTCACAATTCTTTTAATTTCAGAACCGTCATGTTCATATTATAACTATTTGATGTGTAGATACATAAAACCAGGAAACCAGTCTACCGGGTACTTTTCATCTGCAAAGGTGATTAATTTCATTAACCAATGGAATAATTTGTTACTGAAACCTCACTCAGACCAAGTATAACTTTTCGTCTGCAAACGTGATTAATTTCATTAACCAATGAAATATTTTGTTACTGAAACCTCGCTTATAATTGAGACCAAGTATAACAAAGTTTGTATATTTTTCTACAAAATAGTTTCAAAACTAAAAATATTCTAAAACGTAATGTTAGAATAGAAATTTGGCGGTTCTGATTTTGTTATGAAAACATTTATAAAATATATCAAGGGTAAAGACATATTTCTTTAAAATGGGTCAAAAGCAAATAATTTGTGAGCCATTTCCATTGGCGGTTCTGAAAGCGATTGTTTTCCGATCCGTCAGTGACTGTTCTGAAGCCACAGTGTAAACAAAAAACGTCGTGTGACAGAAGAACCAGGAAGTAGCGAATATTTAATTTATGTGATTTCTGTATATATACGCATTTATCTTATAAAAATATAAGTGAAATAGTGTAATAAATTATATAAATTAGTTCTGTGAAGAATGTGGATTTTTTGTGAGATATTTGTGGCAGTTTTAACATAAATCCTCTATTTTCGCCCAGTTGCAGCCAAGATCTAACTGGTCTTATCAATTCGTCTTTTTTCTTTGATATTTCAAAAAAAAAAAAAAATTATGTAACTTAAAAATATGTGATATACATCATTGGAAATGAAGTTTAGACAGCTTCTGTTCGATTTATTACATTAAAATCCATGAAGAACTGGTGAAGGAATCATAAGTTAATTTTTTATTTAAAAAAAATTTTTTCTTTGTAATTTCATTCCAATTTTATCCATTTTTTTTATTGATGGACATATGTTACTTATTATTTAAACAAACTGGTAGATAATAAATAAAGTACTCCTTAAATTGTTTCCTATATTTATGTACTGATTTCCTAATATTTTTGGATATTTCTGTACTATTTTCCTATTATTCTTTTTTCAGCCTTATTTATTAGCTTTATTTTGCATTAATCTTAAGTGCATTATGTGACCTTTAGTTCCCTGTTTTTATTTTTAATTTTAAGATTAAGAACATATTCATTTATGAAAAGCTGCACTGATAATAAATATCAAAGTAAGAGTAATTATTTCACTTTTAAGGAATTGTAATCCCTATTTTTAATTTTTTGTCCAATTTTAAAGAAAATGGATCATGCATGTACACAAATACCCATCTTTTGCCCAAATTTTTTATATTTTTATTTACACACACCCCAACAACGGTTCTCCTCATATTCATTCCATTAAAATCTGCCCATAAATAAAAAATAGTAAAATTTTTGAAACTATTTTTTTTCAACTGCATATCTCTAGTGAGCACAACATTTTATCAAAAAATTTTGAGCAAATATGTACACATCTATTTTCAAGTAATGTTCTCAACACTTTTCCTAATTTATTAGTTAATACTTTACTTCACATAAAAAATATCTGAAACAACAATAATTTTAAAAACATATGTTTATAATTTAAATAATCAATAAAAATCATCTCCAAAAATAACTGTACAGGTTAAGAAACCCCATTTCCCCCACCTTAGAAGAATAAAAGCAATAGTTTAAAGTACCTTTTCTTGGCAAAAAAATACTATTCTGTAGATCTATATGTATATTTTTATAAAAAAAATTAAGCTCAGCGTGGGTAGTGTACATATAATTGTATCCCCGACGCGAAGCGGGGATACTATGGATTCATCATCGTTGTCGTCCGCAGAGATTTCTTGTTAGCAACCTACAGTCCACATTTCTTTCCGGATTTCATTCATATTTGGCAGGTGGCTTGATATGGTAGAGGACTCGCCACCCTATCTTTTTGGTAGGCTTTATGTCTAAATTAGGCCTGTGGTAGACAAAAATGTCTAAAATGTGGAATATTGCTTGTTAGCGACCTACAGTCCACATTTCTTTCCAGATTTCTTTCATATTTGGCAGGTGGCTTGGTATGCTAGAGGACTCGCCACCCTATCTTTTTGGTAGGCTTTATGTCTAAATTAGGCCTGTGGTAGACAAAAATGTCTAAAATGCATTAAAAGTCATGAAATCATGCACTAAATCACTTATAACTTGAAAAGTGTTGCATTTACAGCATTTTTTTCATAGCTACAACATGGTGAGTAACTTGGGTGTCTGTCTCAATAGCTAAGTGAGTAATAGCTGCTTTTGGGCTTTTCAGTAACTTCCATCATGGGTAAAATCACTTGTAACTTTAAAACTATTGCATTTACACAATTTTGTATAAATATGTTATTCAGCTACTTTTGGGTCAGCTATAACTTAGTAAAATTTCAGACCTGTAGCTCATGGCATAGCTGAGTAATAGCTACTGTTAGGTTATCACTGTTGAGTAAATTACTTATAACTTCAAAAGTATTACATTTAGAGTACTTTGTTTCAATATGTTATTCACCTATTTCGGAGTCAGCTATAACATAGTGAAGTTCCAGACCTGTGGCTCATTGCATAGCTGAGTAATAGCTACTTTGAAGTTCACACTGTTGAGTAAATCAGTTGTAATTGGAAAACTATTGCATTTACAGAAATTTGTGTAAATATGTTATTCAGCTAGTTTTGGGTCAGCTATAACATAGTGAAATTACAGACCTGTAGCTCATGGCACGACTGAGCAATAGCTATTTTCAGGTACTGACTGTTGAGTAAATGACTTGTAACTTGAAAAATATTGCATTTGGAGTATTTTGTTAAAATATGTTGTTCACCTACTTTTGGGTCAGCTATAACATCGTGAAATTACAGACTTATAGCTCATGGCATAGCTGAGCAATAGCTATTTTCAGGTTCTCACTATTGAGTAAATCAGTTGTAACTTGAAAACTATTGCATTTACAGTATTTTGCTTAAATATGTTGTTCACCTAATTTTGGGTCAGCTATAACATAGAACAAATTCAGACATGTAGCTCATTGCATAGCTGAGTAATAGCTACTTTGAGGTTATCACTGTTGAGTAAATCAGTTATAACGTGAAAACTATTACATTTACAGTATTTTGTTTAAATATGTTATTCACATAATTTTTGGTCAGCTATAACAGAGTGAAATTGCAGACCTGTATGTCATGGCATAGCTTACCAATAACTACTTTCAGGTTCTCACTGTTGAGTAAATCATTGTATCCACTGGATAGCCGCAGTGTGTAGAGAGATTTCACCATTACCGCTCTAATGAAAAAAATATTATAGCTAGCCTTCTCAAGTTTGCAAGGTATATTAGAGGGTGCACCACAGTATTCTATTGGTAGGCTTTATGTCTAAATTAGGCCTGTGGCTAAATTACTTGCCTACTAAAAATGAGTAATTCTGCATTTTCTCTAAAAGTATTGCAGATAGCAAATTTTTCTTAAATAACTGATTCGCCTACTTTTGGGAGAGCTTTCACATGCTGAAGTTCCAGACCTGTAGGTAATTACTCACCTACTCAAAATGAGTAAATGCGAATTATATCTAAAAGTATTGCAGATAGCCAATTTTTCTCAAATAACTCATTCACCTACTTTTTGGAGAGCTTTCACTTGGTGAAGTTTCAGACCCGTAGGTAATTACTCACCTACTCAAAATGAGTAAATGTGAATTATCTCGAGAAGTATTGCAGATAGCCAGTATTTCTCAAATAACTCATTAATATGAAAACAACTAAAAGGAAGTCATGGGCTGCAAATCTTTTCATGTGGTCAGATTTGACCTTGGGCCCCTCCTGCTTATTATTGGTCCTAGAGGTTTGCAATGTGAAAACGACTTATAGGAAATCATGGACTGCGAATCTTTTGATGTGGTCAGACTTCACCTTGGGCCCCTGCTACAGGGTCAAATAAGGGTAGCCAAACTTAAAAAGTGCTTTCAGCTTGCTTATTAACGAAAAATGATGTTTATCTTCTAAACTATGTTAGTTGGCCTTTGTCGGTGGATACATCCAGCATCTGGCCACAGATGCGTCCTTAGTCTAGTTTTACCTAAAATTTTCTGAAAATTTTTGCTGATTTTTTTTTGGCAAATACACAAGTATTTTCAACTAATTAACATGTACGTACCAATTGCTGGTGTTGTCAACCATTTTCTAAATGTATAAGCTAATATTATAATGTTTATTTCAAATAAAAAAAGATATCTGAAACAAAAGTATTTTTTAACATGTAAATTTAATTTAAATAATCAATGAAAAGTCATCTTCAGTACATGGTAACAAACCCTATTTTTGCTCATCACAGAAGACTAAAAACTATATTTTTAAATATCTTTTCGCGGTGAGAAATCTTTGCTTTATAGATCGTTATGTATATTTTTTATAAAAAATAATTTTTATGTGTTTTATAAAAGAAATTATGTATTATTTACTCTTTTCCTCGTGTAAAAATCACTTCCTGGTTAAGATCTACGTAGATTTGTTTATCCCGAAACGGAAGTCGGGACAATTACTTCACGCATGCGTACTCGAAATGCTGATTAGGCTTATTGACGCACTTGCACAACTCATTGATATTGATGTAGTGGTGGTGGACCAGTTCACGCCCGGGTACCAATTCACGCCCACCCTCAATTTTCTTGAAGATTTATAATTTTTCATAGAGAATATGTTTACCATATTATAGATATTCATCAAATTGATCATATATATTTGTAATTTATTGTTTAACTGTGATTGTTTTGGATAAATTTAGGGGTGGGCGTGAATTGGTACCCGGGCGTGAACTGGTCCACCACCACTATGCATATTAACTATACCCAGTAAGGTCACAGATTTCTAAGGGGTTTCCTATAAAAATTTTTAAAAATAGAAATGCTGTTTGAAGATCAAGTACATTACATAAAACGTCAATTTAGTTGAAGATCAAATACCCAAACAGAGAAATATATGGAGTGAAACCTCCCACATAATGGAGCGAAACCTCCGTGGAGCGAAACCTCTTGAATTTGAGAGGATGATGACTAAGTTCATCTGCATTACGTGGTAATTCGGAACTTCAGAACGGCTCGGTGCGCATTTGCTCCCCAGTCCAAATATTATAAAAAGCAGTCGTAGTGAAGAATTTAAGAACTACATTACGTGGATACCTTTTCCCTGTTCTGACATTCTACCAGTAAATGCCCATGCTCAAGTTAATATATTGAATTTAAATTATATTAATAGCTTTCTGCTTTCTGTTTGATTCTTCTACCACCAGATTGTCAAATGATGTATGCCACAATCAATAATTGAGGTGCATGGTTTTATATTTGTTTCAAAGCTTTATATTTTAATAATTTATAGCCAGTGTTACAGGTTTTGATATGTTCACATTTTCGATAATTAAAAATATAAGCTCTCAGCCTTGGTTTTAGATGACATTTTCACAATATTTAAGAATGAATATGCAGTCATATTGAACCAGCGACTTTAAGCATTTAATTTTCTTGTTAGAAAAGTATTTAATTTTCTTGTTTTCTTTCTTGTTAGGGTTGAAAGCCACTATTGTGCTACTGTAGTACTATATGATTGTCCATTTCAGTGTTGAATTGGGGGTTTCTTTCATGTACATATGTAAGAGGACAAAGAAATTCTTCACCAAATAAATTTCTGGAACCACTCCCAATAGTTCATTCGGCATCGACATTACGTAATGTAAATTCAGTTCTTTTCTGTTTAACTTGGGTATTGGCTTTCTCCCATTAAAGCCTGCCCACCAATGAGCATCCACCTTATATCAGGGTTGGGGTCAATTACTTTGATCAATTACAATTACTTCTGCAATTACCAGTGGTCAATTACAAATACAATTACAATTACTAGACTGAGAAAGATTAATTACAATTACAACTACTTTCATTCAATTACAACTACAATTAGAAGGGAAAGTTCAGTTAACATAAGTAACAAAGTATATCATTTTTATAAAACTTATGTGTTTTATGTGTCTGTCTGATATTCTTTTATTTATATATAAGTTCTAACAGTGATTGCACCTTATGCAGTGTTCGAACTCAACGCCGTCCCGCGGGTCCGCGACCGCCAATATTGCAGCAGGACCGCCAAGTTTTAGTACTTACAGGTCCGACGGACTGTCGAAAATCCCCGATTATCCCCCATTAAAAAACGTTCTGCAAAAGAACTGTAAGGGTTAGATGGATGGCAAATACTTTAAAACGAAATATATTTTATTTGTTATTGCTGTATATACTAGTATATGTTTTTTGCAAAAACGCTTTAAAATAAGATTTTATTGTTAGTTGTTGGTGTCGTGATAGGAAATCTCGCGGAAATCTCACATACCTCGAGATTTAAAGTTGAAATCTCGTTTCATTTTCATTGCTTCCAGTATTGATTTTGGCGCTTTTATTTCATCAAAATTCTACCAAATCACCTGATATATGCTTGGTTCATGAGCAACTGACATGGACAGATACCTGACAAACCTAGGCTCTAATCCAAAAAAAAGCCAAAAATTTCAGAGACAGACCGGCTTCAAAAGCAACGGGATATATGAAAAAAAAATACCAGAAAAAGGGAATCTCAGGCTTCCTGGGTGAAGTCATACCCCTGGATTCTGTATGACCAAGGCAATAATGCAATGTTTTGTACATGGGTGGTCATAATTGTGTCTGGTTCATAATAATGTCCGATTTTTGTTGTAGTTTATTTTTAAAATGTTATTACCAGAACTTTGAATATTTTTTTTTCAAATTATTCCGCTGAGATTGAGTTTAATTCATGAACATTTTAAAAATTGAACTAAACACCCAAACTGAGTACATTAACGTTCAATAAAAAATTGAAGGACATAATTATGAACCGGACACAATTGTGACCACCCGTGTACTACTTGTAGAGCCATTTTTGGGCATTTGAGCCAGTCAAAAGTTAAACAGTCAATTGTGGTACATTAGTGACTTCGCCAAAAGTGAAAATGAGTGAATGAACTGTGAACTGTTTCATTTTAATTTTTATTTTAAATCTCCTAAGCAATAGACATACAAACTCACTTAAACAATAAATAAATAAACTTTGGACTTGTTAGTTTTGGCTCGGACCTTTACATTTTCAGAGTTGAAGGTCCTTCGGACCACCTCCATATTTTTCTTAAGCGTGAACACTGACCTTATGTTAACTAAGGTTTTATGTTAATTTCAATAATTTGTGCACTTTTGATGAGAAAAAAAAACAAAAAAATTTTGTATTAAAATATATATATGTATTTATTTAAAATCTACTATGTTATTATTGTGAGAGTCTATTTAATATGCACATTATAAATTCATATACATAATAGTGCTGGGAGTTCGCCATGACTTTACCTGTCGATGTTCGTATCAGAAATTTGTGAACAAACTTCGAACATTTCCAATCATAGAGTTAAAATTGTAAACCAGACAGAAAAATCAAATATTAAATAATAATAAGTAAAATACACACAAATTACCACAAATATAACCAACATATAATCTAAAAGCCATTGATCACCACATTTACTAGCTAAGGCACTATTTTGCAGTGACACTAATCTCACCACAATGCCTAATGACATAATTGACACTAATATCCCAACAATGCTCCATGTACAATGGATTATATCTGTATTATGGTCATGAAGATATACATATACACTAAGTACTCAAAGCAGTCCCTGTTGTTTACATTTGTTGATGAAACTTGATCTAAGTGTTAAATATGTATAATGAGATGTCTTTACATCATAGTTGTATAGGTTAAAGGATGATGGAAAAAATACAATGATTTAGACTACTGAATACTGAAGCTTAAATTAAGAATACCGAGTAAAATATGCAGTGTAATTGAAATTCAAAATATTCCTTTTCAGTTACAGTGTAAATTTTTCAAATACAATTACAAATACAATTACTCAGTTTTTAAAAAAGATCAATTACAATTACAGGAAAATTGTAATTAATTACTCAATTACTTGTGTAATTGACCCCAACCCTGCCTTATGTGTCCTTGTTAGGCATCAAGGACAAATATTTCTATATGTGTGCCAAATGAGTGTTCACTTGTATTTCTGGTTCACAGTGAAAAAGGTCAATAATAGAGAAAAATTGTTAAAATGTTGCAGGCCCATTCAACAGCATGTGCTATTTCGATCTAGTTCACCAGAAAAGTGCACCATCTTGAAGCCACACACTTGATTCTGTTTGGCAAAGCTATTTTAAATGGCACATCCTTTTGATGAAATTTATTTGAAAGTTAAAATATTTTATATCTTAAGCATTAAATTCAAGTATTGTTTTGCATTCGGTGGATGAATTTTCAAGGAAAAACAAAATATGGCTGAAAAAAAACTGTGTACCTGTGTATAAGTTTTTAAGTTTTTACCCCACAGCCCTTAAGGGCTGTCGGGGTATTGTTTTCAGGCAATGTCTCCGGATGGACGGGCGGGTGGCAGAAAAAAGTTTGTCCTGGCTGTATCTCAGAAACTATAAGGTTAAGGAAGTTGATACTTGCTCGGGACATTTGTTAGGGGGTGTGGGTGTGCATTGTCATTGTGCAATGTCATTGTGTGACCTTGATTTGACCTTGCCGCAGTGACGTTGAGTTTGAAAATCTTTGTTTTGCAAGCGATCCTCTAGTTTGGCATTTCAAATAAATTAAGCAGCCCATCAGGGGCGCTTATTTGTTTTCACGTAACCTCGACTGATCACCGCTGCCGCAGGATTATGGTCTCCCTTGAATAATTTCTTGGGCTTTCAAATTTTTCTTTCCTTCTTATCTTTTTTAAAACTATAGGGGTGGGAAAAATGTTTGGGATACTTTGCGCAGACCTTAAGCTTTACTTAAGATAACCTTAAGCATTTTCAAAAACCCCATCATTGTGTTTCGGAAAAAAACCACACACGCCTGTGCTATAAAATTTATCAGGTACATTCTAGACCTAAATCCGCAGGATGGAAAGGATTTTCTGATCAGTCGGACCATAGATACCTGAATGGGAGGCCTTTTATTTTCGTAAATTTTTTTTAAAGTGGGTACTTGATCTGTATCTCAAAAGCAGTCAGGATTTCGGCGTTTTGTTGGAATAACTTATTCAGCTACTTTTTGATAATCTTTCACATGCCAAAGTTTTAGCCCTGTATGTGCAATCTTAAGGTCACCTTAATGTCAAAAAAGGGGGTTTTAGCCCTCCAGTTCACTTAGTTTTTGACTTTTTTCCTCCTAGTGTTTTTGAAGTTATGGCGTCTTCAAAGAAAAAAAATGAGGTATTTAGCATGCAGTGATGTGGTTATTATCATATTGCAGCTGATCAGTGTTCATATAATATAAATTCCCAATTTTAGGCACATTAAAAAAATTCCACATGTGGATATGACTTTCTGGGAAAAAAAGCTTTAATTAATTCAGCTTTCGTTTAGCAGCAGGAGTTGTTGATCTAACTTCTTATTCACATACACTATGTAAATTGGTCAAATGTATAGACTTGACTTCTTTCAGAAGATAAGATGGCTGAAAAAAAAACACTTTCTCATAAACAGTTGTTTTATCTTAAGCATATTTATCTTATAAAAATATTAAATAGCAATGAATTTTCAGAGGTATAAAATGTCTCAAAGATATACAACATATGAATAACCCTATCTATAGCCAATTATAGTTTACAACAGTGTATCTTTATCATTATAAATCTAGGATTAAATATCTCCTGGAAAAAATTTACAATCTCAAATTTACAGCAAAAATGATATATTCTTTTCATAAAATATACCACTCTACGAAACACAATAAAGCTCGCATTCTGCTTACAGTCTAATACTGCAACTGATACAGTTTTTAGACAGTCCACTTTCCATTAGATACAAAACACAGTAAAGCTTACCTTCTCCTTACAATCTCATACCACAACTACAACAGCTTTATTAACTCGAAGTCGTCATCCGGGCCACTCGTTTTTGTTAGCAAAGACCTTTTTCCAGTTATGATCTATAATTTGTAAAACTGAAAGTCTCAGGAAGAAGCACATGTAGTGATGTGAAAGCCTTTCACATTTAAAGTCTTTTATTGCAACAAGCAGCTTACACCTAGCAATGTTAGCTTGCCATCACTTTATGTTTAAGCCCAAGGTCAAGAGGTCATAGAGACTTTAAAATTACTCTTTACTCTGATACTAAAATAAACATTCTGACATAACTATAGCAAGTGCCACATTAATGTACATATTAAAAGCAGTCGCACTGCCCTGAATAAGTCAGATTGTATGTAAATACTTCAGCATCTAATTGGGTTTCTTAATTTTTGTAAGTAACACCTTTATAAGTGTTAAACATAAAAAGAAACAGGATTTTCAAAACCCTTTCACAAGAGTATTCTTACTAAGGCATAACACAGCAACATTAAAATGTGTCATGTGAATTTTGATTTGTGTTAGGGATTTATCCTGCAGAAATCAGTCTGGTGAAATTTAGCATAGACCTCAATTATGGCACAAGGTACTCTTGTGGCAATAAGATACCTGCAGACGTTGACTATTTTTGTATATTTCCTGTAGTTTGTGATGGAGACAGAAGAATCTGACGTTTGTACCCAACCAGCAAGTTCTATAGGTTGTAGTAGTAATTCTACAAAAGGTCCACAAGATGATGCTACATCCGATACAGGTAATATTGTCAAACCATATCCTCGTACTCCCCATCACCTCACTCTATTCCTTCTTCTTTTGTAGGACGAAGTAGAACTGTCACTCGTCACTGGTGATAAACATGAAGTATCACCCGTTGAGCAACAAGAGTGCTAATATTGTTGACTTTATTTTCTCTCCTCAAAATGAAACTCTTTGATGAAAATCTCTTTCACATCTTTTCATTGCCAATTCCTTCCCCGAGTATGTTAATGATGCCCATCTTTCTGTTTTATTTGGTCCTCAGTGGCCTACATGGCATCAAATCACATGTTTACCAACGTGTTGATCCAAGTCCCATAACGGCCATAAGTGACAATGCTGAAGCTATATCATAAATATGTCCCCGGAGTTTGAACAGAATGTGAAACCCTAACTTAGACCTTATATTTGATCAAATCCAATCACCAGAGTCATTGTTTTTTTTTATTATTTCTGTTGATTCAGTGTATTTCAAACTTAATTCTGACTTTGTTTATACCAATGTGTAAATGTTGACACTTTCACTGATAGTTAAGTTTTTGTTTGGTTGTGGTAGGAACCAAGAAAAGTCCTTGCAAAGTATCAGACGTTAAATGAAAACCTGTGCATTTCCCCCCATATGTTGCTTAAATTTAACTTACGTAGGCTGAAACTACAGTTTATTCATTTTAATATATTGAGAGAAGACATTTTTAATTTCAAATTATAGCTTATGCATGTGTGTCTGTGCTTCATGATTCCAGTGACGTATAAACAGAATACCACATTTTGTTCTATTGATTATAATGTACTACATATCGATTTTTGTGCATAATTACACCACTACTGATGTTTCATATTATATTGATTTCAGGCAAAAATGAAGAGAATACAGAGAAGTTCAGTAGTGACACCAATATAGTGGAAGAGACGCAACATACCAGAGAGTCAGCATCAAATACTTCAGGCAACCAGACTCGTCAGAAATCACAGTCTCCTGAACCCGGCTGCTCTATCTGCCTGGGTAAGGTAGAGAACAAATCCTTCACAGATAGCTGTTTTCATACCTTCTGCTTTGTGTGTCTCGTGGAGTGGTCCAAAGTCAAGGCGGTCTGCCCTCTCTGCAAACAGCCCTTCAAAAGCATCATCCATAATGTCCGTTCCAATGAAGATTATGACCAGTTGTACCTAGAGCACAGGGACCAAGCAACAGAAAGGTCCGCCTCCAACCGGAGTGATGAGAGGTTTCGCTACCGTACCACAGTCACTCGAGAGGCCTGGATTGAGCGGCAGTTACAGATGCAGCAGCGCCAACTGGAGTTACTGCAAAGACCAAGCCTCACGACCACACGGTCCATGTGGACAAGACACCGCCAGGCATCCACGTCCGCTTTCAGAAAGAGGATCTACACCATGGGCATGAGAGTGTCCGAGGTGAAAACAGCCTGTGGCAGGCCACTCAGGCAACGGGAAGTTTCCCCGGCATTCTTCAGCAGAAACCCAGCATGTATACATAGACTGGTACCCTGGCTCAACCGCGAACTCAATGTCCTGCTGCATAATCATGAAGATAATGTCCAGTTCGTATTGGAGCTCATCATGGACTTGTTGAAGAGGTTCGATATACAGAGTGAGGAGTTTGCAGAACATCTGAGGTCGTTTCTTGGTCAAAGGACGGAACACTTTATTCATGAGTTTTATACCTTTTGCAGATCACCGTATGACATGGTGGCATACGATGGGTATGCCGTCTATGGTATTGAGAACAACAGACATGAGCCCCATGAAATCAGCAGTCCCAGTAGCTCTGATGACTCTGTTGTTGCTGTTGACATCATTGCCAGTCCAGGCAATCCTAGAACTGCCATAGACGACAATGTGATTGTCTTGAACTCAGATGACGAGGAAGTGACACCTGGCCCCTCTAATTCTCAGCAAGCACCTAGTGCGTTATCATCCTTTATGCATGACCTTCCAGGTAGTAATCTACTCAACTCTGTCCGACAGTTTCTCTCCTCAGCTTCCCGTAATTCCCCACCGTGGGGCTGGGAGTCCCCCTCCTTAACCATGGACTGGCAGGCCCCAAGCACCTCCCATACTGTCCTCCCAGTCACTATTGACTCTGTTCTCGATCTCTCCACTCCCTCAGCTTCACAACAAAACTCCGATAACAATGCAGCCAGGTCCTTAATAAATATGCCCAATGGAGAACAGGCTCAGGGATCAGGTCCTGTGGTCCAATCAGACTCTCCCATCAATCTGAATGTGGATGGTACTTCACCGCCTCTGTCTGTGAAGATAAAACGCGAGTCAGAGACAGTGTCTTCGTATGGCAGTGATTTGGAGATTGTGGGCTATGAAAAACCCTGGGATGAGAGATCAGCCATTGATGTATCTTCAGCAGCAGAGGCTGAAAAAGAGCTTCTGAAACAGATAAGGAAAAAGTAAGTATACAAGTATATAAACTGGAACTGTTGTTCAGGAACTGTTTTTTACTTCCGTTAGGAAATCTAGGTTTTGGAGTTTTCATAAAATGGGAAGCTCTGTGTGGAAAGCAGTTAGTTACAGACTGGTATTGTATTTGCAAAGTAAAGGGCACAAACCTTAAGGAAGTTCTTATCATTGATGTGTACAGGCAGAAAGTAGTGGTAAAGACGGCAAACCGGATAGTTGGTTTCTATTTGATTGATATAAACGTAAATGACATCCGGTGACAGAAGTGCAAGAACCGGTTCCCAAATTGTCACATATTTCAAAACAAACATATAAAATAATGCACAGGATTGCTTAAAAATATTTACTTGTATGATATTTTGTCAATATACACTGAAATAATATCCAAAACTCCCAATTTTAATGACATATAAATTGCATTTTACTTACGTTTATTTTTCATGTACACACATAGAAAATGTTTCATTTTGGTGTATACTAATTCAAACAAATCCGGTTTTTGTCGAATTTTTGAACTGAACTCGCAACTTGAAGTGGTTTCAAAAAAAGTACAGTTTTTACCCCACAGCCCTTAAGGGCTGTCGGGGTATTGTTTTAACCCATGGTGTCCGGATGGTCGGGCGGGCGGGCGGCGGGAAATATTTTGTCCGGGCTGTATCTCAGAAACCATAAGGGGTAGGCAGTTGATACTTCGCAGGGACATTGGTTAGGGGTTGTAGGTGTGCAACGTCATGGTCTGACCTTGATTTGACCTTTGACCTTGCCGCAGTGACCTTGACCTATAAAATCTTGTCCGGGCTATATCTCGGAAACCGTAAGGTGTAGGAAGTTGATACTTGGTAGGGACATTGGTTAGGGGGTGAAGGTGTGCAACGTCATGGTCTGACCTTGATTTGACCTTTGACCTTGCCGTAGTGACCTATAAAATCTTGTCCATGCTATATCTCGGAAACCGTGAGGTATGGGAAGCTGATACTTGGTGAGGACATGGTTTGGGGTAGTGGGTGTGCAACGTTATGGTCTGACCTTGATTTGACCTTTGATGTTGCTTTACTGACCTTGACCTATAAAACCTTGTCCGGGCTATATCTCAGCAACTGTAAGGTGTAGGAAGTTGATACTTGGTAGGGACATTGGTTAGGGGGTGTAGATGTGCAACGTCATAGTGTGACCTTGATTTGACCTTTGCCGTAGTGACCTTGACCTATAAAATCTTGTCTGGGCTATATTTCGGAAACTGTAAGGTGTAGGAAGCTGATACTTGGTGAGGACATTGGTTGGGGGTAGTAAGTGTGCAACGTTATGGTGTGACCTTGTTTTGACATTTGACCTTGCTGTAGTGACCTTGACCTTTAAAACCTGGTCCGGGCTATATCTTGGAAACCATAAGATGTAGGAAGTTGATACTTGGTAGGGACATTGGTTAGGGGGTGTAGGTGTGCTACGTTTAAAACCTGGTCCGGGCTATATCTTGGAAACCATAAGATGTAGAAAGTTGATACTTGGTAGGGACATTGGTTAGGGGGTGTAGGTGTGCTACGTCATAGTGTGACCTTGATTTGACCTTTGACCTTGCTGTAGTGACCTTGACCTATAAAATCTTGTCCAGGCTATATATCTCAGAGACTGTAAGGTGTAGGAAGTTTATACTTGGTAGGGACATTGGTTGAGGGTTTTAGGTGTGCCACGTCATGGTGTGACACTGATTGACCTTTGACCTTGCTGTACTGACCTTTAAAATCTTGTTGCACCTTTGGGTCAGTCTGTTGATGCAGATTAAGCACTGTTAAAGTCATGTTAGAATTCATTGAGAATTTCCTTTCGCAAGTATCCATTGTAACAGATGGAATTTCATCAAGTGAGCCACAGGCTTTTCTCCAACACCACACATAAGCATTCATTGAATGTATTGCCACTTCTGTATGCATGGGTAATATTCAAAACATCCAAACCATAATTCGGCCATTTTTGGTTTACTGATGATAAGTGTTGTCATTGTATCCCCGACGCGAAGCGGGGATACTATGGATTCATCATCATTGTCGTCCGCGCCCTCGTCCGTGTCCGCAGAGATTTCTTGTTAGCGACCTACAGTCCACATTTCTTTCCAGATTTCTTTCATATTTGGCAGGTGGCTTGGTATGCTAGAGGACTCGCCACCCTATCTTTTTGGTAGGCTTTATGTCTAAATTAGGCCTGTGGTAGACAAAAATGTCTAAAATGCATTAAAATTCATGAAATCATGCACTAAATCACTTATAACTTGAAAAGTGTTGCATTTAGAGCATTTTATAATAGCTAAGTGAGTAATAGCTACTTTGAAGTTCACAATGTTGAGTAAATCAGTTGTAATTGGAAAACTATTGCATTTACAGAAATTTGTGTAAATATGTTATTCAGCTAGTTTTGGGTCAGCTATAACATAGTGAACTTACAGACCTGTAGCTCATGGCACAACTGAGCAATAGTTATTTTCAGGTACTGACTGTTGAGTAAATCACTTGCAACTTGAAAAATATTGCATTTGGAGTATTTTGTTAAAATATGTTGTTCACCTACTTTTGGGTCAGCTATAACATAGTGAAATTACAGACCTATAGCTCATGGCATAGCTGAGCAATAGCTATTTTCAGGTTCTCACTATTGAGTAAATCAGTTGTAACTTGAAAACTATTGCATTTACAGTATTTTGCTTAAATATGTTGTTCACCTAATTTTGGGTCAGCTATAACATAGAACAAATTCAGACATGTAGCTCATTGCATAGCTGAGTAATAGCTACTTTTAAATATTCACTGTTGAGCAAATAAGTTATAACGGGAAAACTATTACATTTACAGTATTTTGTTTAAATATCTTATTCACAGAATTTTTGGTCAGCTATAACAGAGTGAAATTGCAGACCTCTATGTCATGGCATAGCTTACCAATGTCTACTTTCAGGTTCTCACTGTTGAGTAAATCCTTGTATCCACTGGATAGCCGCAGTGTGTAGAGAGATTTCACCATTACCGCTCTAACGAAAAAAAATATTAGAGCTAGCCTTCTCAAGTTTGCAACGTATATTAGAGGGTGCACCACAGTATTCTACTGGTAGGCTTTATGTCTAAATTAGGCCTGTGGCTAAATTACTTGCCCACTAAAATGAATAATTTTGCATTTTTTCTAAAAGTATTGCAGATAGCAAATTTTTCTTGAATAACTCATTCACCTACTTTTTGGAGAGCTTTCACATGCTGAAGTTCCAGACGTGTAGGTAATTATTCACCTACTCAAAATGAGTAAATGCGCATTATCTCTAAAAGTATTGCAGATAGCCAATTTTTCTCAAATAACTCATTCACCTACTTTTGGGAGAGCTTTCACTTGGTGAAGTTTCAGACCCGTAGCTAATTACTCACCTACTCAAAGTGAGTAAATGCAAATTATCTCTAAAAGTATTGCAGATAGCCAATTTTTGTCAAATAACTCATTCACCTACTTTTGGGAGAGCTTTCACTTGGTGAAGTTTCAGACCCGTAGCTAATTACTCACCTACTCAAAATGAGAAAAATGCAAATTATCTCTAAAAGTATTGCAGATAGCCAATTTTTCTCAAATAACTCCTTCACCTACTTTTGGGAGAGCTTTCACTTGGTGAAGTTTCAGACCCGTAGCTAATTATTTACCTACTCAAAATGAGTAAATGCTAATTATCTCTAAAAGTATTGCAGATATCCAATTTTTCTCAAATAACTCATTCATCTACTTTTGGGAGAGCTTTCACATGGTGAAGTTCCAGACCCGTAGGTAATTACTCACCTACTCAAAATGAGTAAATTCGAATTATCTCTAAAAGTATTGTAGATAGCCAATTTTTCTCAAATAACTCATTCACCTACTTTTGGGAGAGCTTTCACTTGGTGAAGTTTCAGACCCGTAGCTAATTACTCACCTACTCAAAATGAGTAAATGCTAATTATCTCAAAAACTATTGCGGATACCCAATTTTTATCAAATAACTCATTCATGTACTTTTGAGAGAGCTTTCACATGGTGAAGTTTCAGACCCGTAGATAATTGCTCACCTACTTAAAATGAGTAAATGCGAATTACCTCTAAAAGTATTGCAGATAGCCAATTTTTCTCAAATAACTCATTCACCTACTTTTGGGAGAGCTTTCACTTGGTGAAGTTTCAGACCCGTAGCTAATTATTCACCTACTCAAAATGAGTAAATGCTAATTATCTCAAAAACTATTGCGGATACCCAATTTTTATCAAATAACTCATTCATGTACTTTTGGGAGAGCTTTGACATGGTGAAGTTTCAGACCCGTAGATAATTACTCACCTACTCAAAATGAGTAAATGCGAATTATCTCTTAAAAGTATTGCAGATAGCCAATTTTTCTCAAATAACTCATTCACCTACTTTTGGAAGAGCTTTCACATGGTGAAGTTTCAGACCCATAGCTAATTACTCACCTACTCAAAATGAGTAAATGCGAATTATCTCTAAAAGTATTGCAGATAGCCAATTTTTCTCAAATAACTCATTCACCTACTTTTGGGAGAGCTTTCACTCCGTGAAGTTTCAGACCCATAGCTAATTATTTACCTACTCAAAATGAGTAAATGCAAATTATCTGTAAAAGTATTGCGGGTACCCAATTTTTATCAAATACATGTAACTCATTCATCTACTTGTGGGAGAGCTTTCACATGGTGAAGTTTCAGACCCATAGCTAATTACTCACCTACTCAAAATGAGTAAATGCGAATTATCTCTAAAAGTATTGCAGATAGCCAATTTTTCTCAAATAAATCATTCACCTACTTTTGGGAGAGCTTTCACTTGGTGAAGTTTCAGACCCATAGCTAATTACTCACCTACTCAAAATGAGTAAATGCGAATTATCTCTAAAAGTATTGCAGATAGCCAATTTTTCTCAAATGACTCATTTACCTACTTTTGGGAGAGCTTTCACTCTGTGAAGTTTCAGACCCATAGCTATTTATTCACCTACTCAAAATGAGTAAATGCTAATTATCTGTAAAAGTATTGCGGATACCCAATTTTTATCAAATACTCATTCATCTACTTGTGGGAGAGCTTTCACATGGTGAAGTTTCAGACCCATAGCTAATTACTCACCTACTCGAAATGAGTAAATGCGAATTATCTCTAAAAGTATTGCAGATAGCCAATTTTTCTCAAATAACTCATTCACCTACTTTTGGGAGAGCTTTCACTTGGTGAAGTTTCAGACCCATAGCTAATTATTCACCTACTCAAAAATGAGTAAATGCGAATTATCTCTAAAAGTATTGCAGATAGCCAATTTTTCTCAAATAACTCATTCACCTACTTTTGGGAGAGCTTTCACTTGGTGAAGTTTCAGACCCATAGCTAATTATTCACCTACTCAAAAATGAGTAAATGCGAATTATCTCTAAAAGTATTGCAGATAGCCAATTTTTCTCAAATAACTCATTCACCTACTTTTGGGAGAGCTTTCACTCTGTGAAGTTTCAGACCCATAGCTATTTATTCACCTACTCAAAATGAGTAAATGCTAATTATCTGCAAAACTATTGCGGATACCCAATTTTTATCAAATACTCATTCATCTACTTGTGGGAGAGCTTTCACATGGTGAAGTTTCAGACCCATAGCTAATTACTCGCCTACTCAAAATGAGTAAACGCGAATTATCTCTAAAAGTATTCCAGATAGCCAATTTTTCTCAAATAACTCATTCACCTACTTTTAGGAGAGCTTTCATTTGGTGAAGTTTCAGACCCATAGCTAATTATTCACCTACTCAAAATGAGTAAATGCTAATTATCTCTAAAAGTATTGCAGATATCCAATTTTTCTCAAATAACTCATTCACCTACTTTTGGAAGAGCTTTCACACACGAAAATGAAAAATTGTGAATATCTCGGAAAAGCTATTTCTTCTCCTTTAATGCTCGGCGGGAGATACACACCGCGGCAGTGGTCTTGACAAAAATTTTTGTCTCCCCCAAAATGGTGGCCATTTTGAATTTTCAAAGTTTTTGCAAAACACAAAAATGCTTATATCTCGAAAACCGTGCTATATGGAGCGAACTCAACAAAATTTTTGACCTGCTGGGTATCTCTGCAGAGTAGCCATGCCAATTTTAAAAATATTTTTGTCTCGCCAAATATAGCGGACATTTTGAATTTTTGTTATTTTTTGCAAAACACAAAAATGCTTATATCTTGAAAACTGTGCAAGATAGAGCAGACTGCGCTGACTTTGGTTCCCACAACAGTATAAGGCTAGAAACGAAGCATTTTATTCATACTTTAGCACTCACCTTTATATCCTTTTCGGGACGCTTTGTTTTTGCATAGCAAAAACATTATCTTTTTTTTTGCGAGCGATCCTCTAGTTTGGACCTTAATATAACTGACACTGGTCTGAAAGTATCTTTGTACTGTTACACTACTTCTATATGTCATGGTGTTGAAACATATTTCCCCAGGCTGTGGGGTACGGGCATCTCTGATGCTATTTTTTTTTATAAGTGAAACAAGGGCAAACTTATTCAACATCTGAAAATTTAGTTTGACCATTTATGTACAAAGTTGATCAGCCCACAGACCAGACCATTTATGTACAAAGTTGATTAGCCCACAGACCAGACCATTTATGTACAAAGTTGATTAGCCCACAGA
The DNA here is from genome assembly GCA_964017235.1 of Sabellastarte sp. h YS-2021. NCBI lineage: Eukaryota > Metazoa > Annelida > Polychaeta > Sabellida > Sabellidae > Sabellastarte > Sabellastarte sp. h YS-2021. The sequence continues at coordinate 178,359,281 of OZ024929.1, read as the reverse complement.
CCAGACCATTTATGTACAAAGTTGATCAGCCCACAGACTAGACCATTTATGTACAAAGTTGATTAGCCCACAGACCAGACCATTTATGTACAAAGTTGATTAGCCCACAGACCAGACCATGTATGTACACAATTAATGACCCCACTGGTCTCTGTTTATCATTTTCAGAAAAGTGAAAGAGTCCAGAAAGCAGCGAGCGCGCTCATCTAGTAGTTCCTCATCAAGTGATGCAAGAAAAGCGAGAAAACGTAAAAAGAAAACACGAACTCGCAGCAGGTTTGTGTTATATATGATATGTACCACACTATTCTCCTGTTTACCATGCATTCAGTACAAGAAAAAATTAATTATAAAAATGACAAAAGTTTTGCTTTCATTTACATGATGAGTTAATTGATTGTAGTAGCCACTTGTTTACTCGCTGTATTGGCTTTACTGCTGCTGCCTTGTCCTGTATAATTTAATGTCTGAAGTTCCTTGAAAATGTCAATAATATTTAATATTAGGTCTGTTTTTGTAAGGTTTGTAGCAACATTTTTATTACTTCTTCATTGATTTGACCTTTAATAACATCACATAATCCAAAAGAAACTTTTTCCTCCATGTGCCAGAACACACAAGTGAAATCTGACAAGACTATCTTGAATAAAGACCCTGTTGATTTCCAGAAAATTAGTGATCATGGGCTTAGTGCCAGACCACTTTTTTCCCATCTGTGATGTGATATTTCAGTAGTGTTTGCTCTCCATATAACTTACACAGATTCAGATTTCCTGTATCCAACATTTCCGATATATTCCCAGCTGCTGCTTCTTGTAAATATGTAAATGGAAATAAAAGATTACTTGATCGCACAGGCATGATCTGGATAAACAAAGTAATAAATGTGATCAAAACCACTTTATACTTTCTAAGTATAATCAAATAACCAGTGGTTAAAATATCGCTGCTGATAGGTATCGGTGTTTCTTCACAAAAAGTTGAACTAACTGTATAGGCAGTGATCACTCACTATATTCCAACAGTGATTAAGAATCATGATGCACTCTTATAAATTTTTCGTATATTTTCCAGGTCAAGAGGTAGATCTCGCTCGGATAGTACCTCTTACTTTCAAGAATATGACCGAAACCGCAGGAGATCAAGATCACGAAAGAAGAATAGGAAGACTCGGTCCAGACAACGAGATGAAAGGTCAAGGTCCAGAAGTAGGCACTCCAGGTCACGACATAGATATTCTAGGCAGAGACGGGAGAGATCTGACTCCTCAAGATCATCCAGGCAAAGGTCAAGAAGGCAAAGACACTCTAGGTCACGTTCAAGAGGAAGAAATAGGCCAAGGTCACAATCAAGGTCAGTTCACAGAACCTCAAGATCGCACAGTAGACATCGTAAAACCTCAAGGTCATGCAGTAGATCATATAGAAGGTCAAGGTCATGCAGTAGACCTCGCAGATCTCACAGATCAAGGTCAAGATCAAAAATGAAAAAGTCTAAGAAAAGAACAAGGTCAAGGTCAAGAACAAGAAGGTCCTACAGAAGATCAAGGTCAGTGTCTGTGGAGTATTGTGCATTAGGCAAGTACGATACCCAAAGCAAGAGGAAAGACCGTAATAGAGATGTATCAGAAAGACATCATTCATCCTCTTACACGAGTGAGTGGGTTCATGGGAAGAGAGCCACAGAAACTGGTGCACACCGTAGGAGGCGAAACAGAAGTTCCTCATCTAGTAACAGTTCCGTGGTTTGCATCTCTAAAAGATCATCTGGAGAGAAAAGAAGAAGGAAAACTTCGGACAGTATTGAAGTGGTCTATGACAGCCAGAGAAGGTCCAAAAAACACAGGAGTGATCGGGAACAGGAGAAACCGGGCAGAAGGAGGAGTGTGTCTGAGGAATCGAGGAGTCGGGACAGAAGTAAACATAAAAGTCGTGACAAGGAGTCGGAAAGGAAGGGGGAACAGGCGAGCTGTAAGAAACATCCGACTGGACATAAAGGCAGGTCCAAAACCAGTGTTAACAGAGAGGAAAGCAGGCACTCTTCCAGTAAATAGACCATACTTATGTTATTATTGCTAGGTTTGTGTCATAAAGTGACAAGTGTAGTGTTGCAATTCTGTGATTTTCTAGAACCTCTTTACAATATTGAAAACCTACAAAAACAAGATTTATTCAAATTATAGTTGAAGCCTGTTTACCATATTGGATGTTGCGTCCTGTCAAGGTAATACAAAACTTTTTGACGGCTAGATGCCAAGCTGAAGTTTCTTCTGCAAGAAATTGACTCCAGTTATTTGTACACCTAAATACTTTAACAGAATACTTTAATGCATTGACACTTGTATGTAACAGTGGACAAGTCAGGTTTCAGCTTTTATCCTTCTTTCAAGGTCAAAGGTAGTCACTATTCCTAGCAGCCTTTAGGTTTCCTTTATTATTGTTCCTTGTGGTTAGCAATATAAAAAAAACTACTTGTAGGTAATTATGGACTGTGTATTGGTTCACCATTTGCAATTTGCAGAGTTAAAATTTCAATTTAAGAATGACATTTCTTGAGATGGACCATCACACGGGTAAATGGATAGGTTTCTTCTACACATTTTGACAGCACATTGTGAAGATGTAAGATAACAGTAACCTATTCTTTTGTTGCGAAACTGATGTAAATGATGACACTTTTTTTTCCGTCTGTGATTAGCTGTACTATTTGTTATTCCGATTTAACAAGAGTTCCCTTATTTTGGTTAAAGTGTATTAAATTTGCAGTATATCTATAGAGTACCACATATGTATATTGGAAAAATGTATGCCATAATATTTGTTGTATATATTGTTAAAAAAAAGACTTGTGTATATGTAAATAGGCAAGATTTAGGGTGAATTGCTCCTTAGATATTTCAGAAAGATTTTCATTTTATCCAAGTAACAATAGAAAAATTTGAAATCATGTTCAGTGCACAATTTTGTGAAGGCTGTATTTAAATAAGAGTTTTGGCCACTCTAATTTATATTCCAGTTGTTTTGCATAATTCAATTCAAATTAATTGATTGATAAACAAAAGATTGACTTATGGCTTAACTGATAAAGAAAAATGAACAGACAAAATATTTATGGAGTAAGAATTGTGATACATTGCATACAATACATTATGTTCTTCATAAAAAAATAAAGTCTGTATTTGCATCTTGGAAACATTTAAACGCAAGTTTCTTATTTGACAATATGGATAGAATGTGATGAAAAGTTCAGATTTGGGCCTTGGGATACAATCTGGAATAGATAACTCCCCCCCCCCCCCAATTCATGAAATGTGCCACATGTAATAATATTTATACAGCAGAAATTCTAATTCTAATTGGACTTTTAAAGCGTTTAATCTCCCCTTTATTACGCAGACTCTGAGGCAGAACAGCACAAAAACAGTCCACCAATTTCAGCATCCCAGGATGGCAAATGGATCAAGCACTATAGAGAGTACGAGGCAGGTATTGAGACTTACGTGGGTATGCTTTGTGTAGGGTTCGGATTTAAGCTTCCTTCTTAAAGAGGCAATAGAGAGGTAGACACAAAAAATATCATCAGGAAGAGCATTCCAAATAGTGGAGCCATCAAAAACATTGATACAGTGAGGCAATTGCCAGCACTCTGTACCAGATTCTGTAAGAATTAATATAAGAAGAAAGATAAGGAGCAAAATACTTTGAAACTGCCTTGTTGTGCATCAAAAATGAGATTCACTTATCTCTGTCCAAGGGCATGCCTACAGCACTAGTGCTACTCGACCTGTCTGCGGCATTTGATACTATCGATCATGACACTCCTATCCTGTCTGTCCTCTAGATTTGGTTTTGCTGGATCGGCATTAAAATGGTTTAGATCCTATCTCCAGGATCGTTTTCAGTCAGTCAAGATTGGTTCTAGTCTTTCGAATTTGTTCAAATTGAAGTTTGGAGTCCCCCAAGGTTCTGTCTTAGGTCCCCTTCTGTTTTCCCTCTACACAACACCTCTTGGTCAAGTCATCAGAAAATATACCGGAGTCCGTTACCACTTCTATGCGGACGACACTCAGTTGTTCATTCACTTATCCCCTGATGATAGTCTCAAGTCTTTTGACCGTCTTAAATCATGTTTGAATGATATTCAGGTCTGGATGTCTGAAAAAAAACTCAAGCTAAATCCTGATAAAACAGAATTCATAGTCTTCGGTGCCAAAGACGGACACAAATGGCTCAGTGACTCACTACCTGTCAATATCCTGGGTAATTGCCTCTCTCCCGCAGATGTTGTACGCAATCTGGGTGTTCTGTTTGATGCAAAGTTTTGTTTCACCAATCACGTAAATTCTGTTATCAAATCCTGCTTTATCAGCCTCAGGGACCTTCATCGTATCAGGAGGTTTCTTTCTGTGGATACATCAGTGGTGATTGCAAATGCTCTGGTCAGTAGTCGTTTGGATTATTGCAACTCTCTTTTTCACAGTTTGTCATCCCGAAATGCTACAAGGCTCCAATATGTTCAAAATGCGCTTGCACGGTTTGTCACTGGTGCTTCAAAGTACACTCACATTACATCCACCCTTAGGACACTCCATTGGCTACCCGTTAGACCACGTATTATCTTCAAAACCCTAGTTTTGGTCTATAAGTACCTCACCACTGGCCAGCCTAAGTATTTTGCACCATATCTCCCCTTGTACAAATCTGCCGTGAATACAAGACGTTCCAATCCCAAAAATTTGTTCCTTCTGGTTCCCTCTTACTGTCCTTCCATCCATAAATCAAAGGTCCATTTTAACAATAGTTTCTCATATGATGCCCCTAAGTTATGGAATGATCTTCCATATGATATACGCAGTCCTCCAAATCTCTCCAGTTTCAAAAGTCGACTCAAAACCTACCTATTTCAAAAATCATTCCCACCATAGCTTCTTACTACCAAACACCGGACCGCCTCCCTGGCAACGACTCGGAACATGTCTAATGTCTCATGATTTATGCCTTACGGATTGGATGGTGTGCCTTAGAATCCGTTGATACGGAGATTGATTGATTGATTGACTTTGGAAATCCAGTGGGAACAAACGTGTAAACAAGTGTAGCTGTTTTAAACACTGATGTTTGACGGGCAGCCAAAGCAGTTGTGTAACAACAGGACTTCTGCTGGTGTATCTACTATTGTTTGTTACAATTCCAGCTGCACTATTTTGGATGTAAATTTGTAATTTATGTAAATTGAATGTAGAGAAACCCCCAAAAAGTAAATTCTAGTAATCCAACCGACTACTGACAGAACATTGGCCAGAAGTATCAAAGATTCAGGAGTTCTAGACTGCCAGATCCATCTATGTCCCTGAGATGCATTGAACAAGTTTTGCAGAAACTCCTGAACATGTTTAGACGAAGAAAAATTAGTCGAACCACATGCCCAGCTTGACTGTCCCATCCAGGTAGAGACAACTACCAAAGATGTCAATAAGGAAGTATACTTTCAACCTATTAATTGTTTTTGTAGAACTAAAAAGTATAAACTCCATCTCATTGGGGGGTAAATGTTTTTAAGCGTGCATCCCCTAGATATATTTAGGCCAAGGCAAATTTAATCTTCTCAAAGGTTATTACAGGTGGGTACATTGATGCTGAAAGCCTTACCCTAAACGTCTTCAGCTATACTTGATATAGTTGCAACAAGCTTCTTATGCTAATTGTATCCACCAGATGCCTCCGGTGGATACTTTGGTTTAGCGTTTGTTTCGCCACTGCGGGTAGAGAGATTTTCGGCGTTAATGCTCTAAGAGGAAAACTGAACCAGCTAGGTTCACCAAATTTGCAGGATATCTTCATTGGGGGGGTAACCTTCTCTGCGACTGAAAATAGCCTCATTCTGAAAAACAAGATGGCCACCACGGACATTTCTTTAAAAATATACATTTTTCTACTGGCTGTTTCTCATAGGTAGAAGGTTGAATCTCTTTATAGGTGGTATATATAACAGATATTCATGTCCTCTACAACCTTGCACACATTTGACCTTGAAGCTCTCTTAATCAGTGCCGAAGTAACCTACATAGCGAACTTTAAAAGTGCCTATATCTGCCTTATTATTGGTCCTAGAGGTTTGCAATGTGAAACCAACCTATAAGAAATCATGTGCTGCGAATCTTCCGATGTTGTCAGATTTGACCTTTGACCCCTCCTTCAAAGTCAAAACGGGATAGCCAAAGTTAAAACTGCTTATAACTCTCTTATTATTGGTCCTAGAGGTTTGGGATGGTAAACCAACCTTAGGAAATCATGGGATGGGAATCTTTTGGTGTAGTCAGATTTGACCTTAGATCCCTCGTTCAAGGTCAAACGAGGAGAGCCAAACTTAAAAAGTGCTTATAACCGCTTATTATTGGTCCTAGAGGTTTGGGATGGTAAACCAACATAAGGAAATCATTGGCTGGGAATCTTCTGGTGTGGACGGATTCGACCTTGGGGCCCTCCTTCAAGGTCAAACGAGGATAGCCAAAGTTAAAAGTGCTTATAACTCGCTTATTATTGGTCCTAGAGGTTTGGGATGGTAAACCAACCTATAGGAAATCATGGGCTGGGAGTCTTTTGGTGTGTTCGGATTTGACCTTGGGCCCCTCCTTCAAGGTCAAACGAGGACAGCCAAACTTAAAAGTGCTTATATCTCACTTATTATTGATCCTAGAGGTTTACAATGCAAAACCAGCTCATACAAAATCTTGGTCTAGGAATCTTCTGATGTTAGATTTGACCTTTGGCCCCCTCCTTCAAGGTCAAACTGATAACCAAGGAGTTGTGAATCCAGTCTTCGACTACCACAGATGGTTACCACTAGTATACCGATACCTGTAGTTTATGAAAAGTATGCGAGATTTATCCAAACATGTCTGGTGCAATTTACTTGAAGTTTCAGAAGTCCTGTCATGTGGAGACATTGTTGACGTCTCCTCTTTTTAGTACTGGGTCAATTTCACAAAAGGATTAAATCTACCCAGACTAAAAGTCACGACTAGCTGCCAAAATAAATTTTTCTCCACTTCAGAATTTGAAATGGCTGAAAAAGTATAAATTTAGAAAACACCTCCCTAAAGTAATCTTTGCAAGTTTTTATGTGGGCACAGGGTTCACTATGCAAAGCGGCAGTTTTTTCAAGATAAAAGGCATCCAGGGACATTGTTCACAAGCTGTATATTTTTGGTCAGAAATGAAGTCATAAAAGACAGAAAACCATGGTGATTATTTGATCAGTCTGGCCTTGGTTAAAACCATTTAAATCCCATAGACTTTAATAAGATAAAATACAGTAGAACCTCGATTATTCGAATCCAATGGGAGATATATTGAAGAAACATTTTTACGCACCAGAAATAGACCTCGGTAGTCATTGATAAAATAGTTTGATATATTTGGGTAATATAAATGACCCTCTAATTGTCGCCTATTTGCTCCATATCTATGGATATTAACATTTTTATTTAAAATATTATACGGACTTGAGCTGGGCATGTTCGGTTTGGTACATGCATGTTGACATTTTAATTTTAGATAAACCTCATTATGCATTTTGTCAACTGAAAAACTCAGGGAGATCATTATTGTAAAAAACCCAAGCGAACACACCTTCAGTGATAAGTGTGTTTGGTAATGCATTGTTGACATCTTTTCCTTTGATACTCGTCAGTTTGTGATCTACTCCGGGAGATTATAACGTTGCAAAACCCAATCGAACACACTTTCATTGATTGGCACTTTATGAAAGAAGTGTAGTAACAATGGTGATAAAGATCAAAGAAGTTGGGCTTTTTGTGGATGATACGTGTTTTTTAAGCATTAGAATTACTAGTTCCCAAGAATGTGTAAAATCTGGTATTATTGCTCACACTAGACGGTGCATTATATATAGGGAGACAAGATTCGGATAATATAAAGCCGGGTAATCGAGGTTCTACTGTACTGCAATGCTTTGAAAATAAATCCACTGAACACAGACAAAAAGATAATCTTTTTATAAAATTTATTTCATAGTTTTTCTTTCATATATTTCATATGTGACGTAACAGCTGTACAGGATACAGTATACCTACAGATACATGGCATCAGCTCACCTATACATATGTACACAAACATACTGGAGTGATTATCGTTGCGGTAGTTTCTATGTACAAAAACATAAGGTTAAAAAAAATGCAGAAAAAACTATACGCAAACTGTTAAAATAGTGCATAATATTCAGTGCTGTTCTCCCGAGCAGATACCTGCTGTTGGGAGTAAGTAAAAAATATATAAAGCTTAGCAATACTGAAGTTTGACAAAAAATACACCACACACATGGACAATTTCACTGATTTGAAAGTTAATAAGACACAAGGTTGATTGTTTTCTCCAATGGAAGGCTTTTCCGTTAAAAAGTGTTTGGCATTCCGTTGATCCAGCACTGCAAAAAACTGCCTGGTTATAAGAAAAGCACAGAAATTTGAAACAAGGTCGTTTTGAGTGACAAGGCGAGTTAAAATATTATACTGGCACAATATCCTTAGTTATCACATTAATATTATTACGTTCAATTCTCTACCCACAGTACTGATACGAATGTTGTCAGTAGTGTTACCTTCAATTTTATTCTAGAGAAATTAAGTCGACTTTGTTTACAAAATTTGGAAAACAAAATCAATAAAAGTGTACCTGATTTAATTTTTCTTTGAATATGTCAGAAACAGTTATCACAGAGCTAAATGCTGTCATTATATTGCAGCTAAACCATTGTCATAACACACAGTGTCTACTGTTACTATTCTGTTACCCTATAATAAATTACCCATAACACATAGCTTGCATTTTTCCATTTTCATTTTTGAATGTCGTGTTGCCTTCATTACGAGGGTTTCTTTTTAAAATATAGGACAAACAGTACATGTACTTTAATCTGATTGGATGAAACACTGGATGTTGTCATAATCCCACTTTGTTTATAAAAGAAAACCCTCAGTAAATATGCAGCTGGTCTTTCCCACTGAAAGAACACTGGGTCTATTTGTAAAACCGATTGTGAAAGTCATGCATACAAAATACATAATTGGATGGATTAAAATAATTGAACAACAAAGTATTCACAAGGTAAATGACTATAAACGTTCTAAAAAGCATAGCTTGCATAATATTTACTGAGTTCAACAGTAATGTTGGCACAAAATTATAACAATTGGACAAGCAGACATAAACTGCAAAACCATAAAGTCACAAATCTACAGTTTACTCTCCCTTTTTGTTCCAGAACATGATCAAATCAACAAAATTCACACCTCCCATTTTTTTGGAGAAAACTTCAGATAGACTTGATGAAATAAATGTTTGGTTTTGAAAAAGAGGTTTTTATGACGGGTTTCTCGAGTCCTGTAAATTGCCTGTTCTCTCATCTTCTAGAATGTAAAACACTGCTGCTTGGTGTTCTAATTTGGCATATGCCTTAACTTGGCACAGAACGGGAGGTCGAAAACCGTTATCACCAGCAACACTCACACATTTCTTTATTTTCTTTCTAGTCCTACAGCATTTTATATCTTGGTGAAGACACCAAGCTTTTTAACAACTGGGGGAACTTGTTTCAAATAGAAATTGTATCATCGCTCCTAAAATAGCACTATAGAAATTTATTTGATTTTTTTCAAATGGGCACAATTACCGATTTTGTGTTCATGTTTTGTGCCAACGTAATGTGCTTATCAGTCCTATAGTATAGGACAAGCAAGTAAAAGTTCAAAGATGTTTGTTTCAATAGCAGATGGTTGTGTGATAGTTACAGCAGAGCATCTGTGAGTTGTCAAGATCTGTTCTCATAAATACAATTCAAGTACAATATAACTCTTCTGTAACACTGAAGTATCACTACGATGTCTGCATATAAGACTCGATGACCTATAGCTTCACTACGTGATTATGCATAGCCTCACCATTACCTAAAGGACTACAATATCAAGACAACATCTGATGAGTCCATGTATTTCTAAGTAATCTGACAGCGTAGTACATAAGTCATAGCACAGATAAATACAACCTTTCAAAAAATGTTTTAAGTCCAATTGAATACAAGTAATCTCATCACGGGTAGCACTCGGATTCTAAGATAATATGTGGTGGGATGTCATGAACAAACACGCTAAAAACATCTGAAAACCATCACATGAGGTGACTGTGCATTATGCTTGGGGAAAAAAACAAGATGAATCTTGTATATATTTAAGTTAAATAAGAAATGAAGAATACAAAACAAAGTTTTATCTATGCATGTAATTTTGGTGAAATAAATTAAGAAGAATACTAGAAATATAACAAGCTGCAAAAAGCTACTTTACAAATGGTTCTTCTTAACAAGTGAGATTTTGTGACGACACTCAGAACGGAAGTGCATTACGAGTCTGACTAGTTTCAACAAGAGAGAGTGAGAATTCAAGGGTGTAATATCTGTATACCTTGTCTTTGCCAGTCACATATGTAAACCAACTTGCTTACGTGTTCCAGCAACTGCCCAATGCTTTAAACTTCCAGCAAACACCGACAATTCTACATTGAACTTCCCACCCATATTTTATGTTTACATGTGGGAAATTGTCACATTTAAGGTTTTTACTACTTTAAGCCATTTTAAACTCCTGTAGAATTCACAAGAAATTTGCTCTGTGGTGCTTCAGGCAGTTAATTCCATACGCGGTGATAAATTATACTTCTTTTTTTTCACATGTGATGAGAGAAATATTTGTGAATAACTATCTAAAATCTCCACAGAACAATATCCCCTTGGCAGGTGCTATATGGTAAGACCATCAGTATAGTGAGTTGGGATTGAACCCCCCACCACACATGACGGCACCAATTGACCATTTACCAAATATGGTGAAAGCTATCATCCTCAACACTACAGACTTCCAGTGCAGATCCAGATATGAATATAATCTCATACATCAATATTTTGAACATTATAGAATGCCGTGTTAACTTTTACACGAGAATGTTTGCATATACTTGTACTTTCAAATGACATTTCTGCATTCCTTGTAATTCTGATCAGAGAATGTAGATTAATAAACAGAGTAGGATTGTAGCAGTATGACTATATATGTTACAGTCAATCTGTGAAACCAGTCATTACGCGTAATGACTGAAAGTTTTAGTCATTTCGCGTAATGACTGAAATGACCAGTCATTACACGTAATGACTAAAATTTTCAGTCATTTCACGTAATGACTGAAAATAAGGTCCAGTCATTACGCGTAATGGCTGAATTGTGATAAATAGTTTTAAATACTTGCTTTACTAAAAATGAAATTGTCTGGTCTCACTTAGTAATTTAAATTGCATTCTCATGTGATTACTAAAGGGGGGTAATGAAATTATCACTTCAGATTTGAACATATTCTGACATGATTACTGATTGATAACATGGGTAAATGATCAAATTATCAAACTCTTCTGCAGTTATTTTAACTAAGCCCCACTTCTTTTAATTCATGTCATAAAAATGACCTTCATATATATGTACTCCCTTGTAAAATATGACAGGGAACCCAATGGATAGGTAGCATTCCTAACAAACGGGGACCCGATCTATAGACTCTTACTAAAATCTAAAGTTCTGTGTAACATTAATGTCCAACTGAAGAACATAGAGGAAATCAAGTATCTCGATGGTTATTTATAGTTACAATGGTACTCAGGTGTGAGTTAGAGCTCTAAGTTATCCTACTCAGGCTTTAATAACTATTAAAAGAATGGATTAAGTTGTCCCAGTTATTTTAGAACATTAAAGGTCAACTCCATTTTTGATAAACAGGCTCTTTGTGTGGAGAGGTCAAACAACAGTAACAAGGCCTGAAAGAACAAAACAGGATGAAAGAGCTGCATTGCAATTAGGACAAGAGTGGACTAGATTCACTTCAAAAGCTTCATGGTTTGTGCTTCCTAACAACCTGCCACAATAGAACTGAGTCTTTAATTAATAACATAAAAGGCAAAATGTATTATAAATTATGATTTATAAATGAGAATTAGTCTTCAAAAAAGACATAAATTTCATTGACAACAAAGAAATATTTTCATTCTATGACAATGAGTTTAGTTTTAAAACTGCAAATATGAATTTAGATTGTAAATAACATTTAAAATGTAATTAGATACATGTAACCATTCAATATTTTAAAAATATTTTTGAAAATGACACTAGAGTCTATTACACAAGTCTGCGTTTAGGTTTGAAAATTCTGGCTATAAATTCAGGGAGCATGTGAGAATTCCAAAGTTATTTATTTGATTAAAATAGTTTAATGTTCTCTAGCACAAAAATTTTCAAAATGCTGGGGAACAATGTACAAAGGTTCTGAATAATGCAAAGGGTGTGAAGAAAAACAACTCTAAATCAATTACACATATTGACTGAAATTAATTCAGTCAATCTGTGTAAAAATGAACCATATATTGCAGTCATTACATGAAATGACTGAAAATTTTAGTCATTACACGTAATGACTGGTCATTTCAGTCATTACACGAAATGACTGAAACTTTCAGTCATTACGCGTAATGACTGGTTTCACAGATTGACTGTAACATATATATGAAGATGGACAGTTTGACTTGTACAGATGAGTATCCCATCACAGATACTGATTTTGTATTATTATACAAACTATGTACACACTTGAATATACATACATACATACATACACAAAGGTTAGCAAAGGGTCTTTGGGTACCATGAAGTGCTATGATATTAAAATTTAATAAAAAAATGTTTTCTTGAAATAAACAGGCTCCACAATGTCGTAAAACATGTTGGAGAAATTATAAAAGAAAATGGATATTATACCAACTGTTTGATATTTCTTGTTAAATCTGAATCCACTTTATGAAACCTGACCCACCCTGAGCTAACCCATGTATGTTATTTTAGCAGCTAAGTCTTCTGGGAACTATCGATAATTCTCTCGCACACAACACTTCCACACTCGCATCCAAACATAAATAATAGGTAGCGGACTACTGTACTTTTGCACCCTCACACATGCACACACAATGAAAACCCAGAAACTACATGACAGGGAGGAGATGCTTGCATCAATACTGAACATATCAATTAACTAACAAACTAGATTGGGCCAACTCGGCGCCAACATATCCCCAGACAGGTCATCACTCACGCCACAGGTTTTGATCGGGAATTTTTTAAAGCATAATTACCCATTATTATATGAACTTCAGCACATCAATCTACTCTGTTTGTATCTTCCCAAGAAGATGTGTATCCCCAGACGCCGAATACATAACTCAAATTATATTTTCAATCTTCCTGCAATGATAACTCTAAACCTATTTTCAAAGTATTTATTAATAAACGATTGATGATTGAATGTCCATTCTAAAATAATAATCCCAAAAGAGCATATCTCTTTCTATATTTGTTGACAAATAAAATATTATTTTTAACTCAACATCATACTTTTCAATCTTCCTGCAATGATAACTCTTAACCTAATTTCAAAGTATTTAAATGATTGATGATTGAATGTCCATTCTAAAATTCATAATCCCAAAAGCGCATATCTGTTTCTATATTTGTTCACAAATAAAATATTATTTTAAAAAAAATTATTTATATTATTATTTTATTATATTATTTATAGAATTTGTAAATTGTTTTCAGTTATTCATTTCCTCTATTCCTATATATGTGGTCCATATATATGCAACCTAAATATGTGACACAATCTCAGTTCTGACTCCCCTTTGTGTTATATGATGAAGCCCACCACCTCCTACCCCACCCCTCTCCCCTTCTCCACACCTCTCTCACTATTACACAAGATCTGCAACCCCATTGAGTTCTTTGTTTCTCATTTGATATCACTAAATACCTTTGTTTATTTAGTGTCACTCAATATAGCTGGAGGTCCCAGAGGTGGGTGGGGGATGTGGGTTGGGACTACAGCATAAATGGTAAACAAACAATCTGATATATATCAAAGGGGTAATCAAATACAAAAAGAATTGAGAATTTTAAGTATGTGATTATCAACTGAAATGAGTTCATAACTGTAGGAGCTGTGTCAAAATTAACTGAGGCAAGTTGAATAAAACTGGGCTAGTTGAGGGTTAAAAATCCCCTAGTTTTACTACATAAGGATATACTTTTATTAATATTGGGACTTAAAGCTCACCAGAAAATAACAGTGTCCATTTTGCCTACTTGAATATGTTTAACCAGTTTCATTTTAAAGAGTTAAAAACTCAGCAAGCAGAGGTACAACACACAAAAATAAGTTCTTAAAAGACTAAGATAGCCATAACATCATTAATATTCAAAATTTAAAGAGACAGGCACTTCCTTTTAAAAATTCAAAGATTTCAGCTCTATGACCCACATAGTTTGACAGTTACAGGGCTTTAAAGTGGCATAATGTCCATAAATTGGGTTTCTGTGGGCATTTTACAATTATTAAAGAGACCTTAGCAATTAAACTACAGATCTGAAACTTTTTGGGGGACATACATAACAAACAAAAATTAGATATAATACAGTTTAAGACTTGTCACACTAAGCATTTCCAAATTACAGGGCAAAATACAGTAGAAAATGTCAAAAAAGGTCACTTGGATGAGTGTCTATGGTCGTCATACACAGGTTCAATGTCTACTACAGGCCTTGATGTTCGGTACATGGAAAAAGAAGACGCTTAATAATGTATTCCTAGTTGAGATTTCAGCCCTGTCAGTCACATAGTTTAACAGTCACAGGGCTGAAAAGTGGCAAAAAGTCCAAATATTGGGTCTCTGTGGGCCTTTTAGAGACCTCAATGTGACCTTCAAATTGAAGCTTCAGACTTAAAATCTTTCACAATCAGAGATTATACATAGAATGTATATCTAATATAGTTTGAAACTTCTCAGACTTACCATTCCAAGTTACAAGGCAAAATATGTAAAAAATGTCTAAAAAGGGTCACTCGGGTGAGTATCTATGGTCGTCATACACAGGTTAAATATCTACTAAAGGCCTTGATGTTCAGCACATGTAAAAAGAACATAATAATATATTCCCAGATGAGATTTCAGCTCTATCAGTCACATAGTTTAACAGTCACAGGGCTTAAAAGTGGCAAAAAGTCCAAATATTGGGTCTCTGTGGGCCTTTTAGAGACCTCAATGTGAACTTTAAATCAAAGCTTCAGATTTAAAATCTTTCACAATCAAAGGTTACACATAGAATGTATATCTAATACAGTTTGAAACTTCTCAAGACTTACCATTTCCAAGTTACAGGGAAAAATATGTGAAAAATGTCTAAAAAGGGTCACTCGGGTGGGTGTTATGGTCCTCACACACAGGTTAAATGTCTACTTAAAGCCTTTATTTCTGGCACATGTAAAAATGACATAATGATATATTCCCAGGTGAGATTTCAGCTCTATCAGTAACATAGTTTAACAGTCACAGGGCTTAAAAGTGGCAAAAAGGCAAAATATCGGGTCTCTGTGGGCCTTTTAGAGACCTCAATGTGACCTTCAAATCAAAGCTTCAGACTAAAAATCTTTCACATTCAAAGGTTACACATAGAATGTATATCTAATACAGTTTGAAACTTCTCAGACTTACCATTTCCAAGTTACAGGGAAAAATATGTGAAAAATGTCTTATAAGGGTCACTCGGGTGGGTGTTTATGGTCCTCACACACAGGTTAAATGTCTATTAAAGGCCTAAATTTTGGGGCAGATATAAGAAAACACATAGATATATTCTCAGATGATATTTAACTTAGATGAGAGACATAGTTTGAAAGCTACAGTGCTCGAAAGTGGCAAAAAGTGCATAAATTGGGTCTCTGTGGGCACTTTTGAGACCTTAAGTCGACCCCTTTGGGTAAACCTACAGCCCTAAAATTTTCTACAGACAAGGATTACATATCAAAGTTATACCTAGTGCAGTTTGAGACTCATCAGAGTTACCACTTCCAAATTATAGGGCAAAATATGTGAAAAATATAGCAAAAAATCCCTAAGTGGGGGTCTTTATGGGCCTCAAACACAATTTTCTCCTCAACTTAAAGTCGTGATTTTCGGCACATGTACTAAGAACATATTAATGTGTTCTCAGGTGAAATTTCAGCCAGCTGAGCATCATAGTTTGTGACCTAGAGGGCTCTTAGTGGCCAAAAGTGCAATTTCTGACCTTAAGGTGGCCATAAGTTCTCTTTTATTGGGAGTTTAAGGTCACCTTAAAATAGGGATCTTCCTTTGGACACCCTTAACATGTGTACCAAGTTTGAAAAAAAAATATTAATTTGTTTTTGAGTTATCGCGTCCACAAGGAAATTTCTACGGCGGCGGCGGCAGCGCGACGGACCTGAATCCAATATATCCCCGACTTTCGTCTGGGGATATAATAATAAACTTCACTGCAATGAACATCTTCATTTAAATCATTTTACCTAATGACCCCCACAAATCTTTCCTTTTATGGCACATAGTATTTTTAAATGATCTTTTGAAATCATTTTCAATGGACAGCAACACATGGCCATTTAACCATCTTAAAGAATATCAGAGAAAAAACAATAAGAAATGGTGAGAAACACATTACCAAAAATAATTTTATTTATATATTAGACTAGTCATTGATGAAAAGAAGTAAAATAACATCATTTATGAAACTGACTGCTAGCGTACAAAGGCATCTTTCAACAGCCATTTATGTCACATCTGCGTGATTTAAGTCTCTCAACGGCTCAGGTTATGCAGGAATTGCCACAAGTTGGATTTGAACTCATGACCACAGACACGAGAGTCAAGTAACCCAGCCACTTGAGATAATGCAATAATAACTGTCTATGCTTCATGAACAATACTAGCACACACATACATATGGATACACACTCTAACCAAGGAGCCGCTGCTATACAACCAATTCCATCTGAACCTGAGCATTGTTCATGGCGGCCGTATATTCTCGCAGAGTCTGTACACTATTCATGATCTTTTTCTGGTGTCCCACCAAACAGATCCCCATTAGATTAAGGTCCTGTAATGTCAATGTGGCCACTTTGTCCATAGTCAGGAATCTTGAATTATGAAAGTGTTCAATGTAACGCTCCATTTTGATGGATGCAAGCCAGTTCTCCACTGAACTGTAGTTTGTCAGGTCTGGCTTGTAGGGGTTGATGTACTCGTGGGGTCTGGAAAAAAAGGAGGATAACGTACAGAGAAATAAGAAGACATTAGAAAAATAATATTACAATTCTATGGCTCATGATTATTTTTATTATTATGTATTACAATATCAAGGCTGAAGGAATTATTTTTCTGTTTGAAATTAATAGTAGTATCATACGTAGACACACTCGACTATGTTTCAAAGATACTTTTACAAGCAAATAACACAGGTTTTAAATGGGTAACTTCTTTAAAGTAAAGACAAAGTAACAATGAATATCAATATTTTAATACAATTTGTTAACAGTACAGCAAAATTAATTATCCTTGCTAATATTTGAATATATACAGATTGTAAAACAATTTATTGTATTTTATTATACAGACCTGGGGCTGTATTCAGAACAATACTAGAACATTTCAAACTGTTTTTTGCTGAATACCTATTCCAAGAAAAATGCTAGTGAAAAACCTTCCCTTACTTAGATCTAAGGTGGCCTAAGTGTTTGTGAATATGGATTCTTAATTTCTGACATGAAATCTAACACTTCAAGGGGCAAGTTTTCAGCCCGGGATGACAAATCTCATTAAATTTCACTCTTGGCATATTTATAGGTGTTATTTACAAGAATCAACAAACCCAACTGACTGCTCAGGTATTGCATATCATGTTCCTGACAGTGAAATCCTCTCTAAACCTTTAGATGTTACAGCTTTGATATGTATGTTTATCATCTGGCACTTGCCATCTATATGATAAGATGCAGTGTTCGCTCTCGAGCGCGATTTCGCGAGTTTGTACACACTCTGGGGCGAGTTGTCGCAAAACCAACTCACCAACGCGTCTGTGCTGTCGCTACCAGGCGAAACACTCAAAACTGACGGAAGAAATTCGTCTATTATCGGAAGCGACGACCTACATATTTCCTCATAGAAATGGGTGAGAAAAGCATGAAAAGCAGTTTATTCTATTTTATATATTCAGCTAACAGTAATTCACGTGAGAATATGGGTATTCTCGCGAGATTTCCGTGCTTTTTGTTGATTTTTAAACTCGTCTTCTGCTTATAGTGTCACAGGCGAAACAGTCGAAACTACTGACCAAAGAAATTCGTCTGTTATCAGAAGCGACGACGTACATATTTCCCCATAGAAATAGGTGAGAAAGACATGAAAGAGAGTTTATTTTATTTGATACACCCAGCTAACAGTAATTCACGCGAGAATTCGGGTATTCTCACGAGATTTCCATGCTTTATGTCTAATTTTTAACTCGTCTTCTGCATATTGTGTCACAGGCGAAACAGTCGAAACAACTACTGACCAAAGAAATTCGCCTATTGTCGGAAGAGACAAAATATATATTTCTTCAAAGAAAAGAGAAGAAATGCAATTTATTTATTTATCCAGATAATAGTAAAATAAATAAAAAATTAAAATTTAAAAAAAACACCCAATAGCACCCAGCCATTAAGCCATTAAGATGTGGTTTAAAAGTGAAATTTAAAAAAAAATAAAAGACAAACAAGAGGGTCAGAGGTGCCCCAAAAGGCGGGTTGCGCACGCAGGAAACAAGGTTAGCAACTGCTCTCATTAAATTTAGGAACAAGGAAAGAAATGTTAGGTTACCCACTTAAGGTAAATGTGTTCGAGTTAGAGTCCGGAAACGAAAATGTGGACAAACAGACGGATGGACAGACATACGGACGAAAAACGGACAAACAAACGGACAGAATTTCACCAATATCGAAAGGAACCTAGCTATCATGTTGATCTATGTCCCTGTCAAGTTTGAATTTGATTGGTCAAACCGTTTTCAAGTTAGAGTCCGGAAATGGAAAATGTGGACGGACAGACGGACGTCGGACACATCAATCTAATAGGCGGGTTGGTTACACGCAACCCGCCTAAAAACGAACAAATGGACAGAAAAACAAGACAAATGAATGGACGGATTTACACCAATTTCGAAAGGAACCTAGCTATGATGGTGATGTATGTCCCTGTGAAGTTTGAATTAGATTGGAGTAACCGTTTTCGAGTTAGAGTCCGGAAACAAAAATGTGGACGGACAGATGGATGGACAGAAAAACGGACAAAAACGAAGAAACGGACGGAAAAACGGACAAACAAACAGACGGAATTTCACCAATTTCGAAAGGAACCTAGCTATGATGGTGATCTATCTCCCTGTGAAGTTTGAATTTGATTGGTCAAACCGTTTTAAAGTTAGAGTCCGGAAACGAAAATGTGGACAAACAGATGGATGGACAGACAAACGGACGAAAAACGGACAAACAAACAGATGGAATTTCACCAATTTCGAAAGGAACCTAGCTATGATGGTGATCTATCTCCCTGTGAAGTTTGAATTTGATTGGTCAAACCGTTTTAAAGTTAGAGTCCGGAAACAAAAATGTGGACAAACAGATGGATGGACAGACAAACGGACGAAAAACGGACAAACGAACACACGGAATTTCACCAATTTCGAAAGGAACCTAGCTATGATGGTGATCTATCTCCCTGTGAAGTTTGAATTTGATTGGTCAAACCGTTTTAAAGTTAGAGTCCGGAAACGAAAATGTGGACAAACAGATGGATGGACAGACAAACGGACGAAAAACGGACAAACGAACACACGGAATTTCACCAATTTCGAAAGGAACCTAGCTATGATGGTGCTCTATCTCCCTGTGAAGTTTGAATTTGATTGGTCAAGCCGTTTTAAAGTTAGAGTCCGGAAACGAAAATGTGGACAAACAGATGGATGGACAAACGGACGAAAAACGGACAAACGAACACACGGAATTTCACCAATTTCGAAAGGAACCTAGCTATGATGGTGATCTATCTCCCTGTGAAGTTTGAATTTGATTGGTCAAACCGTTTTAAAGTTAGAGTCCGGAAACGAAAAATGTGGACGGACAGACGGACAGACAGACAGACGGACGTCGGACACATCAATCTAATAGGCGGGTTGGTTACACGCAACCCGCCTAATAAAAACAGCATTAAATAGTTTATTTATTTGAACTTTTAGTTTAGCATCTATTTCTTATAATTTAAATAAAGAAGATTTTATGCAGTCCCAAATTGGAACTAAATATTTCAAAATATCTTGACGCAAAACATGTCTCACATTTTTTCACAGTTGTCTCGCCTTTTCAAGTGAAGGGAGACAGTCTGTCTCGCATTCATTTTTGACGAGAGCGAACACTGTAAGATGTTTACTTTAGCATCACATCTGACTGAAGAATGAGTGATTTTAAATGCTCTTTGACCTGTTGGCTTTGGGGTTAGAATCTAAGTTAGGAATAGTCTAAGTATTGTTCCTGAATTCTGTCCCAGATATTTTCAACCACTTTAAAAGAATGTTCACTTGACAACATTTTAAGGAGTTTGACTAAACCTGTAAAAGATATCAAAGGTGATCTTACCTTTGTTTGGCTATGGTTCTGAGCAACTCTGGACTACGGATGAGTTTGTCTAGGGTTTTGACGATGGCGTTGAACTTTGGTCTCTGTCCTCTCTCCTTCTCCCAGCAGTCTAACATGATGTGGTACACTGGCTCAGGACAGTCCTACGCGGGAACACAACACACAAAATGCTCACTGATTAACTGTCGCCAAAAAAGATATATGCAAGTTTTGTCAAAGTATGTGGAATTTGCAAACAAATTATCTTCTGTCTTCTAGGTCTTCTAGACATGTTGGAAATTCTTACCACATTTAATTTTGTTGTGATTACCTGATTACCTTTGATCTTCCTTGATTCTTTGATCTTCCTTACTTTTCACATACTGTTGTTAAAAAGACATTTCTCACTCGACATTTTACAGTGTCAACTGCAGGTCTTCTCTCAGGCTTGAATTGTAATTTAGCCATTTATACAAACAATTTAACTGTAGGGGGTGAAACATTTCAATGCTTAAACCAAAAGGCTAGAATTTGTAGGGCACTCTTCACTTACCATAGGAGGAGGCAGTCTGAAGCCTTTGTCCACGGCTTTGATGACATCCTGGTTGGACCAATTCCAGTATGGTCTCTCTCCGTATGACATCACCTCCCACATGGTCACTCCGTATGACCACACATCTGCCGCTGATGTGAACTTCCTGTACGCTATGGCCTCGGGAGCGGTCCATCGTACGGGGATTTTCCCGCCTTTAGTTGTGTATGCCCCGCTAGTGTCCTCGCTCTCTACTTCCCGCGACAAGCCGAAGTCAGCCACTTTACAGACTAGGTTCTCACTCACCAAGATGTTACGGGCTGCTAAGTCCTGTATAAAGTAGTGAAAAAACACACCGATACATGTCAATACAAATCATATTAGAAATACAACACAAATAATTGATGCAACTATTTTACAAATAAATTGAATGCTAAGATTTATCTCATTCACTATATTTCATATATTTGATTATTTATCATTGTAACTTTCAGTATATTCTTAAGAACTGTCACACTGTGAAAATATTACACTTTGAACTGTGTTTCAAGAACTGACAAAGTATCTCCATCAGACACTTCCATAATTTTCAATTAATATTCACATACAACAGTCCATTAGCACTATCGCAACATCATGACTTGTCACTACCTTTCAAATGCCATTCATAACAATGACTTACATGGTACACTACACACAGATACTCACCCTATGTACATATCCCATATCTGAGAGGTATCTCATTCCCGAGGCAATTCCTCGCATCATGCCCACCAACTGTAACACTGTGAACTTCCCGTCGTTGTTCCTAAGGAACGCGTCCAATGCGCCATTTTCCATAAACTCCATCACGATCATGTTGGGATTGGACTTTGTCACGACACCTTCCAGATAGATCACATTGGGGTCATCAAACTGACCCATAATACTGGCTTCTGTCAAAAAGTCCAGCCTATTTTTATCCGACGCACCGGCTTTCAGTGTCTTTATCGCCACAGTGAGGTCACGCGTTGTCTTGAGCCTTCCCTTGCATACGTCTCCGAATTCCCCACCACCGATCACCGACTCGATGATAATTAACGAAGAGTCGATTTCTTTGGTGAACTCTTTTACTGCTTGGTTAGGGTCTTCATACGTGTGAGGGTCGATGTAAGTCTTGATGCCTCCAGGAGGGGTGAACAGTGGCATGGTTACTGAAAGACAAAACACAGAGAACATGTAGATATCTGAGGACTCTATGGAAGGCAGTTTGTAACACTGTGAAACTCCCATTATCCAACCCTGTTGGGAGGACAAGACCTTGGTTTACAACAGAAAGTTGCAAAATTGGGAAAGATTACTCAGTATAAAAAGTAGAGGCATGCAAATTTGTAAGAGTGGAAATGAGTTCATAAAATGGAATGTTTGCATAACAGAAGTTTGGACAAAACAGGTTATACTGTAATAAGGGATATATCAAACTCTCAATCATGACACAAACATGCCACAGGTTTTCTGTGGTTTCTGTGTATGTTGGATGGAGAGCCAATATTTCACATTTGTTGAAACTGGGGTAAAAACCCTTGAAGGTCAAAGTGTGAGTTTTAAAAGAGATCAAGAGTTAAGGTCGAATCAGGACAGGCCTGCAATGAATCTCACATGTTTATATGAGATGGACTCAGACCCATAATCATAGTAGAGTCAAAATGCCTAACTTGTTTATAGCCTACCTTAAACCTTAGTATATGGTTTCAAATTATAGCAAACCAACATGCAGTAATAACCAAAAACATTCCATGCCAGTTGTACAGAAACCTATTAGCTAATTTATGTTCCCAAGCCACATTTGAAAATGATAATAATAGATTGACTCAACAAAATTATGAAAAATGATTATAAACTTCATTGAAATATACTGTGACTCATATACACATACAATGGCATATATTTACAACATTGACACACACATGCAAGTACATGCTATATAGATAATTTGAATCATCTGTGTGTCAAACATATTAAAATACAAATAACATAGAGAGTGCTTTTTCCTTAAAAACCAAACTAGGATTCAGCCTTTTGTAGAGCTCATTTCATTAAAGTAAATTGAAGGCTGTGTTATACATGTAAAATTCCAGGCTACCACGCATTTTACAGCAAAACACTATCGTTGCAATAACCTTTTTACAAAAGCAAAAAAAAAAAATGAAAGTAACTCTTTTTAACACTAAAACTCAAATTCTGCAACCTTCACTGAAAATGGAAAATACAGCTAAAAGACTCTTAAAATACCTTCACAGCAATTGGTTGACCTAACTAAATACAGTAACAAAGAGACAGATTTAGATAACGCGTGTTAAAGGTCATTTTAAAAGTTTGTACAAACTACACCTACTGTTTCACACATAGAAACAGATCTGCTTTAAAATTCATAGACAATAAGTTCCACTTCTCTTTAAACCCAAGATATTAAATTTGCAAGGCCTTTCAATAAAATATAAGACTGTGTCAGTTACTGCCATTTGTTTTAGTCAAAAACACAATAAAACTGGAATAGGAAATTAGGTGTCTGTGGGCAAAACGATAAGCATATTTCTGTTTTCTTCTCAAATTATAAACCATTCTTCACATTTTTCTTAACAAATGTTCATCCAGAAACAGCCCTAAGAACTTCTGAACCCATTCTTTCCACTTATTTCCACATTGAACCCATTAACGTCTAACTGCCGTTTCGGTAAAAATGAGCAAATTTGCAAATGCAAACAGTGTCCCTAAGGAATCAATTTATTCCACCACAATAATTTTTTTATCACTCGATTTCTAAGCAATACACGCAAGATCTCTCTGCCCTTTCCGTTTTTTTAAAGGTAATCTTCTACAGCTCTCTAGCCAAATGCTTTTGCTTTGACAGAATAATGTGAGATGGTAAGCCACAGGGATTATATAGCTCATGGAATAAAGGAGACAGGGCGACTACATATTTTTTTCTAACAGTTTAAGAGAAGAAACGAAATACAATAGAAAAACATACAACGGAAGATTTATCAAGTTGGGTGACTAAAGGTAATGGAAATTTCAACATAACTTTCTAGAACACCGACATTCTACCTATTCTATAACAAGAAAGAAATGTTTATCTCTACAAGAATAACATATTGAAGTCTGATTTTTTTATTTAGGCACAATGCCCTCCTCACTGGTCCAATGGTAACAAAATGTTTATCTGTACAAGAATAAAATATTGAAGTCTGATTTTTTTATTTAGGCATAATGCCCTCCTCACTGGTCCAATGGTAACAAAATGTTTATCTGTACAAGAATAAAATATTGAAGTCTGATTTTTTTATTTAGGCATAATGTCCTCCTCACTGGTCCAATGGTAACAATATGAATAATGACATATTTGCTGATAAAATATGCTTGGCAAGTTAAAAAGAAAAGTCAAACATATGAAAATCTGAAGCAAGCAAACTACATCACACTTTGTTTGTGAGAGTGTTTATAACTTATTATCTATGAGCTATCCAAACTATGAGTATTTCATCTGGTTATCAATTTTTCTTTTCGTCGTTTTGTTGCCTAAGCAATATACTTACAGCGAGTACCATTGATATTCAGAGCAGGGGAACCCTCCACCAAACGTTGGCAATGAGCTAAACAACAGAAAACAATATAACAGGAGTTAAGTACAGACACCCACAAACACCCAGTGTGTAGACCACTCACTGTAAACGTGTCAAACCCGCTCCTCTTTCGTGACATAATACTTCTACTTAAACAAAACATTCTATATACCAGGGTAAATTTCAAAGGGAAACTCCCACAGAAGACTCGATATCTATATCTACTGAGAAAAGAATTTTACTATCAAAGGGATAAACTATAAATGAATTAATAAAGTTCTAGGAATAATTTAATGTCACTTCCTTACAATTTACTTTGGTATTTCACAGCTATTGCAAGTAATTTCCAGATCTCACAAAGCTTTTACCAATGCCTACTATTTTTGTACACTTTGGGTTTTTGCCGACCCTAATATCCAAGTTTTATCTTTCTTTTCAGGATGGATATTAAAACCTTAAATTCTTGGAAAAGGGAAGACTACTGAAACATCGAATCCTTGTAAAATGACTTTGAATTCAATTTCACATTCTTGTAAAATATGTTGGTATAAAAAGAGAACTTTTGAAGTGGTTTTGACAAATTAACAGTGAGGTCCACTAGATATATACAATGCAAAAAAAAATAAAAACATTTAATAGAGAACTGGACACATTGAGTAAAAGAAACACAAGCATTCTGCCACAAAAAGTGAAAAAGCAGCCATGTTTTTAATTCAGTATCTCCCAAGCATTAATTTGGAGAAATATATTGCTGCTCAAAGCATATGTAAGTGATAAATATGGTGACAGAAATTGACTAAAAATATCACAATAAACATAGATCAAGCCATTCAGCAATTTACAGCAAATTATGACACAGGAAAAAATAGACAAGCAAAATATGCAGTATAAAACTTATTTTATTTGACACTTCAGATGCTTTTAGGTAGCAGTATTTTAATAATATGTTTAGTAATCTAATTCTCTGTTAAAGTTTATGAAAGTACAAAAATTTACAAAATTGTTAAAAAATAGGGTTTATAGGGAGTGGGCAATAGTTGTATTTTAGGCCAAGAGAAGGGCAAACCATGGGGTCATTGGAAAAATACAAGATCGTTGCAAAAAGAGTAAACAGGGTCACTAGGGTCACTACATAGAAATAACATTTAATGAGAAGATATAGATTTAAAAGACAAACACCCAAATTACAGTATTTTATCTACTAATGACAAAAACTAAGTGTTTTCTTGTATATTGCTTCAACAAATTGTAGTGTACAATCAAACCATACACACAAACCAATTGGCTGTACAGTGAAAGGGCAGTTGAGGATACACTTAAGGCATGATACATTTGATAGACTTGTCAAGCATGGCCAGGTATAGTAAAGTCATGATATACTAGATGGATTGGTCAAGAATGCTTTAAAGGCACTTTCATTTCTTTACAAATTGTTGTAGAGGATAAACACAGAAATAGTTTAGGAAGTACAACATCTGGGCACCGGCCCCTACAACACCTAATATATCTCTTCAGCTAAATCTACACTTCTCACATGTATGGTCCAAACTCTTTCCAAACCATTGGGGAGGGTAGGATTTTGGCCTGGTAAAAATGGAGCTTATAAAGCACCATGGAGTAAAACTCCATTTTCCTGTAGAATAAATGGTGGTGGATATCTAAGCCCATTGGGGAGGGGTGATAAAGGGGGAGGGGGGGGGGGGGACATATTTAATCATTAGTATGGGTGAGATACCAATACAAAACCTACCCTCACCATTGCCATAAGCCAAAGTATCACACTCAGTTATACCTTTGTCATTGCACTGGCCACTTTGTCTGAAATTAGATGAATTGACATAAATAGACTCTAACATACTACATTCATATATTTTATGTCCTTAATAAAACACAGAAGATATATCAGGACATAGTGTCGATAATCTGGAATACTAAATAGATTCTAAACTTTACTAAAAATTATTTTGTGTTTTGTATGTAATATATGGGTACTGTATGACTTTTCAGGAACAGCCAGCTCTGGCAAAATATTTGTATGACCAAAAAATCTCCACATTTCACTGAAATTCTGTTGCTAAGTTGAGCTATTATAAGTTTTAGATTCACAAAGAAATCAACAATAGTGTCCTGGTGGGTAATTGATGACTACTTATATATAAAACCTCAAAGCAATGTCTGTATTATGATTTTATAAGTACAGACAGCATGAGTACATTATAATTCACATAGAATCACATTTACATACATGAGTACATTATTGAACCATATTTCTGGTGTTTGGCTGAACATGAATCCAATTGCAATTTACAACAAATACAGAAATATGTTATCACCAACATCAGCTGCAAACTAGGAAATTAATTTTTAAAACTTGTGCTTCCCTGAAAAGGTTGCTTTATAAATTCTCCAAGTTTATTAAACAAGTCTAATGTTATTTCTAGCTAGTGTTGTTTCATACAATATTTTTTGAAAACTTGAAAAGTTACTTTGCAAATAAAATTTATTCTCACTGTCAAAATGACAAGTTTATATATATAACAATTTTGTTTACGAATTACTCTACAGTTCTTGTTGGTCACCTCTATTTGACTTCCACCAATTGTAAAGAATACAGTCAATCTATTTGACAGAATAAGAATATATGAATACATGACTCCAGTGTTACCTTCTGATGAAGATGAAGACCATGATAAACACGATGACCATGCAGACTATGACAGCAATGGCCGCCCCCACAATGATACCCACGTTGCTGCCAGGCTGGCTGTCTATAGTCACTCCATTGTTGTCGTTATTCCCACTACCGCCACCTGATGTAGTGGTGGAGCCTGAAATACAGAGCGGAAATAAACTGAAATGTACATAGAGTCTGAAATGTACAAACAACTGAAATAAACAGTAACTGAAATGTACAAAGTGACTGAAATAAACAGCAACTTAAATATATAGTAACTGAAATATGAACACAATAACAGAAATATAGACAAAAACATTTACTAAGAGTGCTGGTGATTAGAATATATTCAGTAACTTGCATTCAATTGTAAAAGATGTGAAAAAAATATTTTGTAATCATTATCCTTGTAATGCACATCGTGTTTAGGGTAGTGACTTTGTTTAAATGTTGAATTTTCCTCTGGTCTTCACATATTTATTATAGATGAGCATATAACACAATTGGCAAAGTTATACACTATCTCTAAACAATACCTGTCAGGCTATTGTTTCTGTTTGACCATCAGGAGAATAAATTTACTCATTTCAAACAAGGGTATAGTGTCAGACTATACTGAAAACTCATTCATCATGTTCACTGTCATATCTACTTCTGCATGAGTGGAGGATTCAAAATATCTACAGAGATACTCTACACAAAACGGGGAAATTGCTCATTTATCAAACAGTTTTTGAAGGGTATTTTAGTCTATGTATTTTTTCTGTAAGTGCGGTTAATTTTGTCTGAACTTGATTGGGTTAGGGACGCAGCAATACAATGGAAATTAATATAGAGAGGCAGTATGTCTCATGAATAAACAATGACAGTTACTGTAGTGATAACTTATAAGTGTCCCTCGGATACTCGTAGTTTACAGTAGTTACATACATTCTCGGCCAATGTACAGATGTAACCAATCACATGTTCAGTTAAACTTGATGCAGCATCTCAAGCAATTCCTACTTACACACAAGAACCCTGAAGACAAATTGAAATTTCTTTTGAAAAATGGAATTTTACTTAAAAGATTCCCACATAAAACTGTGTGATGGTACATGTATGTAGTATACTCTCCCATAACTGGACCCTGTAATATCCACAAGACAAGATTGTTTTCTTGTTATGGCTGACTTTGACTTTATAAAGTAGATTCTGTCAAACTAGAAACTATATTATCCACAGCATTTGGTTCTAGTGATGGCTAACTTCTACACTATAACACACATGCTAGACCTTGTACAACTAGAACCTCCAACATCCACAGGATTTGGTTCTAATTATGTCTAGCATCCACTATACATATTCAAACAGGCTGTCTGACTTTTAATGTCCTTCTGTATTTTTGTGTATAATTTACATAATTTGTCAATATTCTTTTAGCCCACAGCCAAAAAAAAAAAAAAGGAAAAAAATTAGTTTTTGGTTAATTGCTTTTTAATCTAATCACAAAGTCGAAAAGCCCATTGAAATCCTATTCAGAGCTCTGTGTTTGATAAATTGGGTCGCAGATACACTAAAACGCTGCTGTAAATTAAAAGTGCAATGTGAGAACGAGCCACAGCAAAACTTTAATTAACAGATTGCCGTTTTTTGTTGTTGCTAACAAAGTGGTATTCTTTGAAGTAGGCCTGTATTTTGAACCTGTAGCTGTGGCAGGGTGACATTTACATCAGCAACAGCAGAATCTGATGCTTCAAATTCCCAATTAATTTCTAACAAACGTCAACAAAAGTGTATATAAAAGAAAGGAGAAGATACATCGTAGTGTGCGATGTTTTGTACATTAAATTTAACGGTGACATATAACAAACTCTTGACAATGATAAATAGCAGGCATTATCAGAAGCCTTGCATTATGACACTTGACATATTTTTAGAACATCTAACGCGGTCAATCTTATGGTTTGTTCTAGTGATAACAGTATTTCAAACTATAGTAGTATTAGTGACTGGGGGCTTTTAGGTGTGTTTGAAGTTCCATTTTAGTCAGTGATGTATTTATTTCATATTTGTACAGAAAAAACGGCACCAATATTACCCTTCTTCATTATATATTCATAAATGCAATCGTTGTGTTTGTCTTGCTAATCAGGAACTGTTTATTCAGAAGCCATATATGGCTGTCTCTACACAGTCAATCCCACCCCCTCCTTCCCAATACTTAAAAAAACAAAGATCGCTGAAGTAACATGCAACTGTGCAATTTTATAGCAATAGAGGGACAAATCAACAACTGGTAAACAGGGCATACTTACGTTGATTGACATTTCCATTGGGTGAATGAAAGCATGAAATAAAGACGAGGACGCAAGCATGAGCATTTAATCAAAAATCCACTTCCATCTTGAATTACTGTGTTTTATCTTACACAAATTTAATTTATGCTGCACTGCATATCATTTTTAAACCATGAATTAATTATTAATAAGAAATCTTGGAGAACATTTCAATGTGACGAACTTTTGCAGAAATATTTATCTACTGATTAACACAGATAAACTTTTAACTTTAGAAGAAAAAACGAATACCATACAGACATACACCTAACCTGACACTTTCATATATTACAAATACTTAACACTACATACTTTATATTTACTACTCTGTCATATTTGTCATATTATGCAGTTTAACAATTACACCAGACACAACCAACAATACTTTTTCAGCTGTTTTTATATTACCATTGTCTGTGGTGTTTATTTGGTTTTTTTTAAGTTCAAACCAAGCAGATTTGTACTGTGGTCTGATGGGAGAAGTGAAATTAATCCCATCAGAGGCTGTGATGTATGGCCAGACCCACAGGTCTCCATCCATTACTCACTATTTGGCTCCAAGAAAAAAATCTGTAGCACAAAAAACACCCCACACTCTCCTTGCCCAAATTAATCTTGTTTGTTTTGGACAAGAAGGCGAGGTCATGTGACCTTTTATTAGATGAAAACGTTTTTGCCACGAAAAATCTCAAGACAGGCCCTATAAAACTAAGAAATGAAGGATACTGGAGTGATACCACAGAAACACGAACTGAGGAAGAAAAAGGACAGGAAGTTGAGAGACACATGAATTTAAAATAACACCACTAATTAGCACAGGGCAACTTTCCCAAACTAATGAGATATATCAGATTTGTCCTATTAAGACAAATACAGGTTCTTAACTGGCTGGCTTTCTAACATTATGTGAACAGATGAGACCTGACTTTTCTATAACAGATAATTCCCTATAGAGAGATCTTTGAACAGGTAAGTATAGTATTTAAACTTCTAAAACTTCACAGGTGTCATAACGAAGACACTTGTACTAAACAGATGAACTTATTCTACAAATGAATGACAGAGTACACCAGGGGGGTATGCCTTGGTGTAGAGGTAGGTTAAACTACTTTCTGAAAGGGGCAATACCAAGGGGAACACACCTCATCAGGAACAGCATTCCAAACATTAGAGACTTTTGAATAGCTGGAGGGGATTCTGGCACAACAATTTCATTCTATGACATAATCGCACAAACTCTATTGGACTGTACAAAACCAATGACTATAGAACACGACTCATTTGACCTACTGTCGATTCTCACTAACAATGCAAGATGATACAAAGTAATTGTGATTTATTTATTTAAAGTGTTTCACATCACACCTAGTACCTCATCAGTAATATAGTGACGGGTAGTTGGAAGGGCAGAGGAAACCAATACATACAGTTGGTCAAGGTTCTGTAAACTGCCAAGCAACAGCAAGCAACTAAGAGTTTTCCCACATAAGGTCAGGCAAAGATTGGAACTCTGATCTCAGAGGTGGGAGGCAAGTATGTTACCACTGCACTACTGTGGTCCCTGATTGGTATGTATTATCAACGTAAAGAACAGACATCCATTTTAAATGAACAAAACTTTCTTATTTCTGGTCTGTCTTTCAAAACCTTTCCGTCATATTGTGCAGCTTTACGAGGACATGTATCTGCATGTATAGTGTCAAATCAGATCAGTGTAGTATGCACAGACCTTAAGGCTAGTTTTCCTCAAAGCGACTCACCGACACCCCAATCACTACACTTAGGTGGCAGTCCATTTAACCTAGGTATTTGTAGCAGAAGATGACACCTACCTGATGGGCGAGTAGAGGCTGATATCGGGTCTGTGTATTTTCCCCAACCTTTAGTATTCTCAGCACGAACCTGCAATACAAGTTGCACTTGATTCAGTTTATTCAAAGATATTTTCTCACTAACTGCACTTTTAACCACCCTTGCAAGATGAATTATATATTTACATCTGTAAAAATTGTAACAGACCGACACAGTTTTGCAAAAGAGTGCAGGCAGGGGTATTTATAACAAGTGATATTAGAAAGTTAGTTGATTTCTTCTTGTCAATTTTTTTTTTTTATTCTAGAGACAAACTTTTTGTTTTACTTAAAATAAAACTGGATTTAGTCCAGAAACAGATGTGTTCATTTACAAAGTATATTGGAAAATGACACAGTACCCAATGCTAACACA
Source organism: Sabellastarte sp. h YS-2021 (assembly GCA_964017235.1). Taxonomy (NCBI): domain Eukaryota; kingdom Metazoa; phylum Annelida; class Polychaeta; order Sabellida; family Sabellidae; genus Sabellastarte; species Sabellastarte sp. h YS-2021. The sequence continues at coordinate 178,327,305 of OZ024929.1, read as the reverse complement.
GTGTCACAGAAATCTTAAACTGTAAGTTACAAACTATTTGAAAAATTTAAAAATTATTTTCAAAAATCCTCTCCAAAACAGAGAATTTGTGTTGTTAACAAAAGAAAGTACAGTAATAATATCCATTTTTACAGTAGTCCATAACTGTTATCAAATTAAAATACATCCTACATAAATCAGTGGAGATAAGCAGACACCTATAAAGATAATCATTTCACAAGTCTCGCCATGCTTTAAGCTTTAACCTTACTTGACATGATATCTGTCATTGGTACATGATTTTAAATTTCCCCTTGAAAGATTAAAGATAACCCGGTGACCTTTGAAGCTTTGTCTAGGCCTTTATATTTCAGTTTTCTCCCTTAAGTAAAACAAGTAATAACTTTCCAGGATTAGACAGTGTTCTGGAAATTAAAGGTTTACTCAGCCTTTGCAGTAATCAGGTCGTACCAAAGCACCTCCTTTACTTTACTTTGATTCTAAACAGGACTTGATAGCTCAATGCTATACATACAATGGTAGGGCTCTCTAAGCTTGTTCAAAAACAATTCTTTTCTCTTACATAAATTGCATAATAGAATTCTATGATGTAAATAATACAATTTTGTCAATGCAATCAGTACATAAAAAATATGATATCAGAACAACTGCATGCTATTCTGAATAAAGTATTCCATAGCAATACAGTCTATCTATACTACTAGAACCTTAACTGTTCAGTGATACAAGTTCTACTTATGACTTATTCCATTTAACCTACAACATTACAGCATCTCTGATGTTGACAGAGGGGACCTAAAATCTAAACCACTTCTGCCCAACTCTGATATGTACTAATAGCCATCCTAAAGGCATAAATTAGTACAATATCCATTTTTCAAACATGTACATATTTGATATTCATACAGCACTCATACATATTAGGAGATATAAGCTAATCAGACAGCAGTCTTAGTATGTTGGTGTAAAGCCAGTATATGTAAGAGAATAGCCTTGCTTAAGGCTCAAATTTGCATGATATCTTTTCAAACATGCCCGCAGATATTTGGTATTCATAAAGCACTCATACATGTTAAGAGATAGAACCTAATGCTATAAAAGTCAGTATATGTATGAGTACATTATAGAAACTGAAACTCCATTATCTGAACGGGAAACTTTCCCTAACTGCAAAGAAACTTGAGCCTTCAGCAAGGCTAGTAAGATAACATTTATTAACTGAAACTTTATTATTTAAACAAAAAGTTTTTCATAATTACAAAGAGACTTGAGCCTTTGGCAACTCTATGTATACTGGTTGTACAGAGTCTACTGCATGCATAAGGTTTGCTGCAGATAATACAGGGTTATAGAGTTTATATTAGTACAATAATAACAACATATCACAGTATATTCCCAACACTAATAGAACACCCTTTTACTTCCATATTATAAATATCTGAGCTTATCAAGAAACTGTGGTGAATAACTACCTCTCATAAAAAGAAACTGGGAAAAGAATTGCTGTTTATTAAACAAACTGAAGTCTTATTGTATCTTATCCATAGGAGGGGGGAAATAAAATAAAAAACGAGCTAGTTTTAAAGTCATTTGCTATGTATCTGCTGCCAGTCCTACTCTTTTGTTATTATCAGTTTAGTATATAAACATTCTAGGGGAGGTGTGTACTGAAAGGACTCTCTCACTCCACTGTTTACTATACAATAAGAAATATCATGTGCCGAGGCAAAAAAGAAATTCTGCGAGGATGTGCAAACACTTTATTCGTTTCTACACAAAATTAAGAGTTTGCAGTCATTAACATCTATTAGTTGAAGTACATATGTGTAAATCTTTATGTACAAAAAAAAAAACCTAGTGGGCTATGAGAATGTGAGAAACTGATGATCGTTGACTTAATGTGAATGGGTTTGTTTTACACCGTTTTCAGTGCTGTCCCAGGCATTTCTATCTATATAACTGGCAAACATATAAATGGGAGGTGTCATCGATGTCATGGGATCTATTTGTTCTCAAGTCATTGGGTAGATGTATTACACATATGTCCCGAGTTGTCTGTACCACCCACTTCCCACCCAAGCAAGAGTTTCTTTTTACGAGCACACTCTGTAAAATAGTAAACTCCAATATTCATCAGAATTAAGCCCAGGTCAAATAGTTAAATGCTTTTAAAATTAAAAACTATTCTTATTGTATCACTACACAAATAGAGTGAAACCTCCTTAGTCTGGACAAGCTTTGAGACAGCAAGAACGTTGGATAAAAAGGAAGGCAGTTCACGATATATTAGTGTAAAACAATGGAGAATTAGAAATTTGCCAGAGTAGAAATCAAATCATAACATACGGTCAAATATCTGGACACTAAATGATCCACATATTTCATTATGTGACTCCATGAAACACACTATAAATTGATGGCATAATTTTGTTTCAGTGCAAATAAAGATACCTTCATTACTATTTTATATGATTACAACTAACAGAGTGTGCACTAGTATTTTTAATGTTATGACACCTCAACCCTCAACCTTATTTTTACTGAATGCAAGCAATTTCTCCATATTTGAGTACACTTAGATGACTAATCAAGTTGTGTCTATGTCCCTTGATAGCATTTTTTTATTTTTATTTTTTTTTTGACTACCCAGTCATATCATGTATGTATATTTTTCTACTACTGAGTTTTGTGGCTGACACAAAACTCTGAGATACAAAAGTGGCACTGACTCAGACCTAGTGTTAGAAGCCTCCAAGGAGTGAAACAAAAAAGAAAAATAACTTCACTCAGAACCCTTCTTTGTACAGTAATCTCTGGAGTACAACAATGGAGAATTCTGCCCAATTGCTACTAAGTATTTTTTGTGTATAAAAATACAACAACTTGGTGTTCTCTGTGTTGTAATAAAAGCTTATGTAGTATAATAAATAGTCCAGAATGTGCAACTGGAAGTAAATATAACACGTCTATATTGCTAACACTGGATGTAAGTTTTACTTCAAATATCCCCAAGACATTATAAGGAATCACAAAGTTGTATATTTATGGTCAACCATTTCACAATTTAAAAGTTCTGGAAACTCCAGCCTGTCGGCACCTTAAATTTCCATTTGTCAAAGTTGGGATTTTTAAGTTCAACAGCCAGGGTCATATTGGGACAGGTCCTCAGCATTGCCACTTGTGGGAGTTGAGCCTACACAGAGACAGCCTTCATTGCTTATATGCCAAACTAGGCCACCAAAGGCCTCTCCCTTACATTTCAAAAACTGTGAAAAAAATAGATTACTAGTTTTTACTATGGCATTGTCGATGATGAATAAAATAATATCAGGAGATTGGGTGGTGTTTCTTTTTATGTGGCACAATCTCTAACATACATTGACAATCTTATTACTTCAATCTGGCTTATTGAAGATCTATAATAATAACATCAGGTGAAAGTCCAAGCTTCACAATTAAGTGGAGAAATCCGAGTATTGATGTTTGCCTAGGTTCAGCGGTTCAATGCACAGGGAGACACCCCCGGGGAATGAATACGGCAGCTTGGATTAATTGTGTACAGAAGACCAGTGCAATTCCACAGTTTTCCGTTGAATCTTTAAAGATTTTGCCAGGGGCGTGTACACAGCAAATACAATACCAAATCAATGCCACCAATTGTGTTCTTTTATACAGTCTAAAAACATTGACATTTTTGGTCCCCTCTCTCTTCATTTTCTTTTGTTCTTTTTTCTGTGGAGACAGAAAGACATAAAATTCTGTTCTACAGAGCGAGAGGAACACATTCGAACATGTGATCTTGGAGGATGGGAAGTAGAAGGGGGACGAGGGGGAGGGGTGTTTGGATAGAGTCGTGGCCCCAGGGGTTGGGTCTTGTAGGCTTTCCATTGGGGCTTGGCATTCTGTATTGGTGTTATCCAAATGCTTGGTCAACAATGCCAGAGGGGACTTATTCTGGGGTCAGATGTGTATGTGTCTAGATTATTCATGTGTTTCTCGGATTTCCTATGTACAATGAGTTTGAGGATTACACTTAGATCAGCTAAGATCTTATATGTTTGGCACATATATGCCTTTATATTTAGATACTGAATAGTTTGTTTTTTAATTTTTTTATAAATTAGGTGGAAATATAATATATTTACTAACTTATACTTATTTGTGAGACTGAATTTTCACTTATTTATATAAAACTTGTATAATTTATACATGATTAATTAAAGTTTATACCATAGAATCTACTGTTTTCTGAATTATTTTTTTAATTATATAATTGATATTTAAACATTTTTTCCCAAAAAATAAACTGCAGAAATTTGACAATCAAGAGAGTAACATTTGCTGTGTTGTACCCCAATTCTCCCCACTTCAATCTAACTATTTTCCTCTTTGCCTGTTGACAGATGTCATTGAAAAGCGATCCAATTCCAGACAATGCAAATGTGTACACAACTCCGATCACATCAATAGCTTAAATGTTCAGTGTCAACTAAAAACTGATATTAACATCATCCTGTCAAACTGGTCAAATTAGACTGTGTACCCAGATGAAACAAACACAACAAAAAAGAATATTGGGTTTTCAATTTTTTGTCGTCCCTGCCAGGTTTTTTCACCCTTAAATTGAATTCCGATCCAATAGCAGTACCATACGCTAATGTTCCCATTCAATGCAATTGTTGTTTTAGCCTTTAGGACATACTTTCTGATCATTTTGAATTGAGTTCAATGACAAAGAATTAGCCCTGTTTCAGTTTTTCAAATGTGGGATTTCATTTTTAACACTGAAAATATGCTCTGCTATGTTCATCTTTATAGGATTTACAAATTAAATTTACCTGTAGAATTTGTCAAATGTGACTCGAAAATACCTTCATGTGGTTGTGTATTTAATAAATAATCTAGTATTTATGAAATATAAGAAAACCTTTATTCATTAACAATAATAATAGTTTCTTTTTTTCATGCAATAAACTCCCTTATGAGGTAACATGTTTATCTTCATGAATATAAACAGGATTGCCCCATTTGCCCAAATTTTATATTTTATGTAACACTTGACAAATTATTACCTAACTGCCAACCATTATTAACCAATAATATATATATATGGCGATTGATTCGTATGTCAATATAAATTTTCACAAAGTATTTCTTTCAAACAAGTGTTTCATTGAATGTTTTATAAGGAAATGACTTAGCTTTCACACTTAATTAAATACTTACATCTTATAATGCATACATGTTCTGACATAAAGGACCAACTAACTCAACAAAGTGTACAGAGAGTAGTACAGGTCACTCACTGTAAACTGTACAGAATGTCAGTGATGAAGGAAGTAATCTCAGGCAAAAGAGACGAGTAAGAAACTCCTGTGGTTGGGGCGGGTCGTATGGTAACCCCATCGGCAAAAACATCCATTTATCACAGGAACATGAGCAGGGGGACAATTGGACAGGACAGGTTTTACAAAAAATATACATATATCCCCATCCCTTTAATGGGCGTCTGTTTGCCTCACTTTAGGATTGTTTTATTTGGGTCAACTGTGGCAGAAAATACTGGTGGGGTATTGCTCAGCGATCTGACTACAATGATGATAAATATTCAGGGAGCTGCTTTTGTGACAACCACTAAGTGTCATTTCCATTTTTAATGACTCCCTGAAAAATGTCGGGCAGGGGAATGGTTAATTTAGCATGAAAATAGTATGATTGGACAGATCATTCAGACAATTTACTGAAGTTATATATACATAGTTATATTTAAAGGCCTCGGATATTTTTCAAGCTCACTTTTAGTTGGTTTGTTTTTATCCATACATTCCACGAAAAAACGTGTGAGCAACCAAAATGACTAAACTACATGCAATCATCGTCATTTTAACCGTTTCAATCAGAACCACAGAGTTGTCACCTCATTTTCACAGTGATAAAACATCTTAGGAAGCTGAACAATCACTCATAGTGACAGCAAACCTCTAAAATAACTGCTAAACTACTCAATTGTCATTGTCATTAACTGTGATTTCACACCCGAAAACAAATAAATCAAGCAGTTTCAATTGTTCACGGCTTCCACAAAATGGTGAGAAAAGTACTGGTGAATACAGACCCAAAACTGCCACAAAAACGTGCTCCATTTCTCACACAATTTCCAAGACGAATTATGGACCGATGATTAAACACAATTCACATCCATGCCCTACAGTGTCTTAACCCATTACCCATTATTATTTCACCCCCCACCCCCACCCCACCCCGCATCTACTCTTAAACAATTTTTGGACAAGAAACAGGAAAAAACCCAATTTCTCTGCCTTATCTTCCTTCATCTCTCTGATGTCTGAGTATCTATTTGAGGCGGAGGTCAAATATATTATTATTCTGTGTGGCAATCAGTGAGGTTCACCTACTGCTATAGCTGAGCAAAAACACAAGCCATCTGAAGCATCTTGGCTAGCCCGGTACAGAGACTCAAGTGTCTCAGTACTCTCAAATCAAAGTAAAGCTTTTGCATTACTCTTATAAAAGCAAGCAATATGAACGATACCCTTGTGGTATTTCCCTCATGTTATAAGGTGGGTTTGGACCAAGGACCTGCTGGGTCAGGATAAAATGATCATTGGTAAACTTCAGTCGATATACAGTCAGCCACTTGAACCCAGAAGTAGAAGTTCTGAAATTTTCTTTATCCCTGAATAATTCATTTTAATAAATACATCTCTCAACAGTTCTATAGGCTCAATCGGACTACAACGACTCTGCAGAACAAAGTTTTATTATGTAGCAAATTTATTTGTCATCACTGCACCATTGCCCAAAGTTCCAACCATTGCCAGTAAGGCACAGGCAAGATGACTCCGAGTGATAGAGGGTACTGAAAAAGCTTATTACATGATTGAAAAGAAGGTAAGAGGAACACAATTATATATATAATTCAGAGTCTTAGGCAAAGACTAATCCCACAGAATCTTACCATTTCTGAAGGATTTGAGCAAGTCAATTTATAAGCTCCATATGCACAATTCCCAGGTTATGTCTAATGGCTATCATCTTCTTTTGATTATATTCCAATGGTACCTTTAATTTTGAAGCTTTTGACATGTTGGTGATTATTTAGTATTTCTGAGTGTTAAGAAAACGTCGCCCGGAACAGTAAAGTACCCACTTCATTAAAGTACTGTACACAGAACATCATGTAACAGTGTCATTCCAAAACCTCCATGGACCACAAAACTACTTGAACTTACCCAGGGATTTCAGATAACCGGATAAGTATAATTGTAGGGACTTTCTAGCATTGGTTTCTATCGAGGGAGAAATTCCACTAATCGGAGCTTTACTTAAGGGGTTTCACTAGACTACCAAGTACCCACCTTAAAGAAGTACACATCGCTTCTGTCCAGTGGAATAGTGATGCTGGTCCTTTTTGTCTTGAGATGAGTGGCATTTCTCTCAGCTCCCTTGAGGTAGTATGTGACTTCATACTGGAGTATGTCCCCATGATAACCTAGAGGGCGCTCCCACTGCAGCTCAATGGCGTTCTCCGCAATGTTGGTGTAGCGAAAGTTGTGCACTTTGGGCGGCACTGAAGATCACAGAAAAACAAGTTGCTTGTAAATTGTATTAGACAGCAGATCAGACTGTAGGAGTCAACATACTGGCATGTCATTTTTTTCAAAACTTCAATTTGCTTTTTCTCTATTTTTCCCCCCAAATTAGTCTCCTCAACCACATAAATAGGCAGCAAATGAAAAGATAACAAATTAACAGACAGAAACACAAACATTAACTCCTAATTTTTTGGTAAAGGTATTTTTACTTCTCTCTGCCAATTTACATTAACAGTTTATGTTAGCCATCAACAGTGTTTTTTTTCAAGAAATTTTGACATATGAATACATGTCTGAAGAGACAGAAAGATGCTCCCTTCCACCTGTTTTGAGGAGTTTGATCAAACTGGCATCAGAAGATTAGGAAACGCTTGTCCTCTATAAGCCTCCAGAACAGAAAGTTGGTGCCAAGTGCCCAGTGTTTTGGTTTATTTAAAGCATAAAAAACAGGGGACAGAAAAGATGAAAAGAACGCACCAGACACATTGATTTCTGCATCTTCTACTTGCATTTATATATTCAATATGTATGAAGAAAAAATATAACATAAACAGACAAAAAATTGGATGATAAAAATGGATGGTCTGTGGAGGCATATGCCAGTAAATGGAATATAAAGCGATGACTAACATTTACTTGCCAAATTCATTAGGGCTCAACCAGATTGCCCCACGGATGATCAGGCAAACAAATTATTTCCCATAGAAATCTTCTAACCCATTTTCCCCTCAAAATATGCCCATCGAGGAACTTTACAGACAGACCATCGCAGATGGAATGCAGATATTGACCCAAAACTGAATCCAGATTTGGGCTTAACAAAGAACTGCATTTAACTTTGTTGAAATTCAATTTTTTTTTCATTTGTACTACACGATTTATACATAGATAGTAGAAGAATATTTGGATAATAAGCTGCACTGTGAATCAGCATTCACAACTTTTATGCATGTGGAATCCACCAGAAAGTTTTGAAAAGAAAAACAATGACAAGACAAGCCAGGAAATACAGGGAAAACAACTGTGCAGTATGTTTTGTCAGGTGGCTCACTTAATCAGCTTACTCAACATCCCAGGGCTTTCTAAACCTTTTTTCCAAGTTCCAACTTGGTCATTCTAGGACTGTTTATCAATCAGATAATCCCAAACAACACAATAATATGTCACATTTTTTAGGTTGACCAATGAACTGCAAAGTGAGTATAGCACAGTTGGTAAAAAAAATGTCAAAATACATGCAAGTCACTTGCAAAATGACTATTTTCAGAGAGCCTTAATAGAAGTAAGACAGTTGCATGTGGAAAACTGAGCATCTTACATTTACTATGTCAACAATGAGTCACCCACTGCAACTACTGTCACAGGAAGGGAATCGTATTACACTGAGCAAGTAGGATGCCACAAAAGGTGCACCATTCAGACTTTGCACTAACACAATTTCATGGAGATGATTTTTACCGTTTTTGATGCGCAGTAATATCATTAAAAGAGGTGCTGAAATAACTAATGAACCAAAAAGAGGCTTGGTGTTCTGGTAGAGATTTCCAACTAGATCGGACTTTGTACACGTAGGACCATTTAACTCAAATATTAGTAAAAAAGGGAACTAATTTTCATGTAGGTCTCAACATCTAGAACTGCTGTTTATTGGTGTAAGTGGAAGTTAGCCTTAAGTGGAATATTGTATGTATCAGGGGTTAGTGACACAGAGTCTATGGTGGGTCTAATTTTTTTTCTATTTGATCATCTTTTAATTTACAGCCTACTCAGGGACACATCAAATTCCAGATAGAGTGTGTACCACAGGAACCACTGATAACCACTGAGTATGGTTCTGGTTTTATGACGAACCACCACTTCACAATACCAATGTGTTGTGATCTCAATAACAATTTCCATTGTACCTTAATTTGATGTTTTAACTTATACAGAACCCACCCTATGATGCAACAAATGAGAATAACAGATCAAAGAATAATGATTTATCATAACTTTTCAGTGTTATTACTTAGTGAATTCCACATTTAGTTAATCTGCTAAGTGTTTATAAATCTTATTATTGGCAGTTGTTACTTCATGCAAATTTATGCTAACACTTTGATGTTCGCATGATGTGGTTTCGTATTTGTGTCCTGTGTGTAAGACTTGACAATGGTACAAATGTTATTCAAAGGCTGTAAACAAAGTCAAAGAAGACTCATAAGAGTGTAATGCACTTTAAAATCTGAAGGACTTGAAATAAAAGTGCCCAGATTAACAGACCTCAAATGTCAAGGAAAGCTATATAGACAGAAAATAAGCTGATATGTGAAATTTTTCAAGTGAAATAACAAAAATTTATTAAACCACAGTTAAAAATATGAATGAACTTTACAGACTAACCTTAGCATTTAATAGGACCAACAAGTACAAGAAAAGTTATATGTGTTAAATTGTTTCACAATATGTTGAGTCTATGTTAAATTTTTGTTTGACTTGTACATTGAACCTCAGTCTCAACATTTATTGGTAAACTTAAAGGTCATTATTAAATCCTAATAAAGTCAAATATTCTAGAGATTCCTAACATATAGGTACAGTTGTATTGGCATTTTCGAAATCCCTCACAGGTGCAAGTTAGCTGTAATTATAAACAGACTAAGAGACGATGAAAAGAGAAATATGCGAATTCAATAGTTGTTACATAGACTATTAAGAATACACTGGACTAATTGAATACACAGACTGTAATGTAGTGCTTGATATTGCTACTCTCCTTAAATTTCAAAGCAGTGGAATACAGGCGTAGTACAAGTCCGAACACGGAATGTTTTTAGTACTTTTAACACAGTGTGTGGGATTTCACAGTTGGACAGATATTAATTGTGCGCTGCTCTTAAATGTTTCCACTGAATCGCACAATTCTTTCTGTCTGTCACTGTGGCCATGTGGGCTCGCTTAAAACCCAAATACAGTGACTCAATCCCACTGGTTTGCCCGTCACAAAGAAATCAAAACAACTCCAATACTTAATCTAAACACGGGTTTGAAATTTTTGCCATTCCAGTGAAGACTGTATTTATGAGCAAGAAATATGTTTATACAACATTAAATCCATAAAAGGGGAGCAATTCACAGTGCCATATGAAGGGATTTCATACATAATTATTTTATGTCCAATATTTTATGCTGTAAGTATATTTGTGTGTATAAAATCTCTTTACTTATCATGTGGAACTCTGTTGATAGAAAGATTTATACTATATTGTCAGCCGACTAACGTTCAAAGAAAACCCCAATTTGGTAAAGACATAACTTACAAAACCCGTTTTTGAACACTTGAAGAGAAGTCATGTAAAATACAACACTTTAGGCCAGACATAAAGGCAGCAGATTTTCCACCTAATTTTGAACTGTACATTTCAGAAATGTACCACAAGAACTGGTGATAAAAAAACAATGACAAATGTGACATCATCTTTGACTCAATATGATCTTCCTCAAGAGACAGCTCTGGCTTAGGGTCCTCTATACCTTCAAAAAAAGAAAATCCTGTTCTCCCACTTCTCTCTACGGATAATTTTAGTTTGAAGTGTCACAGCCCTTTTTCCCTAACATTTCATTGATTACTTCACCACAATGACAATTGCGAGCACGGTTTATGCCAGCTAGACACAAGAATGTTCACACTAATGTACTGCGGATTTGTAAAAGCCATCCACCAAAACATATAGCCACTTGGCAGGCCATTTCAGATCTGGCAATGGTAGTGACAATAGACAGATCTGAGTCAGGGTCAACTTAAGGTTTTTCTTATATCAATACTTAAATAAACATACTGTAAAATATACTCATCCCTTGCAAAAAGAAATTGTATTATCTTAATTGTAATTTTACACAAATTTTAAAAAACAAGTTTTGGTGAAAGAAACTGCCCAAATACGTGTAGTATTTGAGGCTTCCGGTTCAAGGACCACGCATGTTTCTGAGAGCCCGCTTTCATTGTTTCTGACAAATTGCCCGCTGCCTCCTCTGGTCTCAGAGATAGGGTTGGATGTGACCTGAACAATGGACGGGGGAGAGGCAATGTTGCGTGTAGAGGTGACATTGAAAACCCTCCGACCAGAGACCATTACTTCCTGACGGGTCATTATTTACATCTACAGTAACCAATGCAAGATTCACTGTGGACTATGAAATCCACCACAGGTGTGTCGCCCCTTTTTGAACCTTTTTTGAAAAAAGAAACAAATTTCACGGACATTCTTCAACAGATCAGACAAGAATTATGACAGAAGATAGTCACAAACAATCACACATTTCAGAGCACTTGGCCAGAAATCAAAGACAAAATAAGGGTTTTTATCTCTACAGGGATTTTTACATATTCTGGCAAATTCTCCTTTTCTTGCTTTGCCCAGCAACTGATCAGAAAAAAATGTCCCCAAGAGAGAGAGAGAGGGAAAGAGACGGAGAGACATCACATGGGGAGCGAGGGAGTGGGGCTGGAAATACAGAGAAAGGGACCTTCTTCATATGTACAGTGCTCTAAGGCTTGAAACCATGCGTTGGTTTTTTAACCCTTGAATTTTGTAACCTCTTTGTTCAACAGGAAGTTAGAAAGAGTAGTAGCAACTAGCAAGGGGAGTGCAGTTGGCATTGCAGCAGTACAGATGTGCCCAGGCATAAAACCAGTCAACATATTGATGAGTATTTTACCCATTTATGCATCTACCTGTTCCTGGTACAGACACATTTAATTGAGTATCTAGTTCAAATTAAAACTACTGATTTTGGAAGTACATTTGTTTTGAATTTTTCCCGTCAAAAATATATAAATACAAAAATTGCAATTTTATAAAAGGATTGCAACTGTTTGTTTTAAACACACTACATATAAATTCAAGTGGTTGCTTCTTGTGGAAAATTAAAGACAATACTTGATATCTTGGGGAAGCAAAATTGTCCATTTGTATAGCTACAATTGCTGAATTCATCAAACTACAACACAAAAACGACGGACCTTCAATTTTGGTTGAAGACATAACAAGACTAATCCCCACACTTCACAAGGCAGTCACACAAAGCCAGAGTGGTGACATCAAAGTATTAGGAGTGTTTCTCTATGTTGTGTCAGTGTCACTGAGGTTATCAGGTGGAAATTTGGTCAAAATCCTTTTAAAAAGTGAGGAAAATATGAAGGAAGGTATATCCTCTAAAGGACTGTTCAAGAAGATAATCTAATGCATTGATTTTCTGAAACTCGTCCACTTTTTGTTTCCTTTTATATTTTAATTTACTTAAACACGGCTGAACTATGTGAAATGTGAACAGCCTCAAATACACATAAATTATTCTGATATTTTTAGGATCGCTAATCTTAACAACGTTTGAGGGTTTGCTGATATATCCAACTGAAAATGCCAAACACTGACAATTAAGCTGCATTGGTCAAATAATTGCTTTATATGAATTTACCCTTTCTTGACAAACTTCAGAATGTGAAGGACATGTAAACTTAATGAAATATTTCATATACTTTAAAAACATTATATTGACACACCAAAAATATGTATACATGTATATATATAATTTCTTCATTTATTTTGTTTAAAACCTTCTATTTATTCTGATAAAAAAGTAAATTTATTGTCAAATATTTGAACAGTTTCACAATTTTGTGGCGAGTTAATTAAATAGATATGTGAATTGGCTACATTTCCAGTTGAGTGACTCTAACGATTGATAATACGCTAATTTCAGGCTTATTTTGTGTGCACATAATTTGGGGCATTTAGACATTTAAAACAGATATAAATGAAGCATGCTCAGTGCCTTTATGTACCATTGACTATTAATTCCGCTGATGTGGTTAACTTTTGATATAGATATGTACCTATTCCTGGAAATAATTGCCCTATAAAGCCTTTAGCTAGATGTCACATAAGTCAGACTTCTGTGCTGTCATTTTGAGTCATTTGTGGTGCTTTGATCTGTCTGAGAACACACAAGGGAGTGGGGGGTGGGTGGGTCATGTCTGGAGGAAATGGCATGTGAATATGAAGTGTACTCAAACAGGAAAGAATTCCACCACAGACAACCTGCCCTAATATACAGAGTATTCCAAAAGGAGGACAAGATCTTTTAACCAGTCAGATATGCATTAATCACAACAATTGAAATGACTTTCTCAGATGTAACGAGTCTATACATATTTTCAATAGTAATTACAGAGAATGCAGTGAGAGCACACCGATTTCAGACTGTGTGTATGAAAGAAAGAAATATTACTGATGTAACAAAATAATGTTGCACTCATAAATAGAAATGTTTATAAAGTTTGACAAAAATCAACTCATTCATAAAGAAATATGATACATTCTTGAAACAAAGCATTGATTTTGGTCTCCGATCTGACGCATTGAGACTTGCATATAACAATTAATCACAACTATGGTTTATATCATCAGCTGAAATTAACTACAAAATACCTCACAAAGACATTGCCAGTTTTAAATTGTGGCTCATGTACACTTACAGGTAAGCATAGAAATTACTGGATTTAAGTCATTTCAGAGCCCTTGAAATTAATTTTGATTATTTTTCAAATATGTCGAATATGTTGTTTTTTTTTGTCTTTTTTGGGGGGTGGGGGGGGGGGTCCTGTTCCATGCCAAACACCATGGGTTTCACATTAAACATCTGATGGAGATACATGCATGGTCACCAAATGGTATTTCAGTTTAAACATGTGTCTGTTCACAGTAATAAAACTTACGCGCAGGCTCGGTTTCTATGTAGATATGTTCCTTTTGTCTCAGTTCTTCTGCCACCTGGTCAGACACCCCGTTGTGGGAGTACACGATGATCTTGTAGTTGGTCTCTGGATTCAGACCTCCGATGATGACGCTGTGCAAAAAGAAACATAAAACACAAGTAAAGAAAAGCACTCAGAGAGTATATATGTCAGCCAAGACCCAACACCTAGACTACTGCTTATATGATTGCAATGATAAAAACATCTGATTCAACAATTTTCTGCACAGAATTGTCTGCAGATTTTTCCCAAAATTAAATCAGTTCCATGTTACACAAAGACCTATATTTTCTCCAAGTCTTTGTATTTCTCATTCCACAAAACCTTCTGTCTGCTTTTATCGGCCCCACATTTTGGAAAAAGTCATTTAGTCCTCATATAATACCTTACACAAAAGGACATGAAGAAAGTTTAACAAAAACCCAACTATTATGAAAATCTGATACAAATCTTGTGCAGAGGTTTTCTTTCTGTAATCTTCCTAACATACAAAATAAACAGAATTGAATGATCACATGACTTCCTTAGTGGAGGTTAACTTACAATGACCTTGGTATTTGGCACTTTATTGGAACAACGAATCAAAATTGGACTCCAGTCTTTTTTGACTGTGCAAAACACGACGCCAAAACATTTATAATTTTCACACATTTTACTCTTTTAGCGATTGCTTATACATTCATAACTAATGCCACGCTGAAAGATTTTTCTCCAAAAGAATATTACATATTGCATCTCCTGAGATCAAACAATAAGTCCAGAAGATGGGATGAATGAGATTTTGATAAAAATCTGTCTTGTTTGCCATCTCTCTTTGGTTAGTCAAGAAGATGAGAATAGTTTCACAATATTTTTAGAAACTGCAGATATAGGTCAATAAATAAGAAATTTAATTAACGAAGATCATTAAGATGTTAGATTAAAGGCTTTGTAGTATTACACTAAACTGAATGATTTTTTTTTGTCAAACTGATGTTAGTAGCCAGCAAAAGCACTTATATCAACTTATTATGAAGGCAGCATGACCAAAATAGAAACCATCAAATTGTAAAAAGGAGATCTATGATTAAAATCCTTCAGCATGATGTGATACAGCGCAGCATCCCGTGCAAAATCGGACATAGAATAGTGATCTCCTATTAAGAATGCAGTTATTGATAATGATTGATCTGTTTCTCTCATTGAACAGTGGTGTGGGGTCTGTAACTGTATATAGACCCCTCTTGTGAGCACGCTAAATCAGACAGCCTAGCCTTTCTACTGCCTCTCTTAAACAACCACTTAATCTTTACAAAAAGGAAATTAAAATAAAAGGTTTATCACAAAAGCTATCACACACAGTGCTGCTTCATAGCAAGGAATTTTTTTAAAGTTTCCTTTCAACAGGTACAACTGCTGCCACAAGTAGTGATTATGAAATACTTTATAGAAAAATTACTCTTTAATTGATGATCAAGTACTTTTTACCATCCCCACTCTGTTAAAATCTCAAAGCAGCAGTACGAGAATTCTACTCAATCAGAACTCTGGACAACTGGGTGAAGGTCTATGGAAAATTTTATCTAAACTCTAAACACATGATATCTGATAACTTTGCTCCACTCAGGAGGTACTAAGAAGATCCAGAGCAGAAAAACATAGGGGTGGTAACGAGCTGGTTAGTGGGAGGTCTGCGCTCTTCGAGTACTTTTCTAATTCTAGAACAAACAGGAAAGTTAAAAAAAGTTTTTTTTTTCAGGTGTTACACAAGGCTATCATCAGACTCTATAATAGCTAGCAGCCCATGTATTTACTTGTACACAAGATACATTAGTCAGCCAATAAACATCCCCCTCCACCAATCAATCAGCAAATCACAACAGCTTCCTGGAGAAAACTAATGGATGCTCTGAGTAAAGCCCATTAAATTTATTGAATTCTCCAAAACCTCTCCTCCTCTGACAAGAATTAATGTGCTCTTAATATTAATGAGATCTTATTCGAATTAAATAACCAATAATAGTTCAATTTGTCAACAAATATCCTTGGTTGGACATAAAGATTCATGATACCTTTGTACACAGCTGTTTATGGTACAAGGTTGGCAATTATTGTTATCACCTTATTTGCATAACACTAAAAGCTAAAATTAGTCATTTGAAAGGAAATTCTATATACTTTATTGGTTATAAATGTAATATACATACAATGTGAATTTAATAAACTTTAATTAATCAAATCAATCTGTTAAAATGGTCAATGCCATTTTAATCAATTAAAGTTTGACTCAATGCATTACGATTCAATGCAAACTACATAGAGAAAGATTCCATTCGCAATGTAATAGAAATTTTACCAAAATTATCAATGATACCTTTTTTTTGCAAGTTTCATGAATAACCACATCAAAAGACTGCAAAAATCTGCCAAGAATAGCTAGTTTTATAGAATATACAATAAGACACCTTCCCACGTCTTTCAAAGCAACCATGTCAATCAATCTATTTTGGTATGTCTGTTTCTGTACAGATGTAGAATTATTTTATGCCTGTGACAAGTTTTCCTACAGGAGACTATGCTATATGAGTGGGTGACATGAATATCGGGGAGAATTACAAACCTATCAAAGCAGGCTTTTTCTATCATCTTTATCAGTGGAAATAAGACACAAACTCTGTATTTACTGAAGAAATGGTTAAATGTCACATACACTGGCTGCAGATAAACCATTTTGTAATATAGGCAATTTTTATGTCATAAAATATTTATAATGTATCTTATTCACATGACTGCAATTTTAATACGAGAAATATGAGTATTAATGAAAATATATATATACATTTTTTCATTTTTGCAAATTTAATTTGTTGCGTGTGACTTTTTAATCCACTTCATATACTTAAGATCGTCTCATCAAAATCGGAAAATATGAACCCATTTCAAAAAAAGAGTCCCAAGTGTGTACACACCAGTGAGGCTTTGTACCCCATGTACCACCATCTCTAGTGCAGGGTTACATGCTCAAAAAAATGACCCCATCAATGATTTACCCTTCTCTCAAAATGGGGGACAAAAATGTCTTCATCTTTGATAATATAGCTTTTATATCAAACGTAACCCGAAGAGTTCGTGTCAGCAAAACGTATGCCTTTATTTACATAGACCAATGACTACTCTAAAAGCGAAGGGGAAAAATAAATGGTCTCCTATTTAAAAAGTTGTTAAAAAAAAGATTGGCACATAAAATGATATTGGATACAAAACTAATAGCAATTGAGAGAAAAAGTAATATTATGTTTGATGACACCTTAGACACAATGTAAAAAGATTGTTGTAAACTAACCTACAGGTTCCCCTTCTTTAAATAAGGTCATAATTAATCTACAAACTACAATTTTTTTATTATTCACTGATTAATTTCAATAAAAATACCAGTGTCTAAGAATACTATAAAGAGATCGTTGTGTCATTTTTACAACACTTTGAAGGAGTTTCATGAATACAGAATATGATCATCTATTTATTGAGTGAAAATAAAGCCAATGTCTAAGGGTTATATCATATAGACGCGACACCACCTGTACACGTCACTAGAATTCCTTTCATAAAATTCACCAGATCCTTTCTAATGTTAATGCCAGCCTTGTGTACACTATATATAATGTCACCAACAAAGTCTGCATTGTACCAAAGTATTAATCTGGAAAATGAATAAACTATATGAAATTTAAAGGTGAACCTTTAGATTTATAACGGTGATATAATTCCAAACCAAAAACTAAAGGGTGGAATGCTCATATAACAACCTCATAATGCCTATTGTGAATTGCTCTGTAATTTATAATGGAATTTATCGGGTTTGACGACCCATGACATATTTTAGGGGAAGTTACAGACATGATTTTATAATTTGTAAATAATTAAAGATAGGCCAACACTACTGTAAATTATGACGACAGGGAAATGTCTATAAATATATTTCTGACTGAACTGCAAATTGTAATTTGTACATCTGCATGTCAAAGCATTTTAGCAACAAAGGATTACCAAAAGAATGAATACTCAGGTCTTTGATCTTCTGTTAACCGCATAGGACAAAGAGAGGACCCCCCTATGAATGATATTTGCTGACATAAGCTTAACTTGGTGTAAAAAAATATTTCAGAATATTTTGTAGACTGTTTTAAATTTTAACGATAATGTATTGAGATGTAACTATTACATTGTTCAGTGTTCACACTAAAAAGAGTCTGAAGGCAGGTGGGGGGGTTGTTGTTATTGTAAGACTACAGACTTCTGAAACATTTAAAATACATCTCAGTGCAAGAAAACACATTGAGACAAGTGTTGTGTTAGGAAATACTAGTGAGAAATGTCAACACTACAGAACCCTACAGCATCCCTGACACTTGGTACACTATCAGTAACACCCCTACTTGTATCATACACCCCAAAACACTTGTCACATCTACTGACAGGGGATATTTTAACAAATACTCAAATAGTTGTGGCTTAAAAAGACTACAATGAGAGTAAGATACTCGTATTCTACAAAAACATGCATGGTTTTTAACTTTCTGTCCTACCTTTAATTTTTTATATATCTGACAAAATATATCAAGTTGTTTGATTAAATAAGCTTTACATTTCAAAAAATAATCACCAAACTGAAGCCTGTTCTCAACATTATTTGAAATTTATTTTCTCCAAATTCTTGTAGGAAGACTTCGCATATGAAGGTACAGCAAGAAAAGTATTGTAATTCACCAAACCACCTTGCTTTGTTTTGGACTATGGGATACGTGCGATTCCTGAGATGATACTGGGCAATTTATCTGATCTTTCCGTAACATTTCACAAAGCTTTGACTTCTTGTATCATTTTGAAGGGCAGTTCCAGGCGATGGATATTGTATATTCCAGAAAATTTGTTGAATCTTGCTTTCCATCCATGTCAAACTCAGAATGAGCACAGAACAATATATTTCCCTGAGAAGCAGTTTTTGTTTACTTTCTGGGGATTTGTATTTTTACTCTCAACTGCAAAAGGTAATGTTTTAAAAACAGAAGTCATTTACAGTAACAGTGTCTTCCTAATGGATGATTGTCACTTAATAGTTCTCCCTCCCCCTAAAACCACTACCCACAAGGGAATATAAAAAAAATGTGTTACTCTTGTATCAATATTTCTATTGTAAATACCACAGTTACAGTACTAACTGCATTGAAGCCAACCCCCATTCTGGGAAAACCCCCATGTAGCATCTCAAAGTAAGATTCTCAATAACTGCGGTGTACTAAAATAACACAAAATTTTACTGATACCTGAAGCACATATCCCATATATTTCTAAAGACCAGGACACACCAGAGACACTACAAGACCATAAAATCCAATAATCTAGTTTGAACTAAGTGTGACATACCTTAGCTTCGCATACAAAAATCAAAACAAGGCGACACAATTTTTGTCTTGAAAATAACTCTTTTTTTTTTTATCAGTACATAATGTGAGCATTTGGCACAGATCTCCAGTTAACAGAATGTCTTTACAGCACCCTTCAATCTCAGCGTACCAGACCAGACTGTATCGTACCGGTTCGGTGCGTGTGGACCTTAAGTTCTGTCCCCCTTGTCTCATTTCCTTGAACAATACTCCTGACTCCAGGAAATATTTTAGAACTACCTTGGTCGGGTATCTGAAGAAAAAAACTATTTGCCCTTTGTTTCATCAAAGCAATAACTGAAATACCGGCATAGCTGGATATATTATGAATGAGACATACAAAGCAGGTCCCAGTAACTATACAGTATACATATCAAACAGTTGGGGGAGAATAATCCTATTTACAAAGGGAAGTGCATTGCTTGGCCTCCAATATATTACTGTGTCCCACAGTTTCTTCATTATATCTATGCCCTTGTAACCCATAAAACTGTATAATAAAGCCTTGTTAACTGCTCACTTTTGCTAGTTTACTCTTTATTTGCTCCCCCATCTTATTTCTTTATATCCTCCCGAAAAGCCTCACCAGTCTATTATGTGCTGCTAACTATTGTTTATGATACTGGAGCTGCAGAGGACAATTAATGTACCAGTTCTGACTAATGGAGCAGGGCAAGTCTTTGTGTTTTATTGTGTGGATATAATGTGTCTGCTTATGTCCACATAATGACAGTCTTTCTGAACAAAGTCAGCGAATGATGTCATTTTTTTTCCTTCATTTTATAGATATGGATTAAATGGTATTAAATATAGATGCTGGTGCACACTCTTACAGCGATACTGTTGCCATATACAGTAATACAAAACTACCTCTTTGGTTAAGCATTGTGTACTAGAATTCACTTGATGAAAAAATTAAAGTACAGTAGTACAGTAACCCAAGGACCTTTTCTGTTAACTTTTACTCTGTTATCTGAGTCCATATTCACTCATTCTTATCCTTAAATTTTCTTATAACTTTCCAAGAAAACTAGCATTTTCTGAGAATAACAAATCTTACAATATCCAATTTCTAGGAATAATTTGATTTTTAAAAATCTCAAGGATTTTTAGAATTCTAGAAGAAATATTAATGACAAATTCCCAATCTAAATTTTATAGCGATTATCGTCCCTGGGATATTGCTACACACTAGTACACTTTGGTTGCGATGTGCAATGGTTAAACTGTATAATCTAATTGACCAGATTTTTAACAATCTTAATCCATATTAGGGCAGCGAACGGTTACTCGAGCTTCGATATACAAGTCAGTCTTTGCTATTACTCGAGTCCATTTTAACTACTCAGTTACTTAATTATTATAATTCAATTAAAGTTGGGGTTTTCGCTTAAAAAATTATAATTTACTCTATATTCTATAATATCTGGTTAAATAGAAGACGTTTTTCTTCAAAAGTTTCATCACCGGAATCCACTATTTGTTTACAGAAGAATTCTAATGGTAGGTACTAAATCTCGTGGTTATTCAAATTTGGGCTGGTTGTCAGAGGGCAAGTACTCGAGGCTGTTTTTCAGCACCCGTCCCAGCCCTAATCCATATAACAACTCACTATCTGTCATGTAGCTCTTTCTCTGCTGGGTAGAACATGAGTCTCTCCTCGTTTTGACCCATCACTTCCACCGAGTAGAAGAGGTCGTTACGATTGCCTGTTTTGTCTGGCTCATCCCATTCCACCTTCACATAACTCTGGTTGACGAACACTTCCCTCAGATTGATCACTGCACTCGGAGGCTCTACAAAACACAAAGAAACACAAAGTTATGTTCAGTTAAGCTACTTGACCAAAAGAATGGATGAAAGTCTGCTTATTAGATCCCCTTTAATATCTAGAGTTTTACAGCTCTAGAGATTTGTTTGTTGTTTTGTTTATGTTGTATGGTTAGAACCTGACACCACAGAGTTCAGAGTCAAGTGATTGTACCAGTAATTTTAAGGCTCCCTGCCCCCGGATCAGGCTAAGTTTGAAATATCAGACACTGCAGCTGACAAAGAGGGCACAATGAAATTCCTATTTATACACACTTTTTGATGTAACAAGATTTCGGACGATTTAAATTCCAGATAAAGTAGAATCATGTTATTTCTTTGTGCGATAATGTTATAATTCAGACCCTCTCACAGTCAGTAAGCTAACAGTCTGCAGTAAAGGTTATAGGTGTGATTATTATCAGGCCATATCAGGTCTCCATCCCCTAAAGCCACAAATTCACAGGTATACCTGGAAAGGTGTGAAAAGTGAACACCTTCTACTGATTATGATGGACTAATCATAAAATTACTGTATGTTCCCATGCTACCAATTTGCGATTGATGATTGGCGATGGAGCTCTTTCCTCTGCTTCTGTAAAGTGCTACAATGTGATTAAGTAAGATTTGCCATCAATGATTTGCAATTTTATTCTTGTAATTTTTGGTAATTACCTCCTCCAGCGAAGGTTGTGTAATCACTGGAGTTTGTCCGTCTGCCTGTCTATTTGTTAGTGAACAGCATAACTCAAAAAGTTATGAATGGATTTTCTTCAAATTTTCAGAGGGTGTCCATATTTGCTTAAGTAAGAAGTATACACTCATTGCTACAAGGGTCATACACTGATCACTACTGTGAATATTTCCCATAGCAAATTTGCACTCATGCTAATACCCACAAATCGCCAAAAATCATGGATCATCAAAAAATTCCTGCATATGGGAACGCACTCATATGCTATTACACTGTACCAATCCTAATCTCAAAATAAAGGCATCCCCCCATGGCAAGACTTTCTCATCAACTATAAAAGCAAGTTACATGTCAAAAGTAAACCAAAATTGATATTGCATCAAACATGAATTACTTTAAACGTCTCAGGTAAACCATATTATGTTACGTAAACAGAAGTTACTATACAAAACCCAGACCTATTATTACTGCACTGTATATAAAAGGTCAGTAATAACATACATCTCGCCTGAAATGTTACTGATCACAGGGGCGCTTTTTTGTAATTTTAGGACCAGATTTAAAAGAAATTTCAAAGATATAAACTTTTTTTTCATGCCTATTATGAGATGCACATAAAATTAAGGGAAAAAAATTTGATATTGAACAAGTGAATTGGCTAAAGTACTATTGGTTGAAAGGTGAGAAAAAATCTATAGTTTTACTTAAGAATCATAAAATTATATATCCTTCCATCTTCTTGCATTAAGACACATAAAATGAAGAAACATTCTGCTTCTGTCAAAGACAAAAGTCAAAGTTTACGTCAGTTTTATTCCAACTTTCTGGGTGGCAAACACAGAAACAACTGAATACAAATTTCAATCAATTCCATGCTTTATCTCAAAACATTTACCTACAAAAACTCCTCATTGTTTTAACTGCAAGAAACTTGGCTTTTCTTTTTGTCTAAAGTTTTGAAGATAACAATATTTTTTCAGCAATATATATTCATTATGGGTTAGCGTACAAGTAAGTTAACAATGACATGTTATGTAGTTTTCTATTTAACCTTAAATTTTCTTGAGATCTTTGTGCATTCTGTGGAATATTTTTAGGTACAAATCTCGCCCCCTACTGGGTTGACATTACAAAACCTTCAAAGCTTCCATCAAGTTTTTGTGCTGACACACTGAAAATGATTTTTTTTTTAGTTTTTCTTTGAAATGGTTTGTGACATGAAACATAATGATGATGATACTTTAGTGGGGACTGGGGACTAAACATAAAGCATTTAACTGAGAATTATTTGATACATATACAAAAATATTTTCAATTTAGAAAAAAAACTTGAAATAATATATTCTTCATCCTTACTGGGTTGTGTTTAAACCATATCTTTCATTTTAATGTAATTTTATGTCTATTTCCTCATTACTTTTAAATGGAAATGGGTTGGTACTAAATTTTCAGTAATGGTATCCCGGGAATGCAAAACCATTACACTTTCAGAATGCCACAGAGTTGGTGTTCTAAGTACAGTTCCTATCTTATACCCTTACTGGAAATTACAAAATTATTATGAAAAGCTTGACAAGGTGCTAATTTCTTCGGATTAATGGCCTGTTGCTACTGTTTTGAGTGACTCTACCATTTTATATGCTGGTTTTTAGATGGTTTTTCAGGACTTCAGTAAACTTGGTCTCAGCATCTGGGTAGTGATGTTATATTACTCTTCCAGACTTGTAAAGCTAAAAGTAGCTTATCTTTTGTGTCCCCAAGAACATTTATAAACTATTTATATTTAACTTACTTTCACCTCAATACTGTGTAGTGATTGGATGCCAAGTAACTTAAATATTTCCTCTGCAAAATCCCTCAAACTTAATGACCCCTTGATTTTATCTGAGCCCCCTTCTGTCCTGTCCTAAATACAAGACCACAAAGGGCCAAACTCAGGACCTCCCTGCTTTCTGCTTTACAATATGGTCCCTATTTTCTATTGGGGAGTCAGGTCCAGTCCAGCGGGTCTTAGTATAACAAATCAGCAGTGCTCTGAGAGGACATAAATCACTGGGGGCCCAGACATATCATTTGGGGCAATTTTCTCATAATTACCCACAGAGAGGGGCTTATAGAAACCACAAGCCGGGCACACTGGGGGCTAACCTTGGGAGATTTCTATAGCCTTATTTCTGCACCTCCCCTAAATTTGTAATAAATTTAATGTGACATAAGCAAAACGGTTCTAAGGACACATTAAAAAGACTGAATTCAACAACCAGACTTCGGTGAATACTGCCATTGTATTTGAGTGTGAGTATACTTGTTGAAAGAAAGAAGATAATACTTTTTTTTCAAAACTTATAAGATGTTGTTGAAACTGGGCTTGAAAACATCCAAAAGCGATCATGCAAATTTGGTACACATGTGGTTGTTTTTTAATTCATCAAGGACTTCACATTAGCCATGGGTAATTATGTAAATTAGTTAATAAGATAATACCATAAGTGACAAAATGCTGGTATAATTTAGAGCCAAGCAAAATTATGAATACATAACATATGTCAGCTTCTGAATAAGGACCTCCAGCCATTGAGCTTAAAATATGATAGTCAAAAACAAAGGTTTCATTTTATTCCAACATGAAACTCAAACTCAAACTATGTAAAATACTTTCCCTGAAAAAACATCACAATATTTTAGAATTACTTTGCAAAGCATTTATTTTGACTGTAAATCCAAAATTGCTCTTCATTACAACCAGAAAATCACATGGACTTGTGCTCCGAATCAAAGATCTGTGGCCAACTGGTTCAGCCTTAACACTAACTACAGGCCTAAGGAACAGACATATTCTAATTAGACCCAGTGACTGATAGTTAGACAGGCTGGTCTATGGTTTGGCAGTGACCACTGTATGGCTTCAGGCTATCATTTCTCAACATGGCAGAGGCTTCAGACCAGAGAGATATTGGGTAAGGGGGGTCAGACCCATAGAAAAATGCTGGTCTGTCACATTTGGCAAAGAATGCCATGTAAAAAATGCCCTCTGTCATTATCTCCACATTTTATGTACCAATGCACTGACATCTTTGCAAGATATATTCTGTTTTACCAAGTGCCCTCAATAAATATGTGTATACAGACTCATAGTGAGAGAGCGAGAGGGGAGTGTTCTGGCCTAGGCCAATACAAGAGAAAAACTGGCCTAAGGCAAAATAGATACTGTAAGATGGATGACTGTATATATAGACAAACGCTGTGTGATGTCAGAGCCATACTGTATCAGTTCTATACTACACTGGTTCCCGTGTATAATTAGGTTTTTGAAGTCAAAAAGTTAACAATGTTATGTCTACCATATATAATTGTTAATTTTCACTGGAGTGAATCAACAGGTACATAAAATTAATCATTTGTCAAAAAACAAAAGAGTTAAATCAGAGAATGTTACTGAATCTCTGTGAAATGAATTAGTATTCAAACTGCACAATATGCATGATGAACATGAATGCATATTCAAAATCTGAAAACTGACAATGCATGGCATTAGAATGCAGACACTAGTGTTTTACTATGTATAACACATCAGAAAGACCAGACTTCAAACAAGAAAACTTCATATGTTTTGTTGCTAAATAAGTGACGCTAATAATACACACCTCTAAGATTCAAGTAAGTTAAAGCCATTTGGCTGCTTTAAGTCACAATTTTGTTACAGAGATGTCCGTTTTCATTCTAAATATAGATCTTCAAATCATGTGACATTTTCACGTCAGAATGACATATTAGCAACGTATGGGCGATAACATAAGATTTCAGGGCGAGTATTTACGAAACCATGGGAGCATAGGCAGGGCATGCACAGTAAGACAACTTTTTATACACAGGGCTGCTACAAGTGACACTTTCCATTCCAGTAAGCTGGTTCCGATACATACCTGAGGGGAGGGGACCACAGTGGCGCAGAGATCTGAGTACAAAACCTGGTCTGACCTAAAGTGGGAAAGCTGGTAGTTGTTTGCCGTTGGTCAGCAGTTTAAAATACAGAACCTTCACCAACTGTATGTACTAGTATCCTCTGTCCTTCTAACTACCTGTCACAATAGAAACTCATAAGATACTAGGCGTAATTTAAAACACCTTTACTGATACATACGTGTACAGGGCATGGACTTGTCATCATTGATGTTTCTATAGTAATCCTCCACACAGCTACACTCTACTGACGCCTGTTGTAATGACTCACTGTGAGCCGGACACACGTCACATGCCTCACTGCCCGTACGTGCCTTGTACTTCCCTACTTCACAGGCTGCAAATACATAGGCAAATCATTAACATATGACATAATGTTAGGCTCTCTCCAAGGTCATCTTACATCTGTCCACCTCACAGGCAGCAAATTCAGGGGTCAAATATTCGATCCCAAATAATGAAATAGTACAAGTGTAGTATATTCTATACATACAATTTGTGCCCAAGTCATAGGCCACAAAAAGGTGTGGACTAAGGGACAATCTGACATAAACAAACATGGATATATATAAACAGGGACAACAAACTGCAGTCACCAACTGGACCCTGGAATTCATGTCATTGATGTACGTTAAAACATTAAAACCGAACATATGTTTGTATGTGTGTCTTGTGCTTGTCTACTTCACGGATGCTGCAAACAGTATAAACAGTTGCAAAATATTAATATGGTATACATTACTATACATTACTATCGAACATTATGTATTAGCTGAGTACGTCTTTCAGTTACCCACTTGACAGGCTGTAAACATGGAAGAAAAGCTGGACATATTAAAAGCTAAACAAAATATTATCTCCTCAGGTCACACGGTTGAAAAACAGGAAGAAAATGTGAAAATATTTTATGTTTCTCCACTTCACAAGATTGAAACAACAATTTTCCAGCATAGTAATGACTTTGTTATTTCTTTCAAAAAGATTCTAAATTTTATTCAGAATTTATTACATCTCTCTCATGCTACAATTTACATTTGGACAATTTGCAAGCAAATACATGCAATTGATCATTAGTCAGCTCTTACACAGGAATATTTCTTTACGTTCAATGTATACCTTCTTCTTGTCTGATATAACCCAAGACGTGAGAAGGAAATCAGTTAGTTGACACACTAGTAAAACAGATTATACATAAAGTACACCTTGAGAAGAGCTAAGCTCTAAAGCATATTTACATTTAGTCACAAGGACATTTCTTACAATAACAACACCTATAATTTGATGGTTTAATGTTCTTATATCTTCCTTTCAAACATCAACTGCCAACTGGCAGAGGCTTCAGTAAAACCGCTCCAGAGATTAAAACTAATGACATAACAAAGTGCTGTTTGTGCATCCCTCTTATAAGCAGGTTGTATTGATAAAGTTCAAAGTGATGAACAGTACAATAAGGACCTTGATCGAGGTACAAAAGACCACTTCAAAACTCGCCTGTTTTTCTCCGGAGGGAGAAATTCATAAATTGAGAATCTTATACAAACTTGGTACAATAGGATTCCCAAAGAAGACACTTACTGAAGGAGCAGCATTATCAAGAGTTTTTATTTTTACCCATTTAAGAAAATAAAAAAGAATACATTGAAGATTCCATACACTAGTATCACTCATAATCATCTATGGTTCTGGTTGTTTGTACAGAGATGAGGACGACAAAGCATAAAGGTGGCACGGGAAATGTCAGGGCACAAAATGTCTAAAATGTCATCGTCAGTGGGTTCTAAATATAGAGCTACAAAACAGCAGAACCACTGAAAACTTAGAATTAGGTTCATGTTTGGATGTCAAATCCTGTACAAAATCAAATTTCTAGTGATATAAAAAGTCAAGCAAAATTAATTTAACATAAAGTGACACCCAATACTTCTAAATGTAGCTTTTCTGAAAGCCTTCTGTATATACTCCCCAATCCTAAATGTTTTAACATCAGTCACAAAGAGGAAAATAATTAAACTGCAAGAATACGCAAAAGTTGCTGTAAATTTAAAATGTTCTTTTACACTATACAGACCATATGAGCATTTAGATAACTGTTGCGTTTTTTTGTAAAATAATATTTTAATTTCCACATTCTGGCATAATAATATTTTGTTGCTGTTCTAACTTCTAAATAACCATGACTATTCATTTTAAATCATTGTCTTTCACTTTTTGTATAGTTCATGCTTGTTTTAGTTCTCTATAATCACTCAAACATAGGGTTAAACTAGATGATTATCTGTGACTTAGGCCATTATAGAAGGAAAAGAATAGACAGAATACTGACAGTAATAACATGATCTGGAAGGCACACCAGTTGTTTATATCCTAGACACTCTACCATACATCCAAGCATGTCTATCAGTAGAATCTGCCAAAAACTGTCTTAATTTACGCCATAAAGTCCCTTCCAAAGAAGCCTAAATTAAGTCATCCTCACTATTGTTCAGACGGTATTCAGAAGACATGAAATCCAAGCCAAAGCAATCCTTTGCTGAAAGGACATAGTTTAAAGGGTTAGATTCTGAAATGTCTGATTATTTATTAAGAAATCATATACTCTAATTTTCTCCTGTTACTTAGACAATCTTTTTATAATAAGTCATCAGACTCGTCAAAGTGAAGTCAGTACTTTTATGGAAATACAATTTAATTTAATTTAATTTCTTTGTATCCAAATGCACTTCAGTTTGATGAAATAGAAAACTTATTTTGATTTATATTGACTTTCACCAGGTCAACAATACTAGATTTTGATACATGTCGTGACAGAAAATCTCACAGAAATTTTTTTTGTTGAAAAATGTAACGTTAATAACAGTAACAGTTTAATTAGAATAAACCTTCCCCAGATTTGTTCTCTCACTTTGGAATGCACAGTAGCACAAGGAAAAACAATTCTATAGTTTACGTAAAGTTTATGAAAGGAACATAGTCTAAGCCTTAAAGGTGTCAAATGTGAATCTCTTAATTAATGAGGGTAAGACTTCATCTACATTATCTGACAGCTGGAAGTAAATGAAAGCTACATACACATAATATTATAAATCTATAATATTAGTATTTTTTACTGTGGTCCGGGAATGTTACTTTTCAGTTTAACTTCACAAAGACCAAACATTTACACAGTTTTCTTTAGAAAGGTTTTTTTGCCAGCAGAAAGTGAAGCCTTCATTTAATCAGGTCATTTGTGATATTTTCAGCCTGTGAAGAGTCATATGAGTGATGTCATCCAAAGCTAATCTGTATGAGACCCATCATACACTGTTTCAGAATGCCATCTTGCACTGTTGATAAAGTTTCAGTAAAATTCTGTTAAGGAGAATTTTCTTTTAAGCAGAAACAAATATTGGGTATGTATCCCTTTTGTAGGACTTTTATCTGGAAATCCCTGTTAAACAGAAGTATTTTAATGGTCCCTTCACCTTCTATTTAAGGGAATTCAACCAATAGTTAAACTTTGAACGTTTGGTCAAATGCCCATGTATAATGCTAGTCGGCAAAAGTCTTGTCCATACTGGTCTGCGAGGTCATATCAACATTTATTTGAATTTTGTTTCACAACTTTGTGTTGCTTGTTCCATAATTGGACGTCATATGTTAGTACTGTACGTTTAAAAAGGAGCCGCCCCGTAAAGTGATACACCCCATCCCCACCCCCTAAAACTCCAGCATGTACATTTTAGATTAGCAGTGAGAGCTTGTGAGAGGTTTTTCTGACATTTAAAAAAATCCACCACGCATTGACGTGGCTCTCCATCTTATGTGGTATGTGTTCTACCTATATACCAATCCCAACTTACTAAGCCTAAGGGATACGACCAAAAACAAGAAAGTGCATTGGACCACAAACAAATGCTGATGAGTTAAATATTTTGCGCCTTACGTATCTGATGAGGCTTGCACAGTGTGACCTAGGCATAAACAATTACATTCCCAGTGAGTTTTATTTCCACTTCTTGAATCCACTTGAAGAATGTTATTCAAAACGCAATCATTTCTGCATCATTTCCACATTCACAGAATCTAATAAAAGTTTCACCTTCTAAATGTCCATAGCTGAGAAAAAAGAATCTGAGCTCTAGTCTACCTGAGAAGCATAAATCTCAACAAGTTTTCAAAATGCCACGATGTCTGTAACAAAAAGATTCTAAATTATATAGACGGAAAAGTATATATAAAAATTAATGTTTAATGTCTTTTTGTTATTAATTATTGGTAAAAGGCGTGTTTAAAGTGTCACTATTAAATATGAATTCATCATAAGTTTTCTCAATATATCAAAACATTTCTTTGACAAATACTCTCATTACGCAAAACTTTGATTTAAACTCTTTGTTGGTTCACTGCAAAAATTATATATATTATCCTAAAGTTTCACAAGTTATTAATATCTATTTTGCATTCAATTACATTATTTTTATGGTACTTAATACCATCTCTTCTCCTTCTTATCTGATGTTTCAGGAACACTTTTTTGTTTCTCTGTATAAATGTAAAAACACAGACAGCATAACATTACAGTCCAACTCCCAAATCTCAGTTTAATTTTGATGAATTGATTTATAAATCTACCTATACCTTGAGCATTAAAACTCTGTGGCCAAAAAACTATATTTCTCCAGTAGAAGGTGTCTCATGTATATTTAATAAATCATGCTTCTAATGTATCAAGAATTCAATAAATACCATTAATCACCCCCTATGTGGTCTTTGTAGAAACACCATAGAACCTGGGTTTCTCATCTGGTGGGTTCCTGTCATGGGGGCACATATTTCAGGCAACTGTGCATGACTGAAATGTTTAGCAGGCTGCCCTGACTTTGTGTGGCTAAGTCATTCTGGTTTATATTTGTTAGTGTCTGCTTCTCTAATATCTCCAAAGATGACCGATTGAAGATAAAAAAACATGGTTAAATCACTGATCTTTCTAAAAACACTTGAAAAATACAGATAATTTCTTTTAATCCTTGTATCGAGTACTGCACAAAACTACTGCCCAGCACATATCACTACCATGAACTTCTTTTAATTTCCTGTTTAAATCACTTTTTTGCTTATTATTATGAAATATAAGCATTCATAAATTTCAATAAAACTATCAGAATGGGTTTTTTCAAGGGAGGGGGAAAACACCTTTCTTAATTACCGTAAACTGCTAATTTAAAGTACCACTGTTCACTTAAAGGTCAAAGTTGGGGTTTTACCTTCCATTCAACAGTCAAGGTCATATTGAGACAGGCCCTCAGGATTGTCACTGGTGGGAGTCGAACCTATGTCACCACAGATGTGACATCCTATGATTGAATGCAAGACTTGTGAACCACCAGACCAGGGAGAACCTCACTATTACTTCAAGATGACAAAAGATTTCCATTCAAAGCTATAACTGTTTTTAATGATACTTTCTCATAACAAGATTCACGGTCACAAAAATATTCACTCAGGACTTGTTTTATGCCACTTATGATTACTTGCATATTACACTTCTTTTTAGTACTTGCATCAGGAGGCTATAGTTTTGGGTGGGTGTATTTGTCTGTGAGTTTGTATTCGAGATGACCCCACAAATAACAAATGGATCTTTATGTAAAAATTTTATGTATATACGACCTGACCAAAGGAAAAAGCAATCAAATTTTGGGAAAGATCCAGATCATATACTGGGTAGAAAAGTAATAGTATCCATATTTTTATTTGTCTCATTTTCCATAACTTTGACTTTCTGGTTGATATTACTCCAAAAGAAATCATCAAATGCTTTGTGTGGGTAGGGCCTAGTGGTAAAGACGGCAAACTGGATAGTTGGTTTCTATTGTATTTATATAGGTGTAAACCAAATCCAGTGACAAAAGTCCAAGAACCGGTTCCTGAAATGTCACATATTTCACATCAAAACGTATAAAATATTGCACAGAAACGCTTAAAAATGTTTACTTTTGTAATATTTTGCCAATATACAATGAAATAATATCCAAAACGTCTGACTTTATCATAAAATAAACTGCATTTTAGTTGAAGTAACTGTTAATGTACATGCACAGAAAGTTTTACCGTTTGACCACAGTTTGGTGTATACTAATTCAAACAAATCCGGTTTTCGCCGAATTTTTGTTTTCGGGACCCGGTTTCCACATTTACTTTTCATCGTAACACTAGTAGGACCTGGCCAATGGATCAAGGATTACATTTTGGAGAAGACATTCTAGATGTAAAAAATTTCAGAATTTTCACAAACAACCACTGGTGAAGGCCTGTGCTCTATGAGTGCTTTCTAGCTACTTGTTAATTCTTTGGGATATACCTTAGTTCAATGAACACTCAACTATCTTGTGAGATGTGAGCTCATCACTGGCACTGAGTTCATCATCACACTTGTTTCAATATGACTGATGTGAAGATTTACTGGGTGGCACATTCTCCACATCCTTGCAATTTTCTATCACATCCTTGTAATTTTAGATTTGTGACTTTTCTCAAGAAATTAAAACATACTGTCACTATTTCATTCAGCAAAACAACCCTTTAGCATTGTAATAACAGTCCTGAGATGATAGACAGATCTTCTTTTTTTTTCATTTTACAGTCTCATAGGCAATGATAACCAGCATATATTTATTTTCTTTTTCTATTTTGATTAAATTATACTTGCAAATTTGATCAGCCAAGCTCTGGGTTTTTTATTTATTTATTTATTTTTTTTTTTTGCTGCAGTATTAAATCATTTTACAGCATTTTGTATTTCTTCTCCTGAGTATGGAAATAACAGCCTCTGTGTAATACAGGCTGACTTCTGACCCGTTATCATGGTAATACAATCAATATTTAAAAAATATACCAAAACAGATTTATCATTCAGGAAAAACAATCAGAGAAACAAGCAATATCGTCTGGTGTTTGTATCACACTCTAATCTCAAAGCGGTTGTAGCCCCCTCAAAAACAAAAAAACATATCTGTATCTTTGTGTGCAGTAGTGTATGGCAAAAAAATGGTATAATTTCATCAATCTGACACAACCATTATTCATTCCTATAGCCAAGAGAGTAATAAGAAATGTATCAATCCATAGGAACCAACATCCCAGTACAAACAATGTCTAAATGAGATGCAAGAAAGAGAACTGAGGGGTGTATGGGGGGGGGGGGGGGGGGGGGGACATTGTGGATGAAAAAATATATATGGGGGCTCTTGATAACCCCACTTGTGTAAAGTTTCTACTGTAACAGCTCAGCTGCAAAGCAATGCCTCCAGACAGCCTCCCAGTAAATATATACACACAGCCGGTGAGAGTGAATCTGAGAAAAAGCCCACTGGAAATATTGCCGTGGGCATTTGCATATCTAGTCAATCTGTTTCTTTTGCAAGGGATACTGCCAGCAAAAATAATCATGTGCAATTGCTTTACTTCTGCCTAATCAAGTCCATTGTTTTCCCCGGCATCACAGTCTTTATATACCATAGTCATGTTTTGAAGGACAAGAAGTCTTGAAAGATGCTTATAGCAAGTGTTTCTGTGTAACTTTCCTCCAACAATTCTCTGAAGGTTTTCTATTTTGGTCCCTTTCAATCAGTTTCTTTTCGAACCCGGTTTTTAATACAAGCACCAAATTCTGACAACCAAATTAACCCATATCCCCCTCCCCCTCCCACCCTTAACTTGTTTTTATGTCACACAATCAACAGCAGAAACAAGTGAAAATAATGCAATTTAGAAGATGCCTGGTTTTTGCTGGTTATTGCTTCTGCAGAAATCATTTGCGTTACAGATCAGCAGCTCCACATCTGTGATATATTTGCCATTAACTAATGGAAAAAGGTCTTCGCTTCTTTTGCTCCTGTTTTACATCATTGCAAGACCAAAAAAATGGCGGAAAAATAAATTTGCAATAGATTTGGGTGTAAAAAAATAGCCGGGGTCGTGTGAAGAATTATTGTACGTGTCAACTGTATTAGAGGTTTGGGAGTAAGGGACTATAATTACAGGGCCACCCTACAAGTGTGCTCTAAGTATTGCCGAGTTACCATGGTGACAATGGTGTGTCAGTATGGAATTAAGGAATGCACAGCCCCTCTAAACTTCAGGCAACAGAAAAAAAGGTCTTTTTACCTGAAATCAATATATTACACTAACCCAGAGTTCTTTCATGTATATTAAAGCAGACAAGCCCTTCAATATTAAATCCAAAGACATATATCTTCACCTGAAAAATCCTCAATTTAACCGGTCAAAAGTCACCCTGTCAGTTCAGACAAGCATTAAGTGACTAACTTACTGGTCAACATGATAGAAATCTTCCGTGTCATACTCTACATACCGTAAATGACCTATTTAGCGCACCCGCCCTTGTAAGCGCACCCTACCCCTACAAATGGATGGTCCCTGACAACTTTTACTAGAAGCTCTAGTGGGTGGACGATATTATGCGGTAACGGTGAATAATGGTGGTCGGTTACAAGTGTTTTCTAATAATCGATTATTCTGCTTAAATCTTACCTTTCTTAATTTTTCTCAATATCCACATATTTTTTATATATTGCACGTATTTTTACTCAATAATTTAACATTTTTGTCATGACTTTCGAGTTTGTTTTCATCTACCGCCATATTTACAGGAAGTGGGTATTTCTAAATGTCGAATTACCGTTTTTCTACCGGATTGACCTAGACTTCATCCCGGAAAGTGTTTCATGATGGGTGCGCTAAAAGGGGAATTTTTTTGCACCAAATATTGAATAAAAACAGACTTTGCTTAGCGCACTGTGCGCTAAATAGGTCATTTACGGTACTTACCTCCAGCAGGGAGGTATGTTTTACGATGCGTGCATTTGTCTGTTTGTGTATAAAATAACTTGAAACCGTATGGACGGATGTTGATACTTTAAGTATTTTTATCATTGTACTCAGAAGCAATTTTGGAGGTGTTGGGCACTGGCAAAGGTTTGTGCTCTACGAGGGCCCTCACTACTTTTTTTTTTGCATTTTAAATTCCTTGCACTCTCAAAGGGGCTTCACTACTTATAATCTAACATCTTAAAATCCACTTTTTATTAAATACTTAAAAACTAGAAGATGTTATATTTGAAAGATTTGGATTTCATAAGAAAGAATAAATTAGATTTTAGTAATTTTTTTCCCTGAGAGTGGCTTTGGCTCCCATAACCCTCTGAACAGTCCCCTCTACCCAACTCCTCCTGCCTGAAATGTTCTTGTATAAAACCCTGAGGTGACAATTTCATAGAGGCTGCATAACACTTTAAAGAGGATATTAATACAATACATTTGAAATGGAAGTTTAAAAAGTAAATTACTCAAGTTACACTCCTCAAGTTGCATACAGTACCAGCAAAAATAAACTTTTAAATCAACCTGTTTTGTTTATGAGCAACATTTCAATCCCTAAGTAAACAAAACACTTGTCACTCAAAGCTTCATATTGGTGAAAATTTTACTTCTGTCTTTTTCTCACGTTTAGTATATTTTACCCTCGATCTCAAGACAATTAAAACACAAAAACATTACAAGACATTCATCAAATATTGACACATTACAGTAATACAAGACACACATCAAAATTCTTGCATGATAAATATTTATTAAATTTAGACTTTTTTCAATACTAATAATGTATTTAGAGGTTCAGTTCGGTCGAAGGTATTTTCATTTATGAGACAGAATTGATAGGTAAATGAACAGTGTATTTGGACCTCTGTGCACGCGACTGTTATCATGTTCAAATCTGTATTGTGTTGTGTGTCAACTACTGGTTGTTATGCACAGACAGCATGTGTCGTCTTACTATCAAAGCCTGTGAGTAAGTTTTTCAATGTCTATACATGTGTACTTGGCCATATTATTTATAGGTTCTATTAATCTTCCAGCAACTAATCCCTATGTGAAGCTCACATTACAATGATGCACATGATTTTAAGGGCAGCTTTTTCTGTTAAAGTTTGATCGACTTTTTCTTGCAAAAATTAGACCCAGTCAACTAAAGTTATCTAAAGTATCAAAATTCTTTTTATATCTTTAATTTACATTCAAGAGAACAAAAGTTCTTCTGGATTGCAATATTAAACAGGCATATAGCAGCACTTGTGGGAAATAATGGAATGTATTTACCCAAAAGATTGTATATTTACAGGTTTCCTGTGACAACAAAAGAAACTTGAATTGGGAGGGCATCATAAATCCTTTGGATTTTTTTTGCAGATAAAAGATTCTCTGAGTAACCAGAGCCAGCTTCTCTCTGGTGTAAACCAAGAAACCCTAGCATACAAGCATACAAAGGCTAAAGTGCTAATAGCTGGTGTGTAACCATTAATTAAATCAAATGGCTGCCACTTCATTTCCTCGCCCCATAACCAGTGGCAGGATGGCCCAAAAGTCTGCTGCAACCACAGTAATCAGACCTCCCCTCTATCCCCCCACCCCCACAAAAAAAAACAGAAACAGTTGACAGAGCAAATAAGTTGTCTTTCTCAAAGCTCATACTAATGGTTACATGTGTATTTCATTAATTGTTGTGAAATATACCAATAATCTGAAGCCTCTCTTACTGAGCACTGCATATTGTTGAAAAATACAAGCTTACCCTGGTAGTGTGGTAGCTGAGATTTGTACATGCAAACAAGGTGAATTTTCCCAACAAGAGTGTCACTACTTCAATATCCAAGAACAGACTACAACTAGATGCTGGCCACATAATAGGTTTATTTTCATACAAGTTACAAGTAGACGTGTGAGTGTCACTAAAGACTCTTGTAAATTACACCCAAAACATGAATCTCTGTGTAGCATACTTTGAGCATGCAGAAAATAATTTTCATGCCAATTTTCATTGCAGGGTCTCTGCGAGTCTGCGACCTCGACATTCACTACAGCCCATTTTTCGTCAAAACCAGTACCTGCACAGACAATGGGATGTAAGAGAGGCTTGAATTATATTAAAAATAGACTCATTCTAAAACCTATTTTTCTTTCAAAATTTCCCTTATCATTATTATATAAGTACTAGCATCAGGATGTTATGCAAATGCTTAGCCAAGCCAGGTTATACCTCTGTCGGTGGAATAAGAATATTGCATTGTCTACTAATGTATTGCTATATTAAATTTGAATGATGTGAAATATGTCCACATTCAAAATGCAGTGACATCTGCTAAACCAAAGTGGACCATGAAAATACTTCCCACTCATCCACAGGGTTCGATTCCTACAAGTGACAAAGTGGAGAACCTGTCCCAAAATGACCCTGGCTGTTGAACAGGATGTAAAACCCCAACTTTGACCTTTGTCCACTTATCTGGAAACCTCAAACGATAGAGTAAACTTCAATGGAAAGGTCAATTTTTTCTACTTGAAGGTTTGAGTATACTAACTTACAAAGCATGTCAGAAGAAAGGCTATATATTCTAAAGGCTGAGAGTTACAGCATATAGGAAGTGGAGAGAGATGGGGCTGGGGGGAGAAAAGGGGGATATAGCCAGATCAATCTGGCTATAGAGACTCTTAATAAGGGATCTGTAACTGATTTAGTAAGGGTTTTAACTGGACTCAGTCCTTTCAAGGGTGTACTTCTGCACTATAAAATGGCAACCATCCCAGGCTTTACGGCCTGTGGGTGGTGTCATAAATATACAGTAAGATGAAAAGTTGATACATGTATAATGTACCTATCAAAGGCGGGCTGTAACTCTTGTTTAATGCCAAATAACTATAAAGAATCATGGCCAATACTCTTATGATCTTATCAAACAGGGATTTTTTCCATTACCACAGAAATACACTGTAAAACTGTAAAATTTAAATTATAATAGGAAATCTACTTCCATTCTCTTCAAGTCAAACAATTCTATTAACTTATTGAAGTTTGACAGGCAAGAACATACAACAAGGTCCATATAAAAACCTGAAAACATTGGAATATAGTCAATGGACAATACATGTACTATTTTTAGTATTTTATTATAAACATCACTGCTAAAGTCAAGTGGTCGAGTGCTATGTTTTTCACATTTTAGTGTTTTCCAGATTCCCAGTACTTCAGGGTACATGATAAGAGAGTGTTGCCTGAAAGCAGACAACAATATCTCCTAAATAACCTAAACCAATCAAAACATTTGTGCTCATAATAACAATAAAAGCTAATTTATTTCTGTACAAACATCAAAAAAGCATGTACAACCTTCCAACAGACACCTTTGTTGAAGGACACTTAATTTAATAATTTTGCTAGCTCTGAGAATTTAATTGAGGTGCCTTTCAATATCCTACGAAGACATCCAGGTATGACTACATCTTTATAATCACATGGTGGTACTACTGGGTATGGATACCATGCTGTGTTGTACCTTGGGTTTTAATGGGTGCTGGCCTTAAAATCCTCAACAAATAATCCACAAAGAAATGTGTTCTCCTTGAGTATGACACAACCTTCAGAGTAATACAATAAGCTTGTTATTTTCCTGCAAAACCAAACTTTGGATATATTTTGAGATGTACCAACTTGACCAGCATCAAAATGCAAAGGTTTCCAATATATATTGCAAATGTATTTACATGGTTTATTAGAATCTGTATGTAAATGTAGACATATTAATTGTACAGAAATTTGTTTCATGTTTGTATATTTTTCTGAGCATCACAGATAAGGACGCAAAACTGTGAAAAAAAAACAGTTTTATAGTTCATATCTTGTTTAGTCTTGATTTGGATGTAATATTTATTTGATGGTAACAGTATATGAAGCAAATTAGACGTGGAGACCACAAATACAGCACTTTATTACCAATGCAGAAAGAAGCTGATGTGGAAAAGCTAGCCATTATATGTGACAAGGGTAATTTAATAATAACTATTATAAGGGCAGTAAAACTCCACATAGGGAGCATTCAGAACTTGACAGGTTGTCACAAGTGCAATAAAGGTCTCAATAATTAGGGACAAAGCTAAACTGCTAGGCTTCCACTCTCCAAATACTTAGAGCTCTATTTTCACCAAATTACTTCCATACCTTGTCATCTTAAGTCCAATCCTTTTTATGTCCATAACATTTATGATTCTGCATAACTTTTAAACCAGAATCTAAGGAAACCATGGCTGCCATATTACAAGCTGATAAAAGTTTATAAGAAGCTTTCCCTTCTTTTTCTACAATTATTGGCAGTACTAATATTAATACACACTCGACAACTCCAGTGTTTCTGCAGGTCTTAACTATCAACCCCACAATGGCATTTCCACATTTGGCTCTTGATTAAAATTAGAAGGCACTTGATCAGCTTTCATTTGAGCCCTCCACTGGGAGAGAGCTGTGGGTGCTTCATGGCCTCTTAAACCCTCACAACTGTCTCACTACACGCCAGGCCCCCATAGATCAGTAAGATCACTCAAGGTTCTCCTGTCATTAGTTTCAATTTAGAACTCACCCCAGTTCCTTCCACTTTTTTATACTTTGTACAGTTCACTAGCACACACAAAAGTCTCAAGAGATTCATTTCTAAACTAGATTTTATACTTCTGTTCAGTTGTACCCTTTCCTTACAGACAGATTAGAGCGATATGTTATTCCTCCCCAAATACTTGGTTATACACCATTTATAATTATATATTAAGACATACTTGATACATATTCTCGTACTTTCCTGTTTACGTTCCTGACAAAAATATACACAATCTTTCCTGTTTAATGTGCAACCGTAGGATTAATTCTCAAGTTCAATAAATACATTTAACTTGTAGTTTCTCATGGCAGTCACAGAGCAAGGGAAACTTATTTCCAGGACATACTACACATCATAAATTTATGAAACAGTTATAATAGAGGCAGATAGCACTTAGTGCACCTTTTTTATGTCCAAGAAACATATAAACATATTTTAAATTATTTTTGTCCATATTTGGTCATTACTGATTAATTTGAGGGCAATGTTCTGTTTATAATTGTAAGAATGGGAATAATCCATCAGAAACTGTGGCTGCAAATCACAACTCACAAATCATGTTCATGGAACCATATACTTAGATGTAACAAATGAGATCCTCAACACAGCAAGGTCAGATAGTTCCTCAAGACATACTAGTTTTATAAAATCCAGAAATATGAGCTTTTTCTCACACTCCATCATGCATGCATTTATGGATAACTTTTGTCACTGCATAACAAACAAGGCTGCTATCTCTTTTATCAATAGCAACATTGTTTCCATGAGCAAGACAAAGAACAAACTTGATCTCCAGATAGAAAGCACTGTCCTGTCTTGTGACAATTTAAAACCCTGTAATGGCACCGAATTTTCAGTAAAGCCCCGAGAACAGACTAAGCAAGTTGAAGTATTTGCCAAAAGAGATTGGCTAAAAATTGACTTCTTTGGGTAAATACTGAGGAACTTAATGTAAAGTAAACAGACTGGGTGCTGGCTGTATTGAAGAGGTTTGTTTAGTCCCTCTATAGGGACATTATCTGTGCATTAGTGGTAACTGTAACATCTGTCAGACCAGAGGGTCACACACATCATTTGAACTGGCCAGAAGAGGTGACAGAAACTAATGGCCTCTTTGTGTTCATTGAAAGCCTCAAACCCAATATACATCAGATACAATTACCAAGCCAAAATGTGATCACTTTAACAGAGATTGCCAGAAATAAAAAAGCAAATTTCAAAATTCTGTAGCTATTTCTTCAATAAAACTTGGGGGAGAAATAATTTCCTGTCTTTCACTTCTAATCAAAAGTTTATGGTTAATTTTTTAAGCCCATTATTTACTGAAGTAATAACATCAATTGAGACCACTTCTGTATCATAGCAATTAGCTAGAAAATTTATCAAAAGTTATTTACAGCATTTAATTAAAGTAAGTTGTTGGTATGCTGTGTTTCACATAGGTGTGAAAGACTGCATACCAGGCCACTGCTGTCCCATTCATGCACAGTCCTTTCAAAGATGCAAAGAACAGTACCCCAAAAAGTACATTTTTAACAGCAAATGTATAATTTTTGTATAATAATACTTCGAAAAATGGAAAGAAAACCAGTGTCTCCATTTGGCAATGCACGAAACAGAAAATGTACAGTTTTTCTATTTTATCATTACAACAAGTATTACAGTAATTGCCAAAGGTACCATAAATACTACTGATGACAGTGCCAGTTAATTAACTTATACTCACCTATACAGGCTTTGTTGGCACTATCCGGCTGATACCCTGCCATACACTTGCAGCCACCCTGGGCCAGCTGCCAGGTGCCCCCACTGGAGCAGAGTGCCCTGGGAGTCTCCTCATTGGCTGCATGGTCCACACACTCGCCATAGATCTGAACGATCTCAGTCGGGTCGCCGGCTGTGTGGGTATCCGGGAAGTAGGCAAAGTTTTGGATCATGCTGTCACACATAATACTATAGACACGCACCGAGAGGATGCTAACACAACCACCGGTGTCATATAATGCAAAATAAATGCCATTGTGGGTGACTTTGAGACTTCGGGTTTCCGTATTTTTAATGGCATCGCTACTTTCCTCAAAGGTATAATCTGCAGCTATGACATCTAAATGACTGTACACATTGACGTCCCAACTCGGCCTCTCTTGATTGGCAATGTCTGTATCAGCACCATAGTAATATAACTTAAACGATTCTTTACACTGCTGGAGGACTTCTGGCTCTGGGAATAATGTACAGCTTCGAACAAAAAAGGAGACTTCTACATAAAGACGCTGGGCACCACCGGTTTCAATGTATGGTGTCCGCAGCCAGTTGTTGGCATTAGGGTCAGTGACTTGGCAGACATAGTAGATTCTGTAGATCTCATCATCTTCACTAGTATAGGATGACTCTTTCCACTACAAAAACATACAAAATCATCAGCAGATTTAAAAATAGTCAGCAGAGACTCATCGCAAAAATTATATATTTTATAGTCTTCATATATCAGATGACATAAAATAATGGATTACTAACAAAAGACAGATTGTGAGGGATTTATTTACCAACATTAAATGGTAGAGATTGTTGACACTATAGAACAGTTTCTTGCTTGAACTAAATCATCCTTTATTGAATACTGTCTGACTGTCTGCTATTGAAAAGATTCTAAATTTTTAATGCCCAACACACCATAAAAATTATATTTAACACTAGTGCTGGGACGATGTTCGCAAACTTCGGTATTACCGCTCGCTGGCTCAATACCAATCAATGATCGGTAAAATTTAAGTAAAACCGATATTTGCTAAATCCATTTCTTTGCAGCCTTTTGGTCACAATAAAATACTAACCTTAATAATATTTTGTAAAAATCTGAAATATTCATCAGTTAAAATCACAAAACTAGCCGTGAATGCAATATAAAATATAAAAATAACGTAAATAGAAACACCTTGGGGTTTTCCCAACTGTTGTCAAGGTAGTCATACAATCAGCCAATCACAAGTGAGGATACATCAAGCATGACCTGTTAGTGAGGCAGACATCTGTGAATGGCTTTTAGATTATATTTTGGACATATTTGTGGCAATTTGTGTGTATTTTACTTGATATAATTTAATATTAATATTTTATCTGTCTTTTTTACACTTCAACTCCATATTCGGAAATGTTCGAAGTTTGGTTACAAATCTCCGATACGAACATCGACAGGGAAAATCCAAGCGATCTCCCAGCACTATTTAACACTAGTCAATATTTTTACAGGAGTATACGTCAAAGGTGCAGAGTAGTATGTAAGTATATTGTGGACAATAAAATTACATAATTGAAGATTGACAAAATACAAGTATATTTCACTGTGCCTTTAACTTATTCTAAATGGAACTTCAAAGACAAAAACCCCTTATTTTAATTGTAATTTTATTGAATTGTTCCTACACATTAAAAACTTCTGTTTATCATTAAGTGCACCAATGTTTTCCAGAAGGACTTAAGTTCAGTCCTCTCCTCTCTTCAGTCACATAATATTATGCTAGTGGGTGATCTTACTTCATCTTTATTTAT
Source organism: Sabellastarte sp. h YS-2021 (assembly GCA_964017235.1). Taxonomy (NCBI): domain Eukaryota; kingdom Metazoa; phylum Annelida; class Polychaeta; order Sabellida; family Sabellidae; genus Sabellastarte; species Sabellastarte sp. h YS-2021. The sequence continues at coordinate 178,283,977 of OZ024929.1, read as the reverse complement.
TTTGCAGTGTGATTGGAAAAGCTATACACAGAAATCCACTTGAGATGGTTTAAATGTTTATTAAAAGGTATAAAGGGTCACATTTCTGGGAGAAACAGAGATGAGATTTAGTCAATGAAAACAGGAAGGCTACTGTTGAAGTGGAGATAGCTATGAAGACCTACTCGCTGACTCTTCGGGGTCTTACAAGTTACAATCTCAAGCCTTCAAGCCTGTACTTATGATTCTACCTAGACATGTTTAATATATACATATTACACCAAGCCTTACAAATGTAGGCAAACCATACATAATTTATTATGTATATGCTGTATCCTTAATCCAATCAACTGAAAATGGCAAGACTTATATTATGTAAAGAAAGAAAAATAAACATCAAAAGGAAGTATTCTGAAGTGGGAATTAGCTAGCAGTGTCATCTTATCAAAGGAACCTTCTTTCTATTGACATATTTGTACAATTGTACAGAATACTATGTCATTAGATTGCTCATAATACACAAAATCAGACTGGAATGTGAGCCCTCTTGGAAATAGGATGTATGAATAGCAAAACAGGTATTTCATGTATTTCTGTGAACTTAAAATGTTTAAACCCAACAAAGTGAAGTTGAAATACACTAAAAGGTCAACTTTCAAACACCAAAAAATAAAAGCTATTCAAAATTTACTAATTATAACTATAAATAGCACATCTGGTTATCTCCCAGTGTTTCTCCCCAAGGGTACACATAAAAGCTTTGAAATGCAGGCTGTATGTGGCTTTGAAGGACTTATTTGAATACAATAATTGGTTCTCAGTACCTTGCTTCTTATCAAAGCAGTGTATTACATCACACAGACTGACCAAGGATACCTCATTAACATTCATCTGCTCTAAATACATAGCCAGGGACTTGCTAAAATAAACACATCTGTTTAGACAGAACGCCTCATTCTGACTCAAGTTGAGGCTGGGTAACATTCCATGATATAATGTGCTCAGCTTTAACATATTTGAGTTTAAACCCTGTACTCCACGATTTCACACAAATCAGTCTATCACAATCAAAAATACACATTGACATTGCAGCGTCAATTATTTACATACACAAGTGTATTAATATTACAACTTTGCAAAAATTGTTCTTTATGAAAAAAAAAATCGGTATGTAAATCCTAAGATGAACTGGAAAAACGTACAAATCTATTCACAGTTTTAAACTCCACTAGCCACTAGTCTTAGTATTTTCCACTACAACCAAAGGGGATAAAAGTAATTATCCCTGATTAAATTCTAGCCTTTGATGTGGCTGGCAATCACTTTCTAGAGTCCATAATTCTTTCACACACAGTGGTGGAAACATCCCCACAGTCTCATCAACCAGCCCAGCCTTTGAAATGGCTTATTTATAAACTACAGTCTGTCACAACTAACAGCATTTGTTTACAGGCTTCTTGCTCAGCTGATTAACTAAATGATGGGACGTTTGTTTAACAGTTTATACATCTGGCACTGTAGGATATATCCTAGCATCCCTGCTATGTCCTTAATTGAATGCTCACACTCAGAAATAGGGCAGGCTCATGCCAACTAAAAGAAACAAAGGGACCTTGCATTACGATACATTTAAACTGGTGCGATTCTGGATCAGATACAAAAACCCAGAGTGTTTTAAGAAGCAAAGCTATCTATTAAATTTATAGACATAATGTTTCCAATTTGGCCAAATCTTTTGACTTTACATTGCACATTGATTGAAGAAATAAAAAGTTAAAGACAATAATACATCATCTAAACTTAATGAATATACTCTCATTAATTATTTTATAGGTGAATGAAATGACTGTTGATTGAAATGAATAATTGCAACTGCATCTTGCTTTTACGATAGTAAGTACAGTAGAAACCTCTATTATCCGACACTCTTGGGAGAGTAAGAATAAGGTCGGATAGTAGAAAGGTTGGATAATAGGAAGGCTAAAATAACAGGCTTAAATTGAGTTGGGAGAGTTGGTTTGAGGTTGGATAATTCAAAATTTGGATAATAGAGGGTTGATTAGAAGTCGGATAAGTGAGGTTCTACTGTACTACTTTAAAAGAGATTTACATGGTTACATGTGTTTTCTTTATTTCAACTGACACAGTATATCAATTTTAAAGCTTTTTGGCAATTTTTGATAGTTGTGTCAATTAAAAATTGACAATTGTTGAAATAAAATAGAAATAGTAATCTGGTTTAATATATGTTCAATTGATACAGATGCAGATAGTCTGTATCTACCTTTGTATTTGAATAAAAAATATTTCATTTGACCACAGACATTTTTTACATATTGTTTTCTATAATGTCAGTTCTTCCTTATCGGTAAGTAATTTGATTTCATTTATCTACATCAATTAATCTCTGTCATACTTAATTGCAGATACAACCGGAGTTTATTTTATACTTATTTTTTTTTTTTTTTGTTATAGCCCACCCAGATGCTGAACTGTTGTTCCACTGTTACACAGAACAACCATTGATGCAAACTAGATATTTATACAAAACTTGATAACTTGTACAACCAGTAGGTACTGAAAAGAAATAATTCCATCTGGATGATTTATTACATTTCTCCAAAACAAACAAACTACATTTACTGTGGCCTGCAATCAAACTAAAGGGTTACTATGTCACTCTAGTCTACAGTGTAAAAATAAATACACGAACTTTATAATGGAAAGGTAATCTGGCAAACATATGTACATGTGTCAAAATATTATTTACATAAACAGGCTATGAAAGACTGATGGCTTAAATTAGATGACAAATGCATGCAAGATCCAAGTAAGCACTGTCAATGTTTATGAAAACAGTTGTACTTCATCAAATAAACGTGGACATCAAAATAACATATTTTCAATCTACTTTTCTTCCACTTGCACTGTTTCAGTGTAATTTATTTTTTTCTTATTTTTATAAGTGCAACCATTCAATGTCATTTGATTATAAGTCAGTGTTGTTATAAAGAATTCTCACATACAATCAGTTATCTAACATCTCCCTTAATTAATTCCAGAATAATGTCACCAAGTTATATAGATGACTGGAGATTCCTGCAGATTTTGCCTGAAACCAGATTTTCCAGTAAATTTACTATGACAACAGCAAGAGGAAAATTAACGATTAGCAGTATATTACTGCTGTTTTGTTAATAAATACAACACAACATGTACCTAAAACCCTTGGCCTACATACAGTTCAATCATCTATGTACATTTTTATTCATATCTATTTTCTCTGTAAACTGTACCACAATATTACTACAGATAATCTCATCTGGGTTGAATACATTAAAGATTTATCAAGTATAAAACCGAGTACTAAACGCCATTGAAATGTAGGATATACTTTTCACATAATTTTTAAAAATTATTAAAATCAGTAATATTACATATAAAACAATGTTCCAAAGCACCAAGGAGACAAGTGTATGATATTATATATTACACATTTGTGAAATTATAGACTTTGAAGAAGTAATAATTATGTCTGAGAACAAAGGATAAGATATATATCTTCAAAGACACGTATGTATTTACATGGTTGCGATGTCTTGACTTGAGCAGAGATTTTTGTCTGTTCAATATATTCATAAAGAAGGTGAAACTGTAACTAATTCCAGGACCTGTAATTATCTGCATGATTTATTTACACATGTTTAAAATGTTTTGGCACAAAATGATCACCATTAAAATCATACACCATATTTGTCTTGGAAGACCAATGTTTAACGCATTCGGAAATTTCATTGTACATACTTCTGATTGCACATATAAATAGACTGTAAGTATATATAACACACCCATATCAATTGCTTGCATTTTAGAGAGGACAATTTATCAACTGTCACTATCTTTCCAAGGCAAGTGTTGAAAATGCATGTCTCTCAACAAAAACAGATAAATATCAAGAGCTTTGGCTCAATAAAAATGGCCGACCTCTCCAAACCCAAGAGACAGAAGCTAACTCTCTTTTATTTGAATGTTCCTGCCTTCGAGGACCAGAATTAATATATCTCCAAAAGAAATTTATTGTTGTCAGCAAATATTAAAGATGGAGCAGCTCTCTTCCCTTTCGAAATCTTACCTAATTGTGTTTAAGCTTAACCTTAAGAAGAGTTGGCTTACAAACTGTACATATTAAAGATCCTATAGAAAGACAGTCTGAAATATAGAAAACATAGGCTAATTGACATTAAGAATTTCAGTCTATTACCATACCTCAATAACAATGTTCACAGCACATGACAAGCACGTGACCACAAGTTAATGGCTACTTTTCACTAGAATAGGGAAGATTTACATCCACTTCTGATCATCAATATAACTCTTGAACAAACCAAGCATTGAGTTATGATTGGAAAATTATCACCAGGAGCCTTATCAGCACCTTCTGCAGTGGCGGCTGCCACTGTGGACAGAGATGGTTCCTCTGTATGCTTGGTCATAGCGCTAATTCTACTCATTAAGTGTGAAACTTATCACTCAAAGATAAGATGATTTTATTGCCCATAAAGAATCCCTTCCTGCATGCTCTCATAAATAGCCATTTGCTGTGTATTTATCACCACTAATTATGTGCTTTTTTTCTTGTTATAAATCAGTCTACCTGATAGAAGGAAAAAGAATCTTCTTTTTTTATATTATGATTATAATTTCTGTGCATTCCTTTGGTGTTTTACACAACAGCTGGAACGTGTACATTCTTTTGCCGGTGAAAGAGTTCTAAACAAGAAAAAAGGATTGAGACAATTTTTTCACCCAGTGATTTATATTTACTTGTAGTCTAAACAATCACCAACATTGTTACCTAGATAACCATTGTTTTTGTCACTACATTTACAGTTTAAAACACACTTGCAGCTGCTTCCAAGCATTACCGATAATTAAAAGCTAACTTCTCCAGACACTGAGAAAACAGCTTTACTCTTGTGAGGAGTAACCTTCTACAACTACAAAGAGAGCGAGGTCCTATTTTTCTTCTTTTTGTTGGGTCGGACATGACAAAAAGTATGCCAGGAGGGCTATAACCTAAAGGTCAGGAATCTGTTAAAGGCTGCCGACACACCCACACAGGAAGTCCATCCTTCATAGAATAGCTGTAAAATCCAGAATGACTGTCAGGCTATTACTATCAAACACAAACTGAACAGACCTAACTTCTTTGTCATGGCAGTCTGTTGGAACTGTACAATACAAATGAAAAGGAGAATTAAATCCCAGTTAAACAACCTATATCTTTTAGTTTGAGTTGGATTTGTGTGATAGCTTAAATATTGCTGTAAAAATGTTAAACCAAGAAAATGTGTAACAAAATGATTGTGTCTGCATCTTTTAATAAGATTCACAATCTACCTTAGTAGTCGTTAGTTTGTTACAATATTACAGCTTGTAACCATTTCTCTCAAGTCATTCAAATCTGATATTTCCTTTTATGTTATTGTTTCATCTTTTCTTCCAGTAAAAGTGTTACTTATACAATGCACCAAAATACACACATTTGTATTTTGTGAAGGCATCAAGACACACTATTTTGAGACTTTTATGGCATACCATGGTCAGATGGGAGGATTATATAAAGCCTGAGTTGAGATGACCAAGTAACCCTCAGTGATACAAAGACTTCCCAGTCTGAACTTACTGATGTATAACCCTGTGTTATTGGCAGGCTTTGTCAATTAAAATTTGTGAATTCCTTTTGATCCTATTGACTCAAAACCCACTATATTAATCATGAAGTAATTGGCTCAATTGTAAAGTAAAAAAGTAGCTGAGTGTATGCTTACAGAAACATGGCAAACAAGACATGGATAAAATATCCCTATGAAACAGTCAAGAAAGAATTAGTGTATACTTTCTGGTTTTAAATTAATAATCCTTCTTAATCACTGAGATAAACAAAAGCTATCAGTCATGATGTTAAGCATCTGGTTCGGAAAACTCAAGACAAAGAAGAATTTAGATCTATCCACAGTAGCAGTTATTAATATCTGCCAATAGTTCATCATAAGTTTCAAAGTGAAAAGAAAACCTCAATGGCCATTTTACCTTGTGTAAGTAAGGAACAAGACCTAGCCTCTATTTCTGAAGGTAAGGTAGGAGGGACAGTGAAATCAAGCAGAAAAAAATAGGGATTATCAACAAGATGTCCTCTCGCATTACACCCAGGCTCCTAAATATCTTGTAAACATATATAAAGCATCCAAGGTCATTTTCTGGTTATCACAAAGCACTTAGCATAAAAGTATAGAAACCTTAGTTGTACTTTCTGAAATGAGGCAAGTTGAATTTTGCTTGCACACAATGATTAATTTCTTCAATTTTCTTACTACATTTGACACCATCAACAGTTCTAAACCAATGGGGAGATGGCACATTACAACTGGACTAAAAGCACAACCTACAATAGATGCCTTGATATTGGATACAAGCAAGCAAAGTCAGGATAGTCTATAGATTATTTACACTGAGAAAAATGATTTAACAAATATTACCTACCACTTAATGTGTGACTACTTTACTAGCTAGTAGTGGCATGGTTTTTTATTCCTAGCACAGTGTAGCAGTGAACGAACCTTTAATACTGAGGTACACCCATGGTACCTCAACAAATCATAAAGTTCACAAAGAAATTTACCTTTTCCAGCTTATTCACTTTTTGCTCAAAACAAAATTGCGTCTTATGAATTTTGACCAACTGTACATTTTGCATACCACATATAGTGTCAAAAGTGCAGTTTTGTGGTTTCAAATGTGGAGAAATTTGATCACTCTGTTCCTTGATGTCAAGTCAAAGTTTGGGTTTTACGTCTTGTTCAATAGCCTAGGTCATATTGGGACAGGTCCTCAGCATTGTTAACTGATATACATAACAGAAATATCCCACAACAGTTATTAACGCTCGACGATAGGAGAGGGTTATTGTGATCAGTTTGTTTCTGTCTGTCCGTCTGTCTGTCTGTCTGTGTGTGCACCGTTTCGCCCTTATAACTCAAAAACTATAACATCAATCAAGCTCAAATTTGGTGGGCAGATATTTCATGGGGTACAGACGGATTCTTGAAAATTTGGTGTAATTTGTGTGAAAATTAAAGCCAGGAGAGAGTTTTTCTTATTTGTAATTGGGCTTTTACAGTGAAATCTGCTTCCCTGTCTGTGCACCGTTTTTCCCTTATAACTCAAAAACTACAGCATCAATCAATCTCAAATTTGATGGGAAGGTATTTCATGGGGCACAGACAGATTCTGCCAAATTTGGTGTAATTTGCTTGAAAATTAAAGCCAGGAGAGAGTTTTTCTTATTTTTAATAGGGAATTCACAGTGAAACTGCTTCTCTTCATCACATTCGTCAAAAATCAATATTTTACTTTCTGATGATGTCATCACTCAGTGATGTCACAATGCAACTGTCATTGTGAGGTCACAAACCTAGCTTGTGATACTTGCTGACTTTAAGTAAAAATATTTCTTCTCATTTTATGGCTTGAAATTGACATAAACATAATAAAGAGGGAGGTGATATATTCATTATTTTTATTAATTATTATTTCTGTTTTATTTTCTCTTTTTTCTTTCAATACCTTGACAGTCCATTACAAAAAATTACCATGCGTGATTTTCACCAAGAAGTGATCTTTAAGCAATATTTTTACCTCCACCAGCAGTTTATATTTTTGTGTGCTTGAGAGACTGGTCACTAAGAGTTGAGCGTTTTGCTCTCTCTGAGTGCATCTTGTTTATAGTGTATCACTTTTCAATATACCAGTTGGTCTATAATTTCCAGCAGGATAATATAATTTAGCCTTCGGGAAATTCACTATGACATGTAGCTTTGTGGCTGCCCTGAAACATTACTCATGGCTGGCTGTTACATTAGCATGTAGTCTTACTGAAAAAAATGAAACAAACCCCAACACTGATCCCTACCAAATTATATAAGCACACATCAAGCCAGGAATGATTGTGATATATCCTTCTGGGTAGGCAAAAGTGAATGAGAATAATTAGCTAACCAAAAGCTTAGTAGACATTGGGACTGGATTGCAGGGAGGAAGACATATGATCTGAAGCCGTCCAGACACATACACAGAACACTGTGACCTTTTTACTGGATGATCTGTGGAGTTTGTTTTTGTGGAGTGTGTTTCAGATGAAGAGCCTTATCAGTGAGGGCATGGTAGGATGCAGGAGGGAGGTAGATCCGTAGATCTCTGTGGTAGGAGTGTAAAATGTAGTACCTTTCAACACTGCACTATTTTACTCCACTAACTAGGTTGGGTTATAAATTAAATGGATAAACTCTGTAGGACATACCCAATATTGTTTATGTACATGCTTCAAATGGTTGTTTGGTATTAAATGCAAGTTGTAGTTTAGTTTAAACATTATCACCACATAGATTATAAGAAATATAATACATATTAGTTTTTTTGGAAAAAGAACAAGATTTTAAAGGCTTACAAATATAATTTCTAGCTTCTTACAAAATTTGGCTTCAAATTCAGTCTTTACTGTTTTGATAAAATTACTGAAAACTAGTTAAAGCATAACAATGTGATGACTTCCTACTGAAAGCTTTATAAAGTCTGTTCCTCATTTAATGACATAATAGTTATTTACTATATCTCTCTTTAACCGGACAAATAGATAACAGCCATCGAAATATTTATGTTGTAGCTAAATACTTTTTTGGAACATAAATTTGTCTATTTCCTGTTTACTTTTTCCTTGGCCACAAGTTGGCAACTCATTGAATGAACTGTTCTTGATTCTCAACATTAATAACATGAAGCCATGAAGAATAGTTTTTATCCTTCAGCTGATTTCCATTCTACACAAATAGCTAATGATCTCAACAAGGTTTCCATCCAATCTCCACAAAAACGCAGACTATTACCCACATTAGTGGAGCATACAGAAGTCTCCTCCAAGCATTTCTACAGTCAGCCATGGAATTTATAATAAATCACCTCCTGAAACCCAACAGGAGCAAGAGAGGCCATAATATAACTTATTTAGCATCTGTCAAAAAAAAAAAAAAAAAAAAACATGGTTGAGATACAAAGTGAGTTGTAACAGGAAAAAAATGAGAACTTCCAAACTGGAAGTCATGCGGTAAGAAGATGGAGAAGAATATCAACTCAACAGTTGACTTGTGAATCTTATCTTTGATATAACTGTATCGACTAAATAAGAAATGTATTCGGAAGATTACCTCCTCTAAGTAGAAGTTAATACTGGTTTCATCCAGCATCTCCCCTAATAAACAGAAAGTATTTCACAGGTCCTTTGAGGGGCTTAAAGCCCATTGCACATCATGGCGATGTGGAAAGCAAATAAAACACATGGTATGCAGGTTATGTATGCTGTGAGTGAACTCTAGGAGAGACAAGTGGTAAAAAATAGGAACAAAATAAACAAGATTCTAGTTTTTACTCATCCTTTTTGACTGATCTTATTTTTATACTTTCAAAATATTTTTTTTTTTTTTAAAAAAAAAGAAGGAACACACAACAATGGTGGGGTACAATTAATCAAGAATTTATCACAGAAGATTAATAATAATATTAGTGCTCAGCGTTTGTATTGTTTTGACAATGTACAACATTACAATGCAAGGTAGATTATCAAAAAGTGAAAAAGACTTCAAATGATATCTCCAAAATGAATAATTCATTCTCATTTGCACATTTACATTGTGACCATATATAACATATTTGGTTTTTTTTTTTAATGTTTTATCTGCTTTGCTGACTGTAATTTACTTTGTAAAATCGACTGAAAATTTTACTTTTGTGCTAAACAAATGCTTCTATTATATTATCTATCTTTACTGTATCTTGACAGACAGCAGGGTAAATTTCTATGGTGGGACCAGTTGCCCTAGAGTGAGATTTTTGTCCTTGGATGAAAACTTTCCCCTTTAAAACAGAAATCAACTGATTATGCCTCACAGCAGCTGCATATAATTTTTTGGCGAGTTGAGAGCCTTCAGGAAGGACAGACAGCTTCTATAACTGATATTCTCTCAATATATTTGTACAATGGAGTTTCCAGTGTATAAAATATCACATATTCAGACATCCAGTGGAGATGGAGAAGGCAGTAATGTGGCACTCTGGCTGTTGAGCTGATCTTTTAGCACCAGGACCTCACATCCAGACTCTCCCTTCCCACCAGAGGCTTGCAGGTGATCATGTTTGTAAGCTGTCAAGAAGGAGCACTGACATGGTGCAAAATGAAGATAGATACAGCTAACTTTTAATCCACAGCCATTTGATATCTTTTCATACACACTACATCACTTTTATGTAGCTGTTGAAGATTGGCTTATTTTCACAATCATTTTTTGTCATGTTCTTGTTTATATTATCAAGGTGTTTCAGCTCATGAAAACAGAATCTTTCTGGAGGATTAGTTTATTGTTTTACACACCTTTTTGTGCATCAATTATGGCATATTTTCTTCGTGGAATGTTAAATTAACAAAGCAGTGGAAATAGCAAAAAGCTGGACTTGACTTAAAGTTATTTTAATACAGAATACATGTTTTCACAATTTATGATGTATGTGAACAAGTGATGACTGACAGGAATTAGCTGTCATTTACTGTAGTGTAGTGCTTTATAAAGGAGACACAGTTAGCTGTTTTACAATCTGCTATGTACAGCTGTCAAATTGATGATTTATAATCAGTTTTCTTTATGTTATCAAGTTATAAATGAAAGAGAAAAATAATTTTCTTGACTTATGACTGTGTAGATTTTAAATGTAGAAACTGTCTTGACTACAGGACAAAAACAAAACACAGCTATGTCACAGAATGAATTGCAGGGCTTCAGTTACAATCTCCACTGGTACTAACTGGTAGTCTGGTAATGTACAGAAACTCCAAAATATTCTTTTTTTTCTTGTTTTGAGTTATTAAAGATCCCCAGATGAAAATATGACATCTCGTTAGTAGAAAACTTCACCTAACAAATTGCTACCATTTGATTATCTGAAGGTTTGTGGTGATAAGGAACATAACTTCTCTCCTAGATCTAGTGATATCCATTTTATAGACACACCAAAAGTAATGGGTCAGCCTAACAGCAGGGAGAGGATATGATAGATAGCAATGGTATGAAAGTAAAGAGCCCTGCCGGGGATCCAACAATTCATATAACCTGCAGATATCATGCCAGTAAATACATCTGTATACCAAACTGTTACATTCTGATTCTCAGTTAATGCCTTGTTCATTTTTACTTTTAATATACAAATCTCAGTTTTGTCATTGCAATAAATATGTTCAACAACACATTATATTCTGAGTTAATATCTATCACCCACAGTCTCACTTGGAAGCTGTTTCAGTTTAACTCACAGACACTAGACTGTGTATAATTACTTGCCCAACCTCACTTTGCCTCCCAAAAATTCATAAAAATGTATTTGTAAAGTAATTTAGACATATTGACTATTGAGGTAGCAACAAAACAATGTGTGAAGAGAAAATGAATCTCACCAAAAGGGTGGCTTGAGCAGACTTTTCATTAGAATTCTGTCTGGGCTGAAGGTTTCTAGTTACAAAGCATTACATATGTGTATGTGGTGGGCCTAAAGAAGTGTTGATTTACATTATGTCCAGGAAAAGTACCAAAGCACACTTGCCCACAAATCATAGTCCCTGTCAGAGTTAATAAGGTTGCTGGAGAAATCCTTCTTTTGTTACAAACACATCCCATCTGTTGAGCTCTGTTGAAGATGCAGATTTGTGCCATTTTCAACCCTCTCTGTGAAGACTTAAGACCAAAAAACATGGCTCTTGTGAATCCAATTAGGCTATTCTATAAACTTAATTGTGTTTTCCAATTTTTATCAACAGCTTCAAAGAATGTGCTGATAAATCAATACTACATGGTTTGCATGCTGAAAACAATTACATAACACTGCAAATAATAATTTAATAATCTAAACCAAGTTTGGTGTTAATTCAGCTCTAAGTACCTCAAATTAAGTCCATCCCTTTCAGCTGAGACTCAAAATCAAAGGATAAGCAGGAAAAATATTTTGTTAGTAATGAACACTGGTAACTGGAGTGAAACTATATCCTCAGAGTAACCAAACCAGGAAACAGATTTCCTCAGTGAAGGTCAGGTAAACAGAACTGATAAAAGAAAGGGTGGAAATGTGGTCAGGTTCCAAAGTCAACTGAAAGAGAAGACAGAAGACCTTCATGGTTGAGGTAGGGTACTGATAGACGATGGGCTCCACTGACTGAATCCCATGAATCCCTGAAACTATTTCTCTATTTCATAACTGAGTTATAGACGGGATTACAAACTGCATACAGACAGAGGTCTGATTCAATAAAGCAACGGGCCAGGCTAGCTTCAATATATACCTGTACATCATGGCAGATAGGTTTGTACAGGTGCAAGACCCATGGGTTTGCCAGTTGCCACTGTGAACTTTGGCGAGCCAATTGTGAGAAGCATGCTTCACAGAGATATACATGAAGCCTTACACACAGTCATACACACTACTACTCTGTACGCCAAAGTTATTTCAAAGTTCCAAGGTGTGTGCGCAGGCTGTGCACAAAGCAGATGCCCTGAGAACCACTTACAACAATATGAAGTGAAGGGGAATGCCTTGTATCACCCTAAAATCCCTTCCAGCCAGTACACATTGCACCCTGAGGCAATGTTTTGGGTATGGCTTTGAACCATCTATCTGGGCTGGAAATATTTCCACCCAAACTCACCCGGAGCAAAAAGTTCAAGAGCCAAATGGCACAGGTCAACCCTCAACTTATATATATCCCTCCTATGGAAAGTTTCCCAACCACGGGCAAGAGTCTTCACAGAAAAGTTATTGGCATATTTCTAAAGTGGTGATATTTACCCAGAAATCCAAGTAGGGGGTGATATTAAACCCCGGGAGATTGGGACCACAATCCACAAAATGGTTCAGACCCTTGTGAGAAGCACACTGATATTTCCATCTTTCCCTCTGCTTGGAAGGTAGATACAGTGAAAAATTCACTCACACCATCCCCAAATCCCTCATATCTACCCATGTACCTTCTAAAGCGTGTCCTTCAGAAGAAACTGGAGAATATTTTTTTGAGGAACTGCAGTAAATCATCACACTCCATATAGAATACTCTCTCCTTATAAAATAAAGTAGGAGGGTGAGGGGGCTACACAGGCAAATTTATATCTCTATTCCAGCTTCATATCTGTGAATTACTCCCAGTGTTCATAGAATCAAATTGAAATGGGCAGGATGGCAATCCTAAGTGACAAATCATGGATTATAGTAATGCTAATGAAAGCTAGAAGGCCCTGGAATAGAGCACAGAGGCGACAAACTGGCGCCATATCCTACTCAGCCGGGACTTCTCTCCTTGCACTGGATTACTTAACTTGTCTTTTTGGGGAACCAGTCCTAATTTGGCTTTCTGTCCCCACAACAAATTTATCTTCATTACGAAACCTCCTCCTTGCCTTGATGAGAAAAACAGCCCAGAGCGGCCCATTTTTGGTGAAGTCCAACACATTCACTATAATGAAGGAATGGCAATGAAGCAATAAAATAAAGACCCAAAGTACAATCCGAGTCACATAAAAGACAATACAGGCCTAAGTCTAAATGACAAAAGCCAACATTTCTTTTGGGTTGCTATGGGTACAAACAGACTACTGGAGCCAACCAAACAAGGTAAATTTAGACTTTCGTGTTTGGGCGACAATCTCCTTGGAATTATTAGCAATTCAACAGATTACTTTTCACACGCTGACTGTTGGAGTATCATTTATAAAGCAATTCTGAAAAGCCTATGTGATTTTTTCTGATTATCATGTTAACCATACATGACGCAATAAATAATAACTTTTGACCTGAGGCATCAACACATCTTAAGATGTCGTATGTTGGTCACACTCAAAATGTCAACTTCATTTCTGATGTCTTAAAAAAATATTTGAAATGTCAAAGCAAAATAGTGTCATTACAGAGGATCACAACACTGTTACTAGGTCACTGCTGTAACTTAAGTTCTCACTGTGGCACCAGAAGCTGAATTTTTTCTGATTTCCCTCCTCAAAAAAAAATCTGAAAATTCTTCTTGCATTCAGTCAGAGTTAACAGCCTGTCAGGGCTGATGTTGGGAGGCTCTTTCTCCTCCGTATATAATACTCAGCCTCTTATTTCCAAGCCAGTGACCACCACAATCACGCCTGATTTGGTGCCACCATCAACGTGCCAGCCATGGGGCGAGATGGCATGCCTCACTGGAGCAGTGATAGCCACCACATCTCCAACACCCTGACACCTAAAGACTAGCATCATTCCACTACCATGGACATGGTGTCAATATCTTAGAATTGCACATTAGGAGGTTATTAACGGCTGATCAAAAGAGGTTTGCCATGTGTGTTTGGTGCAGTCAAGTGCATACTGGTGAATAAATGTTGATGATCATTGTGTTATTAACTAGTACAATGCTGTCATACTGTTATAATTGTATTATTGTTACAGTGAGATGACTACCAGTTGCAGATATACACCAAGTACAAACCAAGTATTGCTTATGGGTTGAATAGATAGCTTCTCATTTCACAAATGTTTCAGCAATTCAATAGCACTGGTTTTAAATACACATATAGTTTTTCACATTCTTGCACATTTGCAATTTAAAATTATTTCTGTCATAACTTGTGGCATAATATTATTAATGGAACAAAAAGATGTTTATCTCAGTTTCACTAATGACACATCTCAATATCTTTTCATCTGCCCTTTTGCAATATCTCAACATCCATCTACATGGAGTTTTAACTTATGTCACCCAGTGACATTTGTAAATGTTACCCAGAATTGTTTTCCTGAGAATAACCATAATGATACCTTATTCATGTATCCCCCCCCCCCCCCCCCCCCATCCTTAAATTTTATATAAAAGAAGTTCTATATTGTTTTGTCCTCCCTTTCCCTTTTCATTCATGAGTAAATCCTAGTAAAACATGCTTCCCTTCCCCTTATTGTCCCATCCAGTAAAGTAACCACCACCACCCCTGAAATGTACCCGTTGACCTTGACCTTTAATCTTTTCCTCTGATATAAGTGCTTTTCTGAATGGTAATGTAATACATTTAGCTTACGTCTGGTCCCATTGTAAAAATTTCCCCAGTTTAGTTTTATATCAATGCTTTGTCAATGATTAATGTACATAATCACTGGGAGACTAGTGCTTTAAGAATACAGGTAGGTGATACATCTTTCTGGTGTGTGCAATCCTCCCCGGCTAGTAGTTTGTCTTCTATTGACGAAGTGTCACCAAAATGGGACCACTGTGTGGTTTACCATCTATCTCTCTTGTCTTATTTACAGATGAACACTGCTCAAGGACAAGGATATTGGTCAAGCATACAAGATCTTGGTGACTTATCACTTATGTATGTTGCATCAAAGCCCCACAAACTCTACTAAAATTCTCATAGAGGGATACATTACCTCGACCTTCTTGATAACTTATATCAGTACCTTTTATTTGGGGGCCCTATTCCCAAAATAACTCAACAACCCATGACACATTTGATACTTTTGTAAGTTTTTTTACCCAGAAAAAATTTTTTTTCTCAGCTTATTTAGCCTTATTATATTTATTAAGGAACTGTTAGGGAGTTTGCAACCTTTGTCTATTTCTTGCAAGAACAGATGAATTTGCAGGGTGTAAAACCACACAACTGGCAACGTTTAATGTTTCACAAGTTTTGTCACTGGTTTGGTGGAGCCACCCAACATTTACCCCAGCAGTAAATACTAATTACACTAATGCTATTTGTTGCTCGATTAAATGACAATGACCTTGATGCCTAAAAACACCATTTCACAAGACCACTGCTAGATTCCACCACGGTAATCCTCTCCAATTCTTCAATGAAACAATTCTTCTTAGTGATCTCTTTTCTATCAAGGACTCGAAAATTTGTCATCCTGAGTTTGTAATTTCTCAAAGATTGTGCCGATATTGTACACAAAAAATGGAACTAATGTGAAATGGAATGTCTACGTTTACAGCATGATATTAAAGATTACAATTGACTGATGTAAAATAGTTTGTCCAATATTTTAAAATAGCAAATTGTTTTTTCGGTATATCTTTTGGTTAGAGATGTCCATAAGGTTTGAAGCTTGTTCGTGTTACAAAATCTGCTCTGAAGAGAAGAATAGGAACCAAAGCCAATAAATATATAGAAAAGGAAGTGAAAATGACCCTGATTTAATTCTTTGTGGGTAAATGTGATCCTTTTCCCTGGTGTAAACACCACTGCTTTCTTCCACAGACTGGTGATTTCTATAGGGACAATAGCTTCAATTAAGAGCCATTAGAACTGAATTGTGAGCCACTGGTCAGCAAAAGTGGGCTATTCTTAAAATAAATGGTTGGTTTAGGTGGCCCAATTTACATAAATATGACTCTGTGAAAAGAACAATTCCCACTAAAGAAAACACTGTAAGTGGATTATCCAGATTAGAGGAACATCCAATAAACAATCCTGTTGTTTCTTTATAGAGATTCATAACAAAAGGTTTGATTTAATAAGATTTGTGGCATAAAGCCATAACCAAAAATGAATTTAACAGTAAAACTGAAAAAATACAGCAGAGGGTAATCTCTTGCATGAAATAAGATGCTATTCTCCAATGAAGTATAATATTAAAAATTTAAGTATTGGAATACATTTATTGGTTTGTTCACTTTGTTTTGTACAAAATTAATCAACTATTACAAGTGTAAAGCCTTGAGAATAATATAAAACCTGCAAAAAAGTATACCTACATGACATAAACCACTGACACTGGGTGAAATCTAGTTTTACATTCAAGACACAGTGAATCCTAAGATTGGATGCCCCCAGCTTAATGACATTGAAAACCCCCATAAAATGTAATTATTTCGTGCACACCACTGCTATCACCTCTTTTCAAAAAGACATTAAAATGAATCGCCTTTAACAGGGTGACACTTGCCTGGCATCATTACTGAAGAAAATATTTACACAGATTCCTGACACATACTAATATACCATGGCTAGGTCTGAAAGCTGGCCACATAATGAGTATCACTCATATGAACACTTTATGCAGATGAGGTAATTATCATCTCCCAAAGGAGTCTACACTTTCTTTATGGGGTTACATAATGGGGTGGACAGCAACAAGTTGAAAAGAAAGGACTGAATTTCATTTGGTTTTGGCTGCTGGGCATTTTGAGGGCAGTTCAAGTCAGAAAATGTGTACTGAGGCTTTCTGTATGTTGTAACAAAAGGCGATATATGAACACAATTTAAATATGGTCTGGACTGTTTTTGTATGTTCAAGATATTTTATGGAGTTTTTCCCAGTTTTTTCCACCTATCTTCAGCAAATTAAATACTTAACTGCCCAGGTATAAAATACCTAAATATAATAGGTCAAAAAAATAATTTCATACACATGAAGGAATAAACACAATTATTTTAGAAAGAAAATCTTACCCCTTCTTCTGATTCTGAATGGGTCACCCAATTCAAATTATGAAATAGTCTTGTGTCAAGTAGCGTCACTGAAAGTAAATGCATAACTATGCTTCATCAATTAGTACAACAAAACAATGTTATTTTTACTTTTGTTAAATTTTCATAAAATATTTAAGAGAATTTAACTAAAAGCCAAATTATAAAGGGTTTAAAAGATTTTATCAGTATTAAGGGACATAACAACTGACTACATATTTAAAGGATTTTGAGAATACTCACTCAAAATAATAAAACATCCCAAATTCACCCCAATCAAATTGACCCAAGATATCAGATATATTTCATTCCGTGGAGCTTGGACTCTTTTCTGTCCCTGGATTTTGAAATTGGTTGACTGTTTTTGTTTTGTTGCGCCTTAGAGTCCCCTTTGAATAGGGGAGATTAAGCGCTATAAAAGTCCAATTAGAATTCAGAACAAGCCGCTTTCAAAAGGATATGAAAGCCATCTTTAGTTTAAGATTATAGTACAATCATAAAACAAAACTTTGAATATTTACTAATATTTTCCTTTCATTTTAGATGGATTTTCAATGTAATAAAAATGAGAAGAAGTGCTGATAACACCTTTCCAATGATTCTATGTACATTTTGTGTCTTGTTTCTAAATATGTCCAAAAAGACAAGTCAGTTTTTAAAACACTTGCGGAACCTGTCAACACCTATACTTTAGCTAGTATATATGGTAGTAGCAAATTGTATGGGTGAGTTAACAGTAGCAAGTTTTTGTGCTAGGGGCGAGTTTTTATGTTTTACATGTACAAACACAAGAACATCCACAATCGGCCAACGCTTTTAAAAGTATTTTCAAACTATCATTTCATTAATACCTTTCTTTAAATGATAGTTCACATGATTGTGCGTATATTAGATTGAATTATGAAATGAAAAAAAATATATTTTAAAATATTTTTATATCTCTCTCGAATGTCACTTGCCTTTTCATAAATATGTTTTTATACATTTTTGTATGTCTCATTTTCAAAATATTTCAATTTTATGTACCAGCATTATCAAAATATTTGGTCAGATTTATGGAATCTCAGTTGGATCACAGTTCATTGTGAAACTGTTAAATGTAAACATTTAAAGGTAAAGAAATGTGCAGAATATACAAACCTTCAACTGATAAAGCCAGGGATACAATACTAAAGAAGTATCCAACATAAAATATCCAAATATGTGCACCCATGATTCAAGGCAGCAGTGCAAAACTTTATTGTGAACTGTACTGAGTTGCAATACTGTGTGTATTCAATATCCCATTGTAACTGTCAATTCTTCATGATTTCCCACTGAAATCCTTCTGAACACTCCTTTGAACAAACCACTGGGCTGTACACTAAGACATATATATTCAGCAAATTTTATCCATACTCTCTTGTAAACATTAAAATTTAATGACATAAAATACTCTTTTACTTCTTTATTTGTGCATTTACTTCACAACCACCCAAGCAGTTCTCTCGTCATAGTCTCACTACACACTGCCTATGTGCGGAAGATAGTGTTTCGATTGAATAGTTTAGTCGGAAATATGTTTGTGGTAAATATATGTACTCGGGTAACAAATCACGGTACCTCACCTCCCGGCCAATGACTATTGTTGTTACAATGATAAAGACTATTGTTATATCAATGATAGGCAAGGATGTATTACCCATATAAGGTGTTACTTATTTTTACCTCTTGATTATTTAAAATCAATTGTGATTCCAAGTACAAAAATCTATGCATATATTTTACATCGGTAAAGTGTCAAAGATTGCTACTGCTTAATAATTGGCCTTGATAATATGATATACATATTAAATTAGGTCTGTGACCATGTGGTCCTTTCCTGCAACCGGGGTCAATTTGGGAAGACCTCAAGTGCTTTCTAATCGGCTTGCTATTTGTTAACTACTATAATTTATATGTTTACCCACATGGTCACATTTTCTAGTACAAAAACCATGACCAGCAAAATTAGAATCAGAATAATTTGTATATTGTTGAGTTTTATATAATATTCCTTATTTTATAACGATATTATAAGTTGGATACCTCTCACAACTATTTTATTGCAAAGATATAATAGCCAGAGATGTTTATGGAGAGAAAAAAAATGTGCATACTAAACCGCACAAAATTTGCTTAGCTTGGTTACCAGGGTAGATTATACCATATGTTGCAGCCTTACATTAAGTTGACATAAAATAAAGTAAACACAATGAAATTAAGAAATGGACTGGAACTTTAGTAATTAGAGTCATACATATATAATGTTGATCATGCCAATAATTGGCACCATGAAAATTTTACGCATTGATTTCAAATAGTACTTCTGTGATGGCCCCTTAATACACACTGAAAGGTTCATTTTTTGGCAGATGTTTTATTTCTTGTGCTGACTTTGTGTTGGGACACATTTTTATTAAACAAGTTCCATTCGAATACGATAACAAAGTTTTTAAAAGAACACAAAGTGAAGCAAATATTTTGTACTCTAGCCATATTAATGGGTGTTTGAATGACTCAAAAATTTTCATTTACATAATGTGACCTTAAAGAAAACGTTTACACCAGCATTAAACTTGCTTGCAAATACTTTATTTACATAACAGACTGATTCAATTGAAAACCCAGGTATTATTACAAAGCAGAACAACTATAGCATACACAAATATATATATAACCAATATTGCTTTTGTGCAATTTGGTTTCTCCCAATAGTTAATTTGTTTGATATCTTTTAACCTAATAATTAATGAACATACAAAAGTTTAATTGACAAAAAGAAATATCAACAAGTACAGAAGACTTAGTCATTTACTTCACTTTTTAAAATAATTATAGACAACTAGGATCTCATATTTTTCTCATAATTCACATGCACATAAAATTTCAGTTACTACTTCATACATGTCATATTTTTTAAAATTCTATTGCTACTCTCCCACTGCGTAAGGTAAATGTTTTTATTACAAATCTCTCTTGCCAGGTGAAAGCGGATGCGAGTTTTTGCGGAGTGAGACAAAACTACTGGAATCTTTTCGACTAAATTATTTTGTAAGCCGTGTCTTCATTGGCTACTTATTTGCAATCCGAAACACCAATGTAAACAAGTGCTTTCATAAGTCCGCCTATTGTGAATAGGAGGAGTTACAAAAAATAACAATTGCACGCAAGAAGTGTATTATTTGACAGTTCGTTATCCAAAATAAACATTTTTTTGACAGAACTATAAAGAATGGTGTTAAAATACATTGGTAATTTATTTTTTGTCCCAGTTTTATTGAACTTGAAACCTAGCATTCAACATATTACACCCGTGTTGCAAACTCAGGACACTTTTTGAACAAATAGTGTAAATACACAACAAAAAATAATGGAATATCTGCTTATCCTTATCACATGAGAAGAACAGTGACTGTCTAGCAGTCATAGAAAATTATCCTGTATAAAATGCCTTCTTGTCAATTAAACAACAACAAATATATATTTCTGGGATTTTCATTCTGTTTTTAACTCAGGACACTTTTAAAAGATATGTTATTTCCTTAAATCAAAGGTTAAAGTTTTTTTATTATATCTTGTGTTTATTGATGTATTTTTACATTATACTATGTCATATAAAACAAAACATTACACAAATTAACAAGGATATACGTTGTGCCTAAGGGACATTGATTTCAGCAACGTCACTGTATATCTGCACTGGCTGGCATTTTAAAAGTGTCACTCTATCATCTCAGGAATAAAATGGTAAAAATTATTCAAAAATATATTATTTTGGTAGGGTTCTGACAAATACACATGTGTATTATTAATACATTGGTGGTATGATTATTTGATGAAGTTTTTATCCATTTTATGTTTAGGTGTCCTGAGTTAAAACCGTCCTGAGTTAACAACACTGGTGTAATACCCATCAATGACACCCCCCCCCCCCCCCCCCCCCCAAAAAAAAAAAATAATAATAATAAATAAGTAAATAATAATAAATAAGTAAATAATAAATAGAAAATAGCAACAACACATCTTTCCATGTCCTGTAAAAGATGATTATACTTACATTAATATGGTGTATTTGCAGATTAAGTAATTAGTGGCGCCCATATCAATTTCCCGTATGGGCATTCTGCTAATCTGTACCAGGATCCATTGTAAATAAATGAAATTTAATCATTTACATTTTAAATTGTCACAGCTGGAAATCAATCTCTGTACTGTGCACAACTGTTACAGTTATCAGCAAATTGTCAAAATTAAACTGAGCGAATAGTCAATTAGAAACAGCTTATTTATCTCCCCCATAGAATTTAGTATTGTTAATCTATTCAAAATTAGAATTCTTTCTTGATCAATTTGACTATCTTCAATAAGTAATGTTACAAAACTTTAGGGACTTTTGATTGAAAGATCTGGTCAAAAACTGAAAGATGTGGCCAGTGTGAACTGTGGATTGACCTCTGAGAAATCTTTCAAAATCATACCAGGTACTGAAGATGTATTTAAGGGAATTTTTATAGTAGGGTTTGTTCAAGAATTTTGCATTTGTTATTTCATTAAGATACACTTAGTTACTTTTTTTATGATGTCAGCTGACTATCGTCAGTCTGCGGCGTCAACGTATGCATACGCATGAGCGACTTCTCCGAAACTACGTACAAGGCCCAGAGCAATGCTGTTTTTTTTTTTCAAAGATAGCTTATCTATCTAGCATAAAAAATTGTTGAAGGCATGCAGATCTGTTTGTTCGTCTGTTTGCTAGAGTCATTATAAGTAACGTACCCCCCACCCTAAGTATGAAAATATTAACACTTCATCACAATTTTCTCAGTGACTATTGCAGGGATTTCTCTCATATCTTGCATATATGTAGTAGGCCACAAGTAGATTTCCTTGTGTGAGTGTCAGACCTGGATCTTTCTTAATTATTTTTTTATGAATTTTTAAAATAATTTTTAATGCATTAAAATTCATGAAATCATGCACTAAATCACTTATAACTTGAAAAGTATTGCATTTAGAGCATTTAGTTAAAATATATTATTCAGCTATTTTTTCCATAGCTACAACATGGTGAGTAACTTGGGTGTCTAGCTCAATAGCTAAGTGAGTAATAGCTACTTTTGGACTTTCCAGTAACTTCCATCATGAGTAAAATTACTTGTAACTTCAAAAATATTGCAGTTAGAGTATTTTGTTTCAATACGTTACTCACCTACTTTTGGATCAGCTATAACATAGTAAAATTGCAGACCTGTAGCTTATTTCATAGCTTTGCAATAGCTATTTTGAGCTTCTCACTCTTGACTAAATCAGTTGTAACTTGAAAATTATTACATTTACAGTATTTTGTATAAATATATTATTCAGATACTTTTGGGTCGGCTATAACATAGTAAAATTTCAGACCTGTAGCTCTTTCCATAGCTGACAAATAGCTACTTTGATGTTATCACTGTTGAGTAAATCAGTTGTAACTTCAAAACTATTGCAGTTAGAGTATTTTGTTTCAATACGTTACTCACCTACTTTTGGATCAGCTATAACATAGTAAAATTGCAGACCTGTAGCTTATTTCATAGCTTTGCAATAGCTATTTTGAGCTTCTCACTCTTGACTAAATCAGTTGTAACTTGAAAATTATTACATTTACAGTATTTTGTATAAATATATTATTCAGATACTTTTGGGTCGGCTATAACATAGTAAAATTTCAGACCTGTAGCTCTTTCCATAGCTGACAAATAGCTACTTTGATGTTATCACTGTTGAGTAAATCAGTTGTAACTTCAAAACTATTGCAGTTAGAGTATTTTGTTTCAATACGTTACTCACCTACTTTTGGATCAGCTATAACATAGTAAAATTGCAGACCTGTAGCTTATTTCATAGCTTTGCAATAGCTATTTTGAGCTTCTCACTCTTGACTAAATCAGTTGTAACTTGAAAATTATTACATTTACAGTATTTTGTATAAATATATTATTCAGATACTTTTGGGTCGGCTATAACATAGTAAAATTTCAGACCTGTAGCTCTTTCCATAGCTGACTAATAGCTACTTTGATGTTATCACTGTTGAGTAAATCAGTTGTAACTTCAAAACTATTGCAGTTAGAGTATTTTGTTTTTAATATGTTATTCACCTACTTTTGGATCAGCTATAACATAGTAAAATTGCAGACCTGTAGCTTATTTCATAGCTGAGCAATAGCTATTTTTAGGTTCTCACTGTAGCGTAAATCAGTTGTAACTTGAAAACCATTGCATTTAGAGTATTTTCTTTAAATATGTTGTTCACCTACTTTTGGGTCAGCTATATATAACATAGTAAAGTTGCAGACCTGTGGCTCATTGCATAGCTGAGCAGTGGCTACTTTGAGGTTTTTTCTGTTGAGTAAATCAGTTGTAACCTGAAAATATTTAGAGCATTTTGTATAAATATCTTATTTACTTTTGAATTAGCTATAACATAGTAAAATTGCAGATGTGTATCTCATGGCATAGCTGAGTAATAGCTACTTTCAGATTCTCACTGTTGAGTGATTCAGTTGCAACTTGAAAAGTATTGTATTTAGAGTATTTTGTTTAAATATGTTGTTCAATTGCTTTTGGACCAGCTATAACATAGTGAAATTGCAGATCTGTATGTCATTGCATAGCTGAGCTATAGCTACTTTGAGGTTTTCTGTGTTGCGTTAATCAGTTGTAACTTGAAAACTATTGCATTTAGGGAATTTTGTTTAAATATGTTATTCATCTACTTTTGAATTAGCTATAACATTTTAAAATTGCAGATGTGTAGCTCATGGCATAGCTGTGTAATAGCTATTCTCAGGTTCTCACTGTTTAGTAAATCAGTTGTAACTTGAAAAATATTGCATTTTACGTATTTTCTATAAATATGTTGTTCACCTACTTTTGGGTCAGCTTTAACATAGTGAATTTGCAGACCTGTATGTCATGGCATAAGTGAGCAATAGCTACTTTCAGGTTTTCTCACTGTTGAGTAAATCAGATGTAACTTGAAAACTATTGCATTTAGAGTAATCTGTTTAAATATGTTGTTCACATACTTATGGGTCAGCTATAACATAGTGAAATTGTAGACCTGTAGCTCATGGCATAGCTGAGCAATCGCTACTTTGAGGTTTTCACAGTTGAGTAAATCAGTTATAACTAGAAAACTATTGCATTTAGAGAATTTTGTTTTAAAATATGATATTCACCTACTTATGGGTCAGCTATCACATAGTAAAGTTGTAGACCTGTAGCTTATTGTGTAGCTGAGCAATAGCTACTTTCAGGTTTTCTCACTGTTGAGTAAATCAGATGTAACTTGAAAACTATTGCATTTAGAGTAATCTGTTTAAATATGTTGTTCACATACTTATGGGTCAGCTATAACATAGTGAAATTGTGGACCTGTAGCTCATAGCATAGCTACTTTTAGATTTTCACTGTTCAGTTAATCAGTTGTAACTTGAAAATTATTTCATTTACAGTAAATAAGTTATTAACCTACTTTTGGGTCAGCTATAAAATAGTATAATTGCAGACCTATGATCCATGCATAGCTGAGTAATAGCTACTTTGAGGTTCTCACTGTTGAGTAAATCAGGTGTAACTCAAAAACTATTGCATTTGCAGTATTTTCTTTAAATATTTTTTTAACTTACTTTTTACACCTTAACGGTTACCTTGTTACTTTCCATCTGAATACCATTTCCAGGGCACAACTTTTGTGCCCTTTTCTGTCACTTCTACTCTGAAACTCAAAACACACAGTCAGCTGACACAGAGACTGTTCACGGGCACTGATTGCTTGTTTATTTATTTTTTTTTTTTTGGTGATTTAAAACTCTCTCTGAAACAAGCTTCTTATTATCACAATTTCTGTTGCAGTTACAGTACAGTGATCAGCATGCTAACATTTCCAAAGTATATTTTACCACAAACAGTTTGTTTTAAAAATAAGGAGTGACAGTTGTATATTTTAAAATATCAAAAAAAAACCAAAAAAAACAAACAGTATTTCCCTGCTTGGTGGCTGATTGTCAATTTGTACTTAATTGAAGCTGAATACACTATTAGATCATTTATTTAAGTAATTTAAGCACTGATGGTTTGTTATTTTTATAGCAAATGAAAGAAGAAGAAAAAATAGAGCAACTTTAAAAGAAAGACATTTCTTGAAAGGACAAATTACACAGAAATGAAAACCAGTTTTAATTGTATTTTTTTGTAACTTATTTTGAAATTTGATGAGAATGTCAATTGTAAATTAATAAATTGGTCAGTTTTTACCACACAGTGTGCGGGTATTGTTTTCACCCATGGTGTCTGGATGGGCGGGCATTGGGTCATGTGGACAATGGGGCAAATTTGTCTGGGCAGTATCTCAGAAACCCTGAGGTGCAAGATGTTGATACTTAGTAGGGATGTTGGTTGGGTGGTGTAGGTGTGCAGTGTCATGCTGTGATCTTACTTGACCTTTGACCTTGCGTCATGGTGTGACCTTGAGTTTGAAAATCTTGTCCGGGGTGTATCTCAGAAACAGTCTGGTGTACGAAATTGATACTTTGTAGGATCATTGGTTAGGGTGTGTAGGTGTGCAACATCATTGTGTGGTCTTGATTTGACCTTTGACCTTGCTGTAGTGGCCTTGACCTTTAAAATCTTGTCTGGGCTATATCTCGTAAACCATAAGGTTTAAGAAGTTGATACCTCCTAGGGACACTGGTTAGGAGATGTAGGTGTGCAACAACATGGTATGCCCTTGATTTGACCTTTGATCTTGCTGTACTGACCTTGACCTTTAAAATCTTATCTGGTTATTTCTCAAAAACTATAAGTTGTAGAAGGTTGATACTTGTTAAGGACATTGGTCAGGTGGTGTAGGTATGCATTGTCACGGTGTGACCTTGATATGACCTTTGACCTTGCTGCAGTGACCTTGACCTTTAAAATCTTGTCTGGACTATTTCATACAAACTGTAAGGTGCAGAAGGTTGATGCTTGGTAGGGACATTGGTTAAGAGGTGTAGCTTATAATAATGCAACATCATTATGTGGCCTTGATTTGACCTTTAACCTTGCTGTAGTAACATTGACCTTTAAAATCTTGTCCGTGCTATATCTCAGAGACTGTAAGGCGTAGGAAGTTGATACGTGGTAAGGACATTGGTTAGGGGGTGTTGGGGTACAATATCAGTCCCACTCTTTGCTCCGAAAGTCTCCTATAAACTTTTTACTGTGTCCCAACTATCTATATCACATGGTGTTGTAAACTTTTTTTTTCCCCAGGCTGTGGCTATTTTATTTTGGGGGTTTCATTTTGTTTCATGCGTTTGCAGCTTTTTTCTGTGTTATTAATAGTTAGTCCTATCAGGTTAGAGAATTTCATACTTTTGTAACTTTATTTATGTACATTCAGATGTTTCCAGTGATTTATGGAATTGTTATGATCTGCTTGGTAAAATTGACAAAAACTAATTAATCTTTGGTTTAATACACAAGAAAATTTTGAAATGTTTGGAATAATTCTACCTTTCATTCTATTCAGGGATGCTTAAAACTTAATGAAAAGAGGTATAGTAGATATGTTTCATTAAAGTAATGAATATTCTGTGGGCCAGTTTCAAGAATATTGTGTCTTCATAGTGATTACTATGGCCAAGAGAAATGCATTGGTGAGGAAATTTACTCTTTGGTGGATGACAATACAGCTGTCAACCTGACACCTTATCAGGAAAAAATCTGTACTAAGAATCTAGGCAAATGTTTATGTTACATTGTGGAATGGTAGAATTATCTTGTTTGCATTTCAGATGTGAAAACAGCTATTTTGGTTGAATTCTTTAGTGGTCAAGTCAGAAAAGGTGAACATGTCAGGGCTAGAATGTGTCCATTTTTGTGTGTTTTCATTAGTGTTTATCCACTCTTTATCATCACTGTGAAAGCAGGAATGTGACTCAATGTTTGATCACAGCTGAGAAGTCCATTAGTATATTTAATTGAGTCCTAAAGTAAATTTAACCCATCTACAAAGTGTTTTGTTTTTTCAGTGTCTTTTACTCATGGTTGGTCACTTTCATGTAAACAAAATGTTTTGTGGAACCTTTAATAGCCTGTCCATTCCCCTTGGTGATGGCTTGTGGGTGACTTTGTTTTGTCTTTTAAGTTGATTCATACAACGTGTTGAGAATGGAGAAAAACAGACAAAACATTTTAATACTGGGACAAGAAATCTTTTTTCCTATTAAAACATTCCTATGATTAAAATTAACATGTTAATAAATATTCTATTTTTATTGAAAGATTTTCTCCTATTGCAGGATGCCTTCTTTTGTCACTCGAGGTTACCATAAACTATATTGCTTATACAAGGATAATTAAAGTTAATTTATATGAAAAGCAAAGTGTACACTCAGTTATTGGACCTTCTATTATCCGAATATGCAATTTCATGAACTCATTTTTACTAGCCCAAATTTGGATTTTCCTATTGTATTCTGCTTCTGTTGAAGTACAAAACAGGGGAATTTAATTCTGTTCATTCATCTGTCCACCTGTGTGTAACAAGACCTGTAACTTTCAAACACCTTGACCAATTTTCCACTACTTTGTAATATGATTTGTATCCCAAAGAGATCTACAGTTGATAAGTTAATTGGGTGGGTTTCTCTTAACTGTTTTTAATAAAATTTTCCTGAACGGATTGTTTTATCCGGTTTCTTTTAGTCTACACTCACAATATGTATATGTTCATGGTTTGTAACTCTGTCCTGTTTTAGTAAAATTAGTATTATCATAGTATTTGACTTTTATATTAATCAACTGTGAAATAAAACTGGTATATATTTTCACTGCCTTATTTTCTGTAGTGTAAACTCCTGTACTTTTGAAAATATTAGTCGAGTTTTTAAATATTTTGTTGTATTAAAAGTGTAACCTCTGTTGTTGCACTTCTATTATCATTCAATTTTATAAACTCATTTTTTATTCTCCCAAATTGGTATTTCCCTATTGCTTTCAGACATTAAGTCTTATTCATGTGCTTGTCCATCTGTTCATCACAATTAACTAGACCCATATCTTTTAACCCCTTGAATGATTTTCACCAAATTTGGTGGAAAGGTATATCCCAAACAGATCTACATTTGATAAGTTACTTGGACAGGATCCATTGGCAACTGTTGCCATGACTTCTAATTTTGATTAAAATTTTCCTGTTTTGGGATTTTGTTCTAGAATAAATTTTTTTCCATTTTCAAATTAGGGGAAAATGTGAAACCTGTACAGAACTACACCTGCATGAGTTTATGTAAATGATGTAATGATGCTGTGGCAGCCATTTTGTTTTGGGTTTTTTTGGGAGTTTGTTACCATGCCATGGACTAAAGCCATTGACTGAGTTTCACCAATTCAGAGAAATAATCCTGCATCTCAAAGTCAAAGAGATCTTCAGTAGATGAAACTTTTGGTATGATCCAATAAAAGCTGTTGCCATAATATATATCTACATATATATTTTTTTGCAAATTTTTTGGTTTTGGGAATTTTCTATTACAGGCTTAACCTTTTGCCTTATTTTCACTAAAATGTACACTAAAGAGATCTATGCAGTAACCATGGCAATCATTTTTGTCCCCTGCTACCACTTTGTGATTTTGTCTCCATGCTATAGACTGAAGCCCCTGTGACTAACTGAGCATTCACACTATGAAATGAACTCAGGTTGACACAGATTAAGTCAGATTGGAGACTAGTCTGAATGCTCTCAATCCGGGTTGACAAGGGTAAATCTCAGCCCTACTCAAGAGGTGGATTGAAGCAGATTGGTTCAACCCTCTTTGTAGCGTGAACCCTCACAATCCGGGTTGACAAGGATTGAGTGTATTGTTACTGTAATCAATTGACGTACTGCCTAGAAACAATTGCTTGACTTAATATGTATACCTTTATCCTTTGTATTTCTTAATTGACACAAAGGCAACCAAAAATGATTGTGTAATTTCTGGATGATGGCAGTTTGGTATAAAATGTATGAATATTTGTAATTGTAGTACGATGATTTACAGTTGATTAAGTTTTGACTGTGATCCAATAGAGGTAATGCCAGTTGTTAACTGTAACTGTTGCATTGGTAACCAATTATATTTCCATTGTATGATCTTCCGAACTACAAAAGGAACCAGTTGACAGATTGGTATAGGCCAGAATTGTTGTACCTTGTACAACCCTAGTAAAAGAAACACAGTTGATGAGGTTTTTATCACGATACTATTTTAACTATTTTCTTTGAATTTATATTATTTTATGTGATTTTAAAATTTGTGTAGTGTAACAGAAGAAACCCTTTCAAGGAATTTAATTATTGACAGGCTTGCTAAATAAAATACAACATAGACCTAAAACATACAGAACAAAGTGATATTTAATGTTTAAATTTACGACGTTAAATTTATCCCAAAGTGAAGATTAAGAATTCTCAGAATTTGCTTATTTTATACTAATTAAAATGCCTGTTCTGTTTTATAAACTTTCTGTTATTTGAACAAAATCTAATTCTTCCAACCTGTTCATATAATAGAGGTTCAACTACACTATCACAGTATCACTCAAGACTTAAACTGGTGAAATAACACTTGACATTCTTTATGTAAATGGGATTCTGTAATTCTACTGACCTTGTTTTAATGACAGATTGTTTCTTTGTACAGACCTCTTTGTATTACTGTCATTATTGCAGATGGAAAGTTAATTTCCATATCAGCTACTAAAGCATTTAAGATAAAAAGAACATTAGCATGAGAAGTCGACATTGTAGGTTATTGTCAAACCTACTTCTGTAATTATTCAGTGGACAATGACAGTGCTTATTCATGTAAATGTTTGGACTTAATATTTATTATCAAGGTACATATTTTAGATAGTTTTAAGTATTGCATAAAGTAGTTTGTACTTTCAAGTTCTATCCAAGCATTTGCTTGTGCAAGTTATTTTCAGGGTTACCACAGCAAAATTTCATAAAACAACAACATACATTAGATGAATTATTATCTATTTTATACAGTCATATTCCTGTGAGGTTCTTTATTTCATGTTTTAGACCCAATTGTCACAATTTACAGTTAAAAATACTGTAAATTCTCCACTAAATGCCCCTCGGTAAGTAAAGCCCCAACACCTTTAATAAACATTTTCACTAACCAAGGGTTATAAATTGTAGCAAATGATACTCAAACATAAGATTCTGTGTCACTATAACCAGTCCCTACAGGATCACATGAGATAAGGAGTGTTGATAACCTGCCAATAATGTAAATGCAAGTGTGACATTGTTAAAATCCCTGGGATTTGTAATTCATCCAGATAAATCAGTGCAGGTGCCAACTCAAAAACTGACATTTGTAGGTTTTGTACTTGACTCCCAATTATTGAGAATTTCCCTCACTCCATAAAAAGTATTCAGAAAGAATAGCTATCAATATTATTTTGGTCAGCCATATTTGTCAATCATTAAACCCACAGGAAGTCAATCCATAACATACAAGACAGAAAACTAAGTGAAACATTTGAAGGTAGTGAGGTGTTTATACTAAAAATTACGGTATCTGTTTACAACATCACATGTACATTCTCTCTTTCTGATTGTTAAAATGAGTTATAAAAATACATAGTGTTAATGAACAAGCTTCATGTTAAATAATTTTGATGATTGTAACCCAAATAAAAAGTACAGTATTTTTTATTCACTGATATCTCATTTCTACCTTTTTAAAAAGGATTTGAAAAAAAAAACTCTTAACAATTTTGGAGTAGTAAGGAAATTGTTTGTCCATTTTTTTCAACACAAACAAATGAAATTGCATGAGACAAGCAGAATTAAATGAATAAATTGGCAAACTTGAAGAACCATAACAAATTTATGAACTTCTGATAAGTATCACTTATTTCCTTCAGTTTGACAATCATAGAATGCCATTCATTCATTACACATAATCACTGGTCACACAAGTGGGTCACACTTAAATCCATTCAAGATTTTAATTGCGTCATTGACCAATGTGGCAGAGGGCAAGGGGACATCTTTGACTCTGTACTTGTTTATTCAGATGTGTGGGAGAGTTTGTTCTCACACCATTGAATACCTGTCATATCCTGCTGTTATATACAAACTGGCTACTCAAAACAAAAACACCCTTTACTATGAGGTGTTACATCACTGGGTAACCTACTTCATATGGAGAGGCTGATTAACTTGGCCCCTCAAGATAGAGAAGTTGACACTGTGTAAATCCCAAGGCATGCTGTTTGTAGCAACATTATCTGCATAGTTTTGGTCACTTGGGTCCAGTTGGTCATTTGTCCCCTCACTGACCACTGGTGCTAGTGTCAGGTTTCCAAAAACAAATCTGTCACATGTTTCAAATCTTAGGTTTCAAAATATACACCCCAGCAGGGGCCAAAGCAACAACAAAACCAGCACCTTCATTTTACAGAGCCAATATATGTCATAATGTTGAAATGCAAGTTGACACTGGTGGGAGTTAATTTGAGAGAAGATAGAAAAATCGTAGATCAAAGTGAAATGAAAATTGGGGCCTGAATGTCATTGCTGGAGGGTGGACATAAATCATTCTTGACAGAGCTATAAATTTGACCAAAGCTTGACCTTTTTTGGGTAAGTGACAGGTCTAGATTGTTTTTGTGCTCTTGTATATAGATGGAATTCCTCATTATTTAAACACAATAGCCGAATAATTGATGTAGATGTTTGTAGGAATGACAGGTCTGGGGTGATGTATTATTCATTAATTTTGATAAAGGCACACTATCATGTAGTGACCATCACTGCAGGCCAACCGTTAAAACCCAAGAGAAACATCAGACAAAAAACCCTCTTTTACCCTCAGCCACCCCCAGCTCTATTCCCAAGAGAGACTGACCTCATTTTCTGTCTGCTTATGATCTATTTGTGCGAATCTAAAGAGGTGAATTCAGAGATATTATTTCAGAGTAAAGATAAAGATTAGGATACAGAAACTCCCCTCCTGGTAATACATAACCGGAACACATGGAAATGTCAGGAAGAAAGCTTCCCTGGCCACATTGGGTGACACAAGGGAGGTAGTGTGGATTGAGGGGGGTGTTGGTCACTCTATGTGGTCATTATTTCCTCTCTTTTTTTTGCAAAGACCCAGCTGTCACAAGATTGGATTTTGATCAGCTTTCTGTGTCTGAAAAATCACCTCCCTTTTGAAGACTCTCCTCACAGGTAATTGTCATATCCTACTTTTGTGGCCATATGATGAATCCTTTTTTCATAGGCAAAAACCTCGATATATAAAAGCGATGACTTCTCGCAGAATGATTATCTTTTGTATGGGACCACAATGATTGATTTATTCTCCTCTATTTTGATTCCTCTTCATTAAATCATTTGGCAGGCAGCCTTTCACAAAATGCAGAACCTATTTTTCTTGAATGGCAAAAGGTTTTTAATGGTAATTTGTTTAGGAAAAGGGATTTCCTATACAAGGTAAAGGGATAAATCATGACCCTTTTATCCGTGTTAAATATCAACGAGAGGTAATTTCTATTAATACATACATGTGACATGGGATGATGTATTTATTTATACTTGAAACATCTCCTCTACCTTTTAATTTGGCTGGTTTTTGCCGAGTCAATGGAAATAATTGCCATAAAAATATCAAATCTCCAGCATTTAAAATACCACAAAAAGCTATAAAGTGTAACAAGAAGTAGATTTTAAAAAGATTCCCGCATTCTTTGGGGTTTTTCCATCACAATAGCTATTTCTTTTGCTGTTTGATTAATTATTTCAAGTCATTGTTCAGGGTTGCACTAAATTAATGAATTGTCACTTCTCAGAAGGTTAGATGCATTTCTAATTAAGCATCAGCTTCTGAGTCAGTTTTAGATAGAAATATGCTTGAAAAATCATTTGAAAAGAACACTGTGCAGGGGATACATCTGAGTGCAGTCAGCCTGTGTACCAAAGAAAAAATTAAAACCTTCCAAACATTTTTTCTTTAATATTTGTCAAAGGGTAGGTATTAACAAGGTTATGAAGATGATTTATCTGGTCATACTAATAATTTCTGTGTCAGCAGCTCAAATATGATGTGAAATAAATGGTTAGGTTTTCATGAGAGTTTGTCATTCTCTTTGTAAGAATCTCTTTGTATGACCCCTTGAATTCAGTGCAGAAGTAAATAACACCAAGCGTTATGACTAATTAAAATTAATTTGCTGAATTTGTATTTCCTATAAAAATGCTAAATGATTTGTTACATTTCATGTCTTTTTAAAGTGATCAAGTCTAGCAGTATATATATGGTAATGTCTGAGATATATTTTTAAAATGATAAAGAGGTCTTGGATAAAATGCTTCCTGGGAAAAATGCCTCCTACCTAATTTTTACCTCCTGGAAAAAAATGCCCCAATCAAACTTTTGATCCTTGTCAATAAATAATAAAAATGAAATACAATAATATGTTGATTTTCAGCTGTAAAACTGTAAACTGTTATAATGAAGGAAAATAATCCGACTCATTAAAATGTAAAAATTATCAATTTGTCATTGCTTGTGGTATTGAGTCCTTCAAAAGACCCTCAAAAATCTCAAATCCTTTAACATTCACATTGTGTAGATTATCCCTTAAAAATTATTTCAATTGTTTCAACATTAATAAAACAGTTTTATTATTTTGTCCAAAATAGGTACTTATTTAAGTTTTTTGTCAAAAATGGCTCGCAATTTTTTTCTCTATAAATTGCCAAAATTTTGACCCGAAGGCATTTTTTCCTGGAGGTACAATTTTACAGGAGACATTTTCTCCAGGGGGAATTATTTCCAGAAAGCATTTTCCCCCACAAACCAAAATATTCAAGGTTTCAGACTCAATACATTAAACAGCGTTTGAAGCCTGCTTGGGGGGGGGGGGGGGGGCACGGTGGCGCAGTGGTAACACTGGCCTCCCACCTCTGAGGTCAACGGTTCAAACCCTGAACCTTAGGTGGGATAGTTAGTAGTTGCTTGCCAATGGTCAGCAGTTTATAGTACAGAACCCCCCTTGACCAACTGTATGTATGGGTTTCCTCTGCCCACAAAACTTTTTGTTGTGATATGACCTATACAGTGCTGAAAGTGACATGAAACCCCAAATAAATAAATTAAAGCATGCTAAAGCTACATTGGTTTGACATAATGTAATATATCAAATTGTTTTTGGAAAGTGTAAGAGCATTTTTAGCGTAACTAAATTGGCTTATGTTTATTAAGATAGGAAGCTATAGAAAAAAATGTTTTTCTTCATTCCTGAAAAAAACCTTCCAGACAAAAGCTTTGTGGAAAACAAAAAAAAAAAAGAAAAAAGAACACCCACACAGATAACCCCCATTCAGAGTTTGGGTAATAACTCTGGAAATACAAATTAATTATTGCTGGTTAATTCATAGATATTTGTTGTCATTTATTATAACATCAATACAATGTGCTAGAAAATTCCAACTAGGTGTTTGACTTATCGTCCCCTTAAATAAACTTAATTTGGTCTTTTATTCATATATGCAAAATAGGTGTTTTCATAAAAGACTTTTTCCATGTGGCCTTTATCCAGTCTACTATTGGAATCCATGAAGTATCCCCATCAGGAAGAATGCCCATCAGATACTATGCCCATCCGGAACTTCGCCCATTACCAATTTTATAAGAATGGAAATTCGCCCATCAAGTTTTGTACCCATCATTTTTTAAAACTTATACCTTACTTATTTAAAAAGTGCCTACTAGGTGATTTAGCAGCATTATCATCAGCTTCATACTATTAATCTATATATCTCTTTGATAAATGGACTTCATTAACTGATTATAGACCACTGACATAGAGATGCCCAATTGCACTTTATACATACATGCTTGAATCTAACTGAAGGGGCTGCATCCAGGATTTGGGGGTTATTTGTGCTTATTACAGTTTACACACAATTTGGTCTTAGATATGGACTCAGGACTATAGAATTTTACATAGTGGGGCTTCTTTACCTAAAAAGTTAGCGAACATTTAAATAAGTAAGGGTTTAAGTGAAAAAAATGATAGATAAAAAAGTTGATGGGCAAATTTCCACCCCAGAC
The DNA here is from genome assembly GCA_964017235.1 of Sabellastarte sp. h YS-2021. NCBI lineage: Eukaryota > Metazoa > Annelida > Polychaeta > Sabellida > Sabellidae > Sabellastarte > Sabellastarte sp. h YS-2021. The sequence continues at coordinate 178,248,219 of OZ024929.1, read as the reverse complement.
AAATAGGTGATGGGCAAAGTTCCTGTTAGGCATAGTACCTTATGGACATTCTCAAGCCCATTGCACACTAGTGCGGCACGGCTAAATAAAATAGAAATAATGGCAGTAGTTCACTACTTGTACATATGTGCGGCGCGGCAGCTAGCGGTGCGGCGCGGATTTTTCTATTTAGAAAATTTTCTATTTTTTAAAAAAACCGCGCGGTTTTTTCTCTGTTTTACCCAAGTTTTCATGGATATTAGGATTTTCCACATATTTAAAATTGCAGTGTATCACAGAATTCTACACAAATATATTAATTGGAAAACAAAATGCAAGCACACAGGCTCATTGTGAAGGGATTAGCTGCTGGCAGATAGATCACAAAATATGATGTGTGTCAATATAGACACAGGAAAGGGTTTAATTTAATGAAGATTGCAATTAACAGTAATTCTAGAAGGGACACACTGGCCAAGGGTCTTGTTTGTAGATAGATTAAGTACTTAAATGGAGGAAGGGATGTCAAGTTAGGTGTGTGGCAATATATATAAACAAAGCACAGCCAGAATTTAATTGAAAGGGGGTGTAATCACTAGTATTATAAAAAGGACATTGGTCAAGGGCAAGGCTCTTCATTGTGAAGGGATTAAATTGCATGTAAGGGTATGACAGGTGTGGAAATGTACTGTGGGGTATTAGATGTTTAATTATATGTGATTAGTTTAACTATTGTAGCCACTTTGCTGTAGTTTAATTTTTTTTTTTTTTAATTTACTGAAAACCGCTGGGAAAAATCGCCCAAATGTGCAAAGTAAAGAAAATTCACCTACTCAGCATGTAGTAAAAATCGTACCGCGCCGCACCGCGCCGCGCAAATGTGCAACGACCTTTACTGATGGGCATTCTTCTGTACACCATTTTTGTAATACAATTAAACCAATGCTGTATAATTTACCTATAACATGTGGCACTTGGCTCTGTGACCATCCTCCTGACAATAAAATGTGGGAAATGATTGAGGACTGTCCAACTGTGACCATGCATGTAAAAGGGACATTTAAAAACATCTTTGATATATCTTTCACCAATAATTGGTCCATTATCTAAGGTTCATCTGACAAATAACATTTTAGCTAAGCGAGTAGTAGATGATTTTATATGAAAATTAAGACATGAATATTTTTGGAAAAACTATACTGATGATACACTCCCAACAATTGTTCAACTCTGTGAGTTTCTAGACAATCTGGCCATTTCTGAACTCTAGTAGTTTTAAAACAGCCATTAGTAGTTTTGAAAACGCTAACCCCAACTTTGTTTTGAAAGAGCCCCACCATTTTAAAACCTTATTAAACTGAATAAATAAGTCAGAGTGTACTGAGTGATACTGAGTAATGTAATGTGATCTTCAATTGGGCCCTATGACTTTCAAGGACTTCCTGAGCAGTTAAACACAGTGATGATTGGAACACCAATGGTTGAATGTGGATAGTTGAACAGCTGATACCCCCAGAAATGCATAGACTTTAAGAATACTGAAGGCAATTGATACTCTAGACCGTACATTTCTATTTGAAATGTACATATGCTTAATGCAATTTGACAGTTAAAGCAATTGCTAAAATTAAATGGGTTTTGAAATGGCCAATAGGTTAATTTGGCTGTTTTGAAATGGCCGTGCCAAGCCATTAAATGCTGTACAGTACTTTTCACCCATGTTATCCAACCAGGAGGGTGGGTGAGAGGTGGGAAAATTGTGATAGGGGTGTATCTAAGAAACTGGGAGGTATAGGAAGTTCATACATAGTGAGAACACTGATTTGGGGATGAAAGTGTGAAACTTCATGTTTTGACTGTTGACTTGTTTGATTTGACCTTGCTGTGGTGACTCTGACCTTTGATATCTTGTCTGTGCTGTGTCTTAGAAACCATAAAGGGCAGGATGTTGATACTGTGCAGAGTTATTGGTTCAAGTTGTAGGTGTACAACATTGTGGTGTACCTTGATGTGACCTTTAACCTTGCCATAGTTACTGTGACCTGTAAAGCCATGTCCAGGCTGTATCTTGGAAACCATTAGGTATAAGAAATTCTTACTTGATGGGGATATTGGTTCATGGTGTAGGTGTGAAACATCATTTCATGACCTTCATTTAACCTTGCCATAGTGACCTTGATCTTCAAATCTTCTCTGCACTATTTCTTGGAAACTGTAAGGTATAGGAAGTTGATACTTAGAAGGGTTACTAGTTGGGTAATGTAGCTGTACAGTGTCATGGTGTGACCTTAATTTGATCTTTGACCTTGCTTTAGTGACCATGACTTTTCAAATCATGTCTGGGCTATATCTCAGAAACTGTGAGGTGTGGGATTTTGTCACATTTGAGATATACTTAAATCACAAAGCCGTATAGTTTACTGCAACTAATTACTTTTATTGCGCTACAATAGCTTACCATGTGGAACTGAATGCTATCTCAGGAGGCTGCAGGCATTGGCCAACCTCCAAGAAAATAGAAGTTTAGCACTGGCCAATGCCTCAACAGGGAGGTGAACCCCATAGTGTAATACCGCTTAAACCTCCTTCTTTCTGGTTGGCCGCGTGACTAGGAAGCTTCTATTTTCACTCAATGATATTTTATTGAAATTTTATTACATTTACTTTTATCTAATTGTTCTATCTCCATGTACAGCTATACCTCAATTAATAAATCCCTTGGATTTAGATTTATTTGTTGTTTTACGTCGCGTTCAACAGCCAGGGTCATATTGCGACGGGTAGTTTACAGGTGGAGGAAACCAGTGCATACTGCACTTGCATCGGCAAGTAACTACCAACTTTCTAACATGAAGCGCCCAGCCCAAGATTCGAACCGGCGGCCTCAGAGGTTGGAGGCGAGAACTCTAACCGCTACACCACCGAGCCCCCTAATAAATCCCTTGGACCCTGTATGGTAAAGTTATTGGTTGTTTATCAATGCAAAGTAGTTTACAGTGTAGAATCTCCATCAACTAGTATGTACCGGTTTCCTCTACACCTTAACTTACACTGTCTGTCCTGAAAGATTCCTTATCTTTGTATTTTATCATGTGTTTTATAATCTCATTTTGTAGATTCTATTTATCCAGGTTGTGGAGTATAGGCATTTCTGATGCTATTTTAAAACATGTTCTATGCGTTGAAATGGCCATCGCCATTTCCAAATGTCTATGCCTGTTTCGAAATGGCCATCATCTTCAAAATGGCAAGTAATAACACCAAGTTTAATATTTAGTATTGGTTAGTCTGATTCTCACAGTGTTGTCTGTGGTTAGAGTTAAACTTGACCTTAAAATGTTACAAAGTACTGGGTGATACTTTTCAAATGTATATCTTTTCAGGCCAGGCTGGTGTAAATTAAAAAGGCATAAACTGTCTGTAAAATATGTGATCTAGTTACTAATGCTTGTGGTTATTTCTGCATTCTTTTGCTTTCTTTAGATCTCTGCACATAAAACATAGCCTGCCTTGAGGGCAGTAGACAAATTAGCTGCACAAAGCACATCCTGACCAATAAGAAATGAAGAGCAGACGTTATCTGACTGATTGCCTCCCAATAGTTTATCACTCAAGAAGTTAATTGCTGGAAAGAGCCCTGTGGTCAAGTAACCCGGATTTAATATACATATTGCTCAATATTTCAGTCAGTACACTTTTCAATTTTTGGAGTATATTTAGAAATGAGTAGGAAAATAACACAAACAGATGAAGTAACTGTCTGTTTACATAGTGACTCATTAGCTGATGCAAATTGTGTCAAGTTTGTACATTATTAATTGAAAATTAAATTCCATAAATCTATTTTGTAAATATGCATGTGCATTTCAACTGAGAACTGGTAGAGATAAACCAGTGTAAATAAGGTTAAATATAGAATGATCTTTGCTTTATTGAGTTAATTCCCTTGAGCAAGAGCGTTATTCATGTATTGTATGTGTCACTGAAGAAACTTCTAACTTTTTACATGAACTTATGCATTCAGAAGTTGTCCCAGTTTTAAAACAACCAAGGGAAAGCAACAGTAACTTGTGCACGTTTGTTGTTTAAATCCAGTGTAAATTGTTATTGTCAGCAGCAAATAAAACACAGATTGTCAGCTAATATCCACATGCTTTTCTTGATTTAAAAAAAAATGTGGAACATGCCAAAGAAATAAGCTTCTCTTTTTCATAGCCAAAACATAGTAGGTACAACATCAGTTAATGCAATGTGATTGTAAATCTTAGCCTTGGCAAGTCACGTTTGCTGTTTTATAGCATCAAGTTATGTACTTGAGACTTTCTATTGTCCTTATTAATGGCCCTATTGATTTTAGAAACCTGAAACACAAAAAAAAGAACATGACTATATTATACAAGAGCACTCTGGGAGTGCATACCTCCACCAAGGGCCAAACCTCCGATATTGCTTGTAGGTGCAATGTTAGCAAAATCCTCTGAAACATTCTTGGATCCAGATGGTGGTCTAGATCCCCACTATGGATTATTTAATCATTTGTCCATTATGTCATTGTCTACTTATCTTAAAAATTCATCAAAGTCTAAACCTAACTTTTTTAGTTATTTTGCAAACTCACAGATAAACGCATGCCACCACGTAACCTCCATGGTGGAGGTAACTGGTTGCTACCTGTGTCAGTTAAACATCAAATAGCCACAGAATTTGGTTCTGACACCAGTCGAAAAGATATAATTTTTAGGCCTTTGGGGTTCAGAGATGGCTTGACATGCATAAGAAACTGTTCTTAAAATATAATGTCTACTGTGGGTTTTGGGAACATTGCTGTGGACCTGTTCCAATATGTCCCTGGCTGTTGAACGGGACGTAAAAACCCTGACTTTGGCTTTGCAGTTTGGTGTAGTAATCTTAAGTTTAAAAGGTAAGATGATTATTTGGAAAGGCTAATACGATGTTTCAGCAGAGTACACATACATTATGGAGCTGGTAATCCTGGGGTGAGAGGAGATACATGAGGGGGCTAAGTGGAAGAAATCAAAGGTCTACTCTGTTATTTTTTATTAACCTCCCGAACTCTTACACTGTGTGTCATGGATGAATTCCCACAGATCCCCATACACTTGGCATGTCTTGGGAAGACCCAGATCAATCCCCAACCAAGTTATTCCTATCATTATGTATTTTACAGAAAAAACTATGCATGTTATTTGTGTGTTTGACAACATTTGTGTCTCATTTCCCAGACATTTATTGTATACCTCTGTTCCACTGATTTGGGTTTGTAACCCAACTATCCTGATTATGCAGTTCAGAAGTTAGCCTTGCTTAAGGCTCAAATTTGCATGATGGTTTTTTTTTCAACATGCACACAGACATTCGTATTCAAAAAGTACTCATACATGTACGAAGGTATAAGCTTATTTCTCTTAGCTGTATCCTGCTGCTAAAGTCAGTACATGTATGAGTACATTATATAAACTAAAAATCCATTAACCGAACTGAAAATTTTCCCTAACTGCAAAGAAACTTGATCCTTCAGCCATTCTATTCAGAAGGTAATCTTATGGTCATGCAACTTATGGTTTTCCTTGTGAAGGTAAGGAGCATTCTTGCTGTAATCATAGATGCTTGTCTCAGTTTTCTAACACTTTCAAAAACCTTTGCAGGTGAACATTTCTGTTCTGCTCGTTAGAGTCCCCTTTGACTAGGGGAGATTAAGTGCTACAAAGGTCCAGAATTCCGAGTACTCCCACAGAATTTTTCTGTCAGATGGTAGTTTGTTTTGGCTGCTACAACTAACCTTTATGGTGTTATAACTTAATTACCTCAACCAAGGAGGTATTATTTTCAGGATCGTTTGTTTGTTAGCAGCATTACAGAAATGCTACTGGTTTGATCTTCCTTAAAATTAAAATAAAAAATCAGAAGATGGGTCTAACTATGATCCCATTAGATTTTGAGAGTGATCTGGATCACAGTTTGAATACAAATAAAATCCAGATTTTCCAATTTACCGTACTTATTATTATGTGACTCTGATATATGTACTGTCCTAGTGCTCTTGTTTTATGGTGTGAATCTTGTCCACTTTTAGCAGTTAGGTCTTGAAGTTGATTAGTTGTATGACTTATCGTATAACACAGGAAAAATAATCATATCAGTTTTCCTATCTAGTTTCGGAAGCATCAGTCGTAGCAGCCCACTGAGGTCTTATAATTACTCACAAAAGTGGAACAGAAGTACATGTAAAAGGTTCAGGAAATCCACACATTTATGCAATGCTTCCCAGGCAACTGTCCAACTGAACATTTATTTCTTGGGTAAAACAAATTGTTGGCCCAATAGCTTGCCCAACAATTGCTTACAGTGCACCAACAGAATGTCTTTCCTTTGTCTAAGAAGTACACATTTACAGCAAAACTACCAAACAGGTGTTTTAATTATTGATTCGATTATCTTGGCTGATTATAAAAAAAATCAACTTCATCAGCACTTTTCTGTCTGTTACTGGCATATTATTTAAATCCTTTGCCTTGACATGGTAATAAACATTTTTTGTTTATTTTTGTACAAATTATTAAACTTAATATGTAAGGTAGTTCATGTAGTGTATCTCTTTTAATGCCAGTGAACCCATGAAGCAAAGACATAACTTGTTAAGCACTGAAAAGAAAGCTATAAAGGTCAGCTTTTATGGCTTTGGTGTGGTAGGTGCAGGAATGACAGAGGGCTGGACTGTGGATGATAAATGATGATGTGCTAATCATTTCCATACTGAAGAGAAGAAGATCCAGGGGGGCTGATATATCCAATTATCTAAGCTTTCTGCATACTCCCTGAAACAGGGACAGAGTTACAAACCGCATCAATTTACACCTAATTTTCAAGGCTGTAACATAATGATCAAATGCCTTCACCTTCATGGTGAATTTCAACATTATTTTCCTGAAGGGAACAGAGCGGACTTTTTAAGATTTATGGAAAACTAAGTTGCAATGATGGAGGTACAAGCTATGGCTGTAAAGCCAGGCCTGGTGGTAGTTTCAAAAAGTTTGTTTTTCACTTTTTGTTAAGTTTTGGTGGTTACAATATGGAATATACAATGGCTCTTAAATGCATGAGTGTATAAAAAGCAGGTACAAAATATATCTCTAAAAATCAGAAAATAGAGTAGTCATTGTTTAAGGTTCAAATTTGTATCAAATCTTTTTCAAACATCCACAAATATTTTGGATTCATAAAGCTCATCAGACTTACCAGTATGCTAATGTAAAACCAGTTCATGTAATTATACATAATATAAAGTGACATTTTATTATATAAACTAGATGTTTTCCCTAATTACAAAAAAAAAAACAAAAAAAACTAGAGCCTTTAGCAGGGCCAAAAAAGGGTAGTCACACCCACAAACTTGGTCTTTAACATTTGTAAGTCAAGAGCTATATTATTAATCCTAACATTTTTTTCTAGTTGTAAGTGTATACTTTTGATAAACTCAGACCAAAATAGCCCAGTAATACTTTATCAGGGAATGTAATTTTATCCTTCAGAAGCAAAGAAGATATAATGACTTTTTTTAAACAAAAAGACTAATGAATACACATGTGTGGAGAAAGAAATATGAGAGTAAAAGAATTAACTGAAACAAATTTCTGAGAAAAAAAAACTTAACCAAAAAATTGTGTTCACTAAGGAAAGATTCAGTCTTACAACTGGGTGTCTTCAATGTTAGAAGTAATTTCCTGTAGTCGTTTCTAGGAAGCTTTTTCTGTGGAATTTTTGCCCTGTTTTTGAGTTTTCACTTTGAATTTATCACAGAGGCACTATCCAGTCTTTTTCCAGTGAGGAGGGAGATTGGGAGATGTTGATTTCTAAAACTAGTGTTCCTATTCATCCTGTCCTCCTGCAGCCTGTGCCTTCAATCAAGACATCTTTCATGTATCTTTCTCTGAACATTCTTGCCATTTCCTCACCAGCCTTTGGTTACCAGTTTCAAAGCTGATTTAGGTCTTCTTTTACACTTCAAAACATCTACCCTTCTTTTTACTGGTGTATTTGTTCTGATATTCTAGCAGACAGCCTGGCCCGCATCTTTGGATCAAATATACAAGATTTAGATAGATTTTGAAGACTACAAAAAAATAGCAATGTTAAAGAGGAATGTACCAACAATCCATGTAGATGGTTTTCTACTCAGAAGTTTTAGTCTTCTTGTAAAGAAAGTGTTTGCCATGCTCTGCTGGCCATTGAAGTAAAATGTTCAACCTGATGTACAAGTAAATCAAGCCCAATAATGCGTTGTTCTTTTGTAAGATCTGATTTTGGAATTTAATTTTTTAAACTAAATTTATACATTTTACTGACCACTTCACTTCTGATCTGTACTTTTTGTAGCTTTTAGCTTATTCTTCAGAGCAATTAATTTCATTTTATCACCCAGTAAAAGTATTGCAGAGAAACTATTTTAAAAAAAAGCATTTTTTCCAAAGAAGTAAACATGAACATAATCATGCGGTAGTTTGTATACATCAGAGCTTATAAATTCTTTCTATTGCGAAATTTATGTCGAATTTTATCTTTTTCATCTGTAATTAAGAGGTGAAGTTATCTTAAAATGCTGGAAAGGCTTGTAACACAAAATAACTTGAAAAGTTAAAGCTAGTGAGTTTTTAGTAGGTTACTCATATTGGGCCCTGGAAAACGGTGTTCTTTAATCTCTACTAATGTCAGAACACCCTGATTAGGATGCACTTTGTACATCTCGGGGAGCCTTATTTCATCAGTTATTTGTTCCACTAAATTGCTTATTGATAACTTCTTAGGTAATCAGTATGATACACTCCCAGGATGTTGGTCACCATTGTATGATCACAAGAAAGTGAATACACAGCTGGCTTGTGACTATAGTTATATGCTGATGATACATACATACTTCCCGATGACAATATCTATATTGTGGTCAGTTACTTCCATCATATAATTCTATTTATGCTTTATCATTGTGACACACTAGTTCATGAGTGAATAACAGGACTCCTTCCTGACTTTTACCGGTAAATTTCACCATGTATATTGTATGGCGCTTGATTCATACAAATTTCCTAGATTTCCTGTCTACAGATTCTTCCACAAGAAATCCCTTTTGGTCAGTTTCAATTAAATTACTCTGAATGTACAACCCCATCCCTCAGTTCATTTCAGTCCAGCTTGGATTTATATTTAGTTTTTGTTTTACGTCGTGTTCAAAAGCCAGGGTAATATTGCAACGGGTAGTTTACGGGTGGAGGAACCAGTGCATACTAGTTGGTCAAGATTCTGCACTGTAAACCACCGGGCATCAGCAAGTAACTACCAATTTCCAACATGAAGCAACCAGCCTGATATACCAACCGGTGACCTCACTGAGCCCCCTTTGAGTCCAGTTTGAAGAGATGGTTCAGTTACATTCTTTAACACATACTCATAGTGCACCCCAGTAGAGTAAGAATGTCTTTCAACAGGGAAAATCTGCATTTTATTTTATTGGTATCCATATATTCATTCCATTCTGATTAGTCTTGCTTAAGGATCAAATTTCTTTGTAATAGGGTAGAACTTTCATTTGGCATAATGCATTCTTACATAAACTGGTTTTTATTATCCATCGTATACCATATATAGACCGAATTACCAGGTCATACAGCCTGGACATTATTTTGGGGTATTTCTCTGCACCCCTTACAATGCATACCTAGCATTGCAAATGTGTAAACAAGTGCATATTTTCATAAATAATTTATTAATCATCTCGGCCACAATATGTTAAATATCTCATTAGAAAGGTATTTGACAGAACTTCTGCTGGTATTTGTTGCATTTAAATGCATGGGAAAAAATGGAGAAATGAAAATGTTAAAGTTTTATATTCACTGGTGCCCTGAACTATGGATATGTTTCAAAATTAATTGTTTGCAATCTTTTGGTAAATGTAGACTTATTTTACTTATTACTGAAGCAAAGTGACAGATACTAAGAGAGAAACAACCCTCTTGATGCATATTTTTAAACTTTTGTCATAAAGACAAAACACACATTCGTCATCCTTCAGAATCTGATAGTAGTTTTTCTTGGCTCAAGATGAAACTTTAAAATATGCACAGTTTGGGTAATTATCCTATTTTATATCAAGTTACTGCCAAGACGATCTTAGGGGGCACCAATCTCACCTAATATATCAGAGTGCATTATGAATACAAATCTCTCGTGCAAATTTTTCAAAAGGTTTTTGGTGCAGATTTGAGCCGTTAGCAAGGCTGAAATCAGACATTTGTGAGTGGTTCTATCAGAACTTGAGCAGGCTATTTAAGCTCCTATAGTTGTAGCTTTTTGACATTTTTGAGATAAGCATGAAGAGATCAGGTGTATTTGATACTGTAGATGAGATGTAAGAGAACTGTGAAGAGATGGCAGGACACTGCAGGAAATGTGTGATGTTCTGATGTAATGTCAGTCTGCACTGGTCCACAGGGAGTATACTCCCATTTCATAATATGCTGCCACTTTTTACTTGTGATACATCCCCAAAGGGTTGTTTTTGTATAGTCTTCAAATCTAATCAAATGTACTCAGTTTTACAGATTTTGAGAGATCTCGCCTTACACAATTGAGAAATTCACTTGATATAGGTTTCCAGGGCACCTATAATGGACACCAGAACTGTTTGCACCTTAGTTTCCATGTACCAGACACAAACTACTTGTGAATATTGAAATGTATGCTGTTTTTTGTGTTGCACATTTCATATCACAAAATCATCCATCCATTGGTAGAATAGGAGCACTGAAATCAAAAGGCATGGAAAGAAATCCTCTATTACATTGTACTGCTCCTGATCAAAGTCACATATCCAGTAGTAACAGGATTTTATTATGTGATGATATTACTTAACAAGCAATCAGTGCCTGTGATCGGGCTCTGTGTCAGCTGACTGTGTGTTTTGAGTTTCAGAGTAGAAGTGACAAAAGAAAAGGACACAAAAGTTGTGCCCCGCAAATGGTATTCAGAAGGAAAGTAACAAGGTAACTGTTTAGGTGTAAAAAGTATGTTAAAAGATATTTAAAGAAAATACTGCAAATGCAACAGTGTTTGAGTTACAACTGATTTATCCAACAGTGACTATCTTAAAGTAGCTTTTGCTCAGCTATGCAATCAGTTAAAGGGCTGCAATTTTTATTTGGTATAGCTCACACAAAAGTAGGTAAATAACAAATTCAAAGAAATGTTGTAAATGAAATAGTTTTCAAGTTACAACTGATTTACTCAACAATGAGAACCTGAAAGTAGCTAATTCTCAGCTATGCAAGGAGCTACAGGTCTGCGATTTTACTATTTTATAGCTGACCCAAAAGTAGGTTAATAACTTATTTAAACAAAATACTGTAAATGCACTAGTTTTCAAGTTACAACCGATTAACTGAACAGTGAAAATCTCAAAGTAGCTAGTGCTGAGCTAGGTCATGAGCTACAGGTCTATAATTTCACCATGTTATAGCTGACCCATAAGTATGTGAACAACATATTTAAACAGAATACTCTGAATGCAATACTTTTCCAGTTACATCTGATTTACTCAACAGTGAGAACCTGAAAGTAGCTCTTGCTCGGCTATGCCATGACATACAGGTCTGCAATTTTATTATGTTATAGCTGACCCAAAAGTAGATGAACAACATATTTATAGAAAATATTTTAAATGCAAAATTTTTCAAGTTAGAACTGATTTACCCAATAGTGAGAACCTGAGAATAGCTATTACATAGCTATGCCATGAGCTATACAATGGCAATTTTACTATGTTATAGCTAATTCAAAAGTAGATCAATAAGATATTTAAACAAAATTCTCTGAATGCAATAATTTTCAAGAACCAACTGATTTACTCAACAGAGAAAACCTCAAAGTAGCTACTGCTCAGCTATGCAATAAGCTACTGGTCTGCAATTTTACTATGCTACTATAGCTGACCCAAAAGTAGGTGAACGACATATTTAAAGAAAATACTCCAAATGCAATAGTTTTCAAGTTACAACCGATTTACTCAACAGTGAGAACCTGAAAGTAGCTATTGCTCAAATATGACATGACCTGTAGGTCCGCAATTACACTATGTTATAGCTGACCCAAAAGTAGGTGAACAACATATTTAAACAAAGTATTCTAAATGCAGTACTTTTCAAGTTACAACTGATTTACGCAATAGTGAGAACCTGAAAATAGCTATTACTCAGCTATGCTATGAGCTACAGGTCTGCAATTTTACTGTTATAGCTTACCCAAAAATAGGGGAACATCATATTTATATAAAATTCTCTAAATGCAATAGTTTTCGAGTTACAAATGATTTTACTCATTATGGAAGGTACTGAAAAATCAGAATGTAGCTATTACTCACTTAGCTATTGGGATAGAGACCCAAGTTACTCACCATGTTGTAGCTATGGAAAAAGTAGCTGAATAACATATCTTAACAAAATGCTCTAAATGCAATACTTTTGGAGTCATAAGTGATTTAGTCCATGATTTCATGAATTTTAATGCATTAAAAATTATTTTAAAAATTCATAAAAAAATAACTAATAAAGATCCAGGTCTGATACTCACACAAGGGAATCTACTTGTGGCCTAGTATATATATGCAAGATATGAGAGAAATCGCTGCAATAGTCAATGAGAAAATTGGGATAAAGTGTTGAAATTTTCACACTTTGGGTGGGGGGTACCTCACTTGTAATGGCTCTGGGGAACAGACGAACGAACAGATCTACATGCCTTGAACAATTTTATCATCCTAGATGGATAAGGTATCTTTTAAAATTAACAGCATTTCTCTGGGCCCTGTAGTTTTGGAGAAGTTGTTCACGCGGACGCACACGCCACAAAGTAATGCCATAATGTCAGCCGACTGACAAGTCAGCTGACATAAAAAAAGCATAAAACATCAAGGTTTTTTTCCATTATCTTGAGACAAGGCTATTTTTCCTGGTTTCCAAATCATTGGTTGGGTATCAACAGCCATGCTTGTTTCACTCTACAGGTGGTATACCCTGTGGTTAGAAGTTTTACTCAACGGCGGAACCGCCTCCCAAGGACGCCTCATCTTAAGATACGACTCGCACAGCCAATGATGGGACACATGTAACAGTAGCATGACAGTAGTACAAACATCAATCACCGAGAGACAACCTACTACTGACCTTCACTCAGCTTACATAGCTGTAGGATGAACACCTTACACCAAAAACAAAGAATAAGTCACTATCTTCTATAAACTGCAAACACCATCTTGACACCACCGTATCAAAAAACGGAACGCAACTGAAATGGACCGACGGGGACTTAGATGGTGGCTGACGGTAACGGATGGCCATGGCTTGACAGGTGGAAATTTTGAGCATTCCCAAAACTTCGGAGGAAAGCTCAAGAAGGACGGTGGGCCACTGTGTCACGAGTTTGCATACAGATGTCAGGCGACAGTTGAAGGACAGGGGCATTTTGTCTAACACCTATAACCGCAGGGTATACCACCTCTAGTGTGAAGATTGGTATTAACCTGTCCTTCGTATGGAAACAATACCTCAGTTAAGTTTTACAACCAATGAGTATTACATAATGTAAAATTATTGAATAAATTCCAAAAATGTTGAGTCAGCAGGGGTTCTCTGTTGGATTTGTGTAATTTTGTTACCTCTATGTGGAGTGCAAAATGTAAGAACAACAATATCTGAGAAAGATAATCTAAACAAGGCTCCATATAATTGACAGGTTCATTTGCAAAAGCTGTTTAGATGTAATCATGAGAATGCTGAGAAACCAGATAATCTGTGTCCATGAGATCAGTGGGAATCCAGTTGCCAGAGGTAATCATTGGAAAATTGGATTTGAAGGACCACCAATGACTGAAATGATGGGGGAAAAGTGCTGTACACTTCAAGTGATAGTGAGTATGACAGTATGATAGATATATTCTTGGCTAAGAAGACCACATTGCAAAGGTATTAGGACAATTGTTTATTACCAATATGGTATTTTTTTACTTGTATTTTGATCAATGCTACATTTTCTGAAAAAAGCATTTTTTTATGATACTTTCTTTTCTGGGTTCTTTTTTGTCAAATGCTTTTTGTCTGTACATCACTTTCGACATAGTAGCATAAATACAGACAGAGGAAAATACTCCGCACCAAAAGGACTTCAGCAATGGCTCTGAAAAATTGAGCACTTGCATAGTGAAATGAAAGAATAATTACTGGCCAGTTCTTAAAAATAATAGAAGAATGGCTTTAAAATTAAAATATTTCAAATGCTCATGTAATTAGTAGCCAGCCTCATGGCTTTGATGAGTATTAAATCTACTGATCTGGTGAAGAATAACTTTTGTAACCATTGACAGTTGAATTTTTAGTTTATTTCCAGCAAAGATATCTGTAGATTGTGTGGCAATAAACTCAGAAAAATACAACTCTTTTTTGGTTCTAATAGTTTATTTCCCATGAGATACTACCACTCCTTTTTATGTGTGGGCTTATCACCTGTTTAGCATTAATTACAAAACTAACCTGTAGTTACCCACACCTATGATACAAAATAAAATGCATTTCCACAGTGTATTAAAATAGATGTGATTCTATGTACATTACCCAATTACTTACAAACAAAAATGCTTTATTGTTTTGACATAAAGGACAATGAAGTTACAAATAAACACATGACAGAATCTGATTACTTACGAACACACAGTGAAGTGAAACACACGTCAGGTGGAAGTAGTTGGTAAAATGTTTAATCACTAGAAAACAATAACATTCAACTTGCACATTATGACACGCAGTGTACTGGTGGAGGAAACCAGTGCAGAATAGATGGACAAGATCTCTGCATTGTGAACCACTTAGCTTTGGCACATATACAATATGCAACTTTCCCTCAATATAAGAACTGACTCAAAACTAACCATTGTAGATCGTTCGGAGACATATTCCTTTGGGACTGATTATTACAGAGTTTTGGAAGGTGTCTGGCATCACTGAGGAATTGGGACTAGCAGTGTAACAGTCCTACAGGTTTGATCCAGAATGGCAAAAATTAGCAACAATCACAAAAACCTGCATATTCAAGACTGATTCCAAACCATTTGTGATAGTGGAACAGGTCACTAAGTCCTTCTGTTTATTCGTGCAGCTTTGGTTGGTTTCCAATCTGAAGTCACCCAGTCAGGCCCAGAACTTCTTATATATATATAAACTCCTAAATTTTCTGTCCTCACAAGTTTCTGTTTACATCCAAATGGTTTGTTCTGTGGGATTTTGTTCAAAGTGAGTATTCATGAAGCGCCAATACATGATAGGAGATGTAAGCTCAGCAGAAACAGACTTAAGCTTGTGTAAAATCCAGTACATGTAAGAGTACATTATGCAAACAGAAACATTTTGTTCTGTATATTTTCCTGTAATTACAAAGATATTTGAGCCTTTAGCAAGGCTAATCTGTATATATATATATATATATATATATATATATATATATATATATATATATATATATATATATATAGTATATCTAACCCCTTATTTTTCAGTGAAACAGCTACACAACATTATAGAGTTTGTGTTAGACAAAGTGTATGTTTCCAGGTAGCAGATAAATTACCGACAGTCGATGCCTGGCTGCCTATTTATTTTTATCTCCTGCCTGCAGCCGAAGCCTTGGTCAGGAGATTATAAAACGCCTTCCCTACATGCGTCCATCCGTCCGTCTGTTCGTCACGTTTTTATATAAACCATAATATATCATTCATTTATAAAAATATCTTCACCAAATTTGCAGGGAATGTTTATGGCTATGAAAACCTGTCTGTGCAAAATTTTGGCCTCATTTTGAAAAATAAAATGGCCACCATAGCCGATTGTTTGAAAATCATAAAGGTGCTCTAAATCTTCAAATTTACGCAAAAGATATATTGATAGAAAAGCTAGCCTGGTAGTAATTTTGACCTAGTTCCAAAAAACAAAATGGCCACCATACACATGTTTAATGTCAAATGGGGTTATCCTATTAAAAAGACATTATATCTCCCCTAATATTGCTCCTAGAGGTTTGGAATGTGAAAACAACTTGTTTATGGCTATGAAAACCTGTCTGTGCAAAATTTTGGCCTCATTTTGAAAAATAAAATGGCCACCATAGCCGATTGTTTGAAAATCATAAAGGTGCTCTAAATCTTCAAATTTACGCAAAAGATATATTGATAGAAAAGCTAGCCTGGTAGTAATTTTGACCTAGTTCCAAAAAACAAAATGACCACCATACACATGTTTAATGTCAAATGGGGTTATCCTATTAAAAAGACATTATATCTCCCCTAATATTGCTCCTAGAGGTTTGGAATGTGAAAACAACTTGTAGGAAGTCATGGGCTGGAAATCTTTTCCAGGTGTTGAATTTGACCTTTGACCCCTGCATCAAGGTTACATGGGGTCATCACACTAAAACGTCCTTATTTCTCCCTTATTATTAGTCTGATAGTAATTTGGCCTAGTCTCAAAAACAAAATGGCCATCATATCACATGTTTAATCTTAAATCAGATTATCCTATTAAAAAGGCCTTATATCTCCCTTATTGCTACTAGGGGTTCCAAATGTGAAAACAGCTTAAAGGAAGTCTTGGCCTGAGACTCTTTCCAATTGCTGATTTTTACCTTTGACCCCTTCTTCAATGTCAAGTGGGGTTATCTTACTACAAAGGCCTTACATCTCCTTTAGATCTCCATTATTACTGATTCTAAGGCGGGAGTAAACCGCTGTGGCAGTGGCCTTGTTTTCCATGTAACACATTTTACCAGTCTATTTTATGACATCACCACAGATCAGCACAATTTAGCCAATTTTCTCAAGTTGTTTTAAAATATTTACAAGCAGATGGCTAAAGTGGATCATTCTTTTTTAAGGTCCTTGTAGACCTATTGGTCACTCTCAACAATCAATGTCTGGGACATGGAAGCGTCCAAGTATATTAAATAAAGGAACTAACAGAATTCTCCGTCTACTTCATGGAAACACGCACCAAGCTAGTACCATAAATCAGTATAAAACATGTATGTATGTCTGTGGCATGAACTTACACAAACATAAACAGTAAATGCTCTCTACAAATACAATTATTCTCTTTCAAAATTAATTACATTTTTAGTAAAAATCACAACATTCACTAACAAATCTAAAATTGTAATGGGGTAGTTTTGTCTAATTTTTCACCAAAAAAGAGCCTGGCATTGAAATAACAAAATAACATACCCCGGTATTGGGAAAAGAGAGTACATTAATATGGACTACAAAGTGGCATGGCTCTGGGACAATGAAATTCAATATAATATATATCCCAGTTTGTCCTTTTCTCATGGAAAAGATTCTTTGAATTCCACCTTCATAGAAGTCTGAGACACCATCTCAAAATACTATTAGCAGTAAATCTCTTTTATTTCACACAACTCTGCTGGAAGCACAATATAGTCAGAAATAACAGGAATGTTGTATATATTTGGAGAGAGAGAAATGTATCCACACCATAATTTTCTGAAAATGGATGAATATGGAAAAGGTAAAACAAAATTTCCTCTTTTAGAAAAGATTTTTATGGTTAGTTAAGTGGGCTGTGATAAAACATTAAACCTCACAGTGTTAGTGAATAGAACTTATTAATCTAGCTTTGTGATGTGATTTCACCAATCTCACTGCGACAACAACAATGCCATTGATTTGCAGATTTCTGTTACTCTGGTGGCAGGTTTCAGGACACATCTAGAATGACATATGCGGGGAAGATTCCAGACAGATTGGTTCCACTGGCAGTAAATGATGGCAATAACTGAAGATAGATTTCAAGTGAGAAGGACACGTCTTTTCCTGGAACTCTTCAATCTTTAGCTCTGATCTAAAGCGCACAGATCAGCGATAGTCTTCTCTTGTATCTATTTAAAGTTATTGAATTAACTCCTCAGGAAAGATTGTTTAAACTTCTTAAATTTGGCAGATTATGTGGTTAAAATGAATCAAAGTTAACTACAATAAAATGCAAGATAAAAAATGCCATCGTAACATGTCCACACTGTGTACATGTATTAGAAAATGAAAAGTCTTCCATATTAATTCTTAACACAGCCCGCATGTTGTTAATATTTTTAAGAACCACATGAGGAGGAACTTGAAATAGTTTGAAATAGTCATACAAAGAAAAACTAGACCTAGCGCATTGGAGAACTGATGCAAATTGTATCCACCAGAAAGAAAACTCACCAAAGCCAATCAACCATCGCTTAACCTTGAAGGAGGAGCCCAAGGTGAAATCTGACCACATCAAAAGATTCTTAGCCCATGATTTCCTATAGGTTGGTGTGACACTGCAAACCTCTAGGAACACGAATAAGCAAGTTATACGCACTTTTAGATTTTGCTATCCTCATTTGACCTTGAAGGAGGGGCCCAAGATCAAATCTGATCACACCAAAAGATTCCCAGCCTATGATTTCCTATAGGTTGATTTACCATCCCAAACCACTAGGACCAATAATAGGGAGATACAAGCACTTTTCATGACTGACAAAGAAACGCCCATGGCGGTCATCTTGTTTTTCAAAATGAGGCCAAAAATATCCCCAGGCAAGATTTTATGGTTATGAATATATCCTGTAAATCTGAGAAGGCTAGCTATAACAGTTTTTTTCGTTAGAGCGGTAATGGTGAAATCTCTCTACACACTGCGTTGACGGTGTCGGCGTAACAAAGTGAAATCCATAGTATCCACTGGATAGCATCTGGTGGATACAATGACAGTATTATGCAGCACCTTAATATCACAACCAGTTAACTTAGAACTTTGAAAACGTTACAAGTTTTCATAATATCACAATAAAACACCTCAATACCTCAAACTAAAATTCAGATATTTTGACAAAACGTGTTCTAATCTGTACTATATACAGGACATCATCAAATAAATGCATTCTTACATCCAGGTGTCCGAACGAGCAGTCAACCCTTGTTAAATAAGCCACATTTCATGAAAATTTGATCCCAAGTTTAAGGATAAAATGCTTTTGTACATTTATAACTCCATAAAATTGGTTACATTTTTACATAATAAAACATTAATTACAAAACTTACTTAAAATAAATTGCAAAAAATGCAACATTTTTGACATGCACTATTTTATATGGTGACATCAGCCCAATCTAATGATTCAATGCCTATATCTGTAAAAAAAAATTTGTACCTGTTAAGGTATGTTGTGGATGTTAAATGTTTTAGAGTCATTACCCAGGCTAGTAAGGGTTTCCAGATCCCTCTCATTATCTTAAAGTGTCAGTGACCAGATATCCTGTATGTTGTTATAATATACCTGGGAGATTAAAATATGAAAAGATTCCCAGACACACTTCACTGAGACCTTCATGCAACAACTTGTGTTTTTATAAATTATAATACCTATGTACATGTTAATATCTGAATTAAAGAATTAGAATTAAACTTGTGTTTAATTGCAAAACAAGGTACATATTAAACTTTGTGAGGGCTAAATGTGCAGTTGAAATCTCATCTGCAGCAATCAACCCCAATTTGTCACACACACACACACACACCCCCCCCCCCCCCCCCCCCCCCCCAGTCACATGAGACCTGACCACTAACTCTAAACTTCAATACATATCCAGATCCACAGTAAAATTTATATAATATCCGAGAGCATTTCACTTTTAAAGACCTAGAATTCATTTTTGCCAAGACAGGTTTCAAATCATTATTATAATTATCAACTGTATACCTCAAGAAAGCTATCAATGTGTATCACCCAATCAGTCTCTGTGAACTTCACACATATTCAGGTTCCTGTTTATGGTAACACTTCAGTGAGTGGCAACCAAGACATTTCTTATACACTTTGGCGATCTTGGGTTATCATTAACATGGACTGTCATACAACAACTCAGTTTACCATCAACAAAGTAGAGATTACCTCTCTATATAACAATCACAAACCACTAGTGAACAGACAGTAACAAAAGTTCCACATGAATAAAATATCAACACCAAGTATTGCAATGAATGTCTCTATCACAACTAGTCCAAATGTAGGTAATATACCATGTAATAAGGTCTCATTGCCTCATTATGTAATAACCATATATGTGTAATTCCCTGATAAGATGGAACATCAATGAGAATACTAGACCTAGCGCATCGGAGAACCAATACAAATTTGTATTCACCGGAAAGACAACTCACTAAAGCCAGTGAACCACCATTTGATCTTGAAAGAGGGGCCCAAGGCCAAATATGACCACATCAAAAGATTCCCAGCCCATGATTTCCTAAAGTTGGTTTCACACTGCAAACCTCCAGGACCAATAATAAGCGAGTTATAAGCACTTTCAAGTTCAGCTATTCTCATTTGACCTTGAAGGAGGAGCCCAAGGTAAAATCCGACCACATCATAAGATTCCCAGTCCATGATTTCCTAGAGGTTGGTTTCGCATTACAAACATCTAGGGCCAATAATTTGCAAATTTAATAAGTAAATTAAATTTTTATAAGTTAATACCCTATCCAATGGACAATTGCTAATCCGGTCGGCGCAGACCGGCCCGCCAAACGCCAGAAAAAGACGTCCTGTGTTGCCACCGGCTGGCCGGTCCTTAGTACTGTGCACTCCCCAGATGGCGCCTCGTACTTCCTTCCTGTCTAGACAACCTGACGTCATAGCATCTTTTTCGTTGTCTAAACCTCTTAGACCCCTAGTAAGCTGATAGCGGGGTCGGTGGGAGGGTCTTGTGTGTCCATTGGATAGGGTATTAACTTATAAAAATTTAATTTACTTATTAAATTTGCAATTTTATTGCGTTAATACATCCTATCCAATGGACAATTGCTGAATAACTACCGCTTGGTCGGCGGGTAAGTTACTAGGGACTTATGTGAACTCACAAGTAATAGCAAATTTTAACCTACGGTCTAGGCTGACTTTGTCAGGAGACCTATAGGTCCAGGCCTGGGTTGACTTTAAGGTCAGGAAACCCTGCAAGGCCATGGTCGGTTGTCAGCAGCCGGTTACCCGGGGCTATACCGCCGTCGCCCCCCCCCCCCCCCCCCCCCCCCTTTTGCAGACCTGCTCTGAGGTAGGGGAAGAGAGGGATGAGTTCAGTCCCAGATTGCAAATAAACCTCCCGAAGGAAGCACGCCACACTTAATTCTTATGTACATGAAGAACTGTTATGCACATATACAAATCTCCTCAATCTAAGGGCCACTTGTGGATCTGCTGAGCAGCCACTACCTAGCCCAATGGTAAAGCTCTGAATCAGCCCAAGCCCCGCCCTTCATATAGAACTGTGTGAAGGTATTGTGACTTCAGTGGCGGGCTGACAAGATTGGATCTAAGGAGACTCCCGACTGGAAGACCTTAGAAGCAGCAAAGGCCCTGACATCATGGGCTTTAACCTGATGTTAAAAGTGGGCCTCCCGGTCAGAGAGCTCATAACATAGGATCAAGTCTGCTTGATCCAAGAGGAGATAGTGGCAGGTGAGATGTCTTTGTTGAAACCTTTCTTAAAGGAGACAAAAACCACCTCCTTATTCTGCCTGATGTTTGAGGTCCTGTCCAAATAGTAGCACAATGCTCTGACCGGACAGGGGGACCTGTCAGACTTGAGGGATCTATCCAGAGTCGGGGCCAGGGCTGTTATAACCCCAGGGGCCACACTGGACACTCTATGGCCAGCTGATTCTAGGATAGAAAGCTGGGTGATGGATACAGGGACACCTTTGACCAATCGGATTGGTGTCCAATATATCAGTTTTGCCAGGCATGAATCTCACTTTTGCACTTGCCCGACCCAAGGGCCATGAGGAATACCGTCTTAAAGGTCAAATGCTTCAAGGGGGCCTCCTTGATTGGATCAAATGGATTCTTAGCTGGTGCACGGCCAGTAAGAAGTTCCAGGAGGGTATGCCACTCCTGCCTCTGGGTCTGTCTCTGAGGAAACTATCCAGGAGACGAGCGAGATTTTCGTCCTTACTGATGTTGAAGGGTGAATTTCCAGTTTATCAACAATGGGTGACCTATAACCATCAATGGTGCTGGGCTGTTTGCCAAGCATGTATCTCACTTCTACGCTTGCCCGAACCCAGGGCCAAGAGGAAAACTGCCTTGAAGGTCAAATGCTTCAAGGAGGCCTCTAATTGGTTCAAAATGAACCTGGTCAGCTGGTGCAAAAACCAGGGAGAGGTTCCAGGAGGGGGTTCCCCTCCGGCCTTTGGGTCTGTCTCAGTGGAAGCTATCCAGGAGACGAGTGAGATTTTCATCCTTACTAACATTGATGGGCAAATTCTAGACTATCAGCAATGGCTGACCTGTAACCATCAATGGTACTGGGCTGCAACTTCCTGTCCTGAAACAGGTACCTAAGGAAGTAAACAACTGACTTTACAGGTGGTGCCCGAAGTCCACCTGATGAATGATACATCACTTGGTAAAAAAATGACCCATTTGCCTCATAGACTGATCTGATTGACCCCCCTTTGAGGAGCCTCAATTCTTTCTGCCACTGCCTCAGACAAGTCCTGCTCCTCGATTGCTGAGGCTCTAGGAGCCCTGCATGGAGATTAAGATTTGTCAGATTTCTGTGAGGGATCTGATCGAATGGCTGTGAACAGGCTGGACAGGTTGGGCAGGCTCAGTGGGATGTGGCTGGACATGGCCACTAGATCCCAAAACCAAGGCATGTTGGGCCACCCCAGAGCAATCAGAATGATTCTCTTACATGGGGAGTCTTGCAACTTCTCCACCACTTTGCCCAATATGGCTGATGGTGAGAAGGTGTATGCTTTTAGATCCTACCATGGCCGACTGAGCACATCCACTGCTGTGGCCAGGGGATCCGGTACCGGTGACACAAACAGAGGCGACTTGTTGCTGAACCTCGTGGCAAATAAGTTTATTTTGGGTCGGTGCCACCTACTGCATAGAGTGGAAAACCTCTGTAAGGAGAAACCACTGTTGGGATGGTCTGGCCTAGCCTGGACAGCCTGTCTGCTACCATATTGGGCCGGCCTGGAATGTGTCGTGCTTTAGAGTCACTTGTTTCCTGGTACACCAGGTCAAGATTCTCCATAGTAGGGCACAAAGTGGGCCCGACCTCATTCCTCCTTCCTTTATGTATGACACTATTGTGGTGTTGTCAGTTGCTACAAGTACTATCTTGTTGAGCAAAGGTCTTGGAACTCTTTTAAAGCCAGAAAGGCTGCTTTAAGTTCTAGATAGTTTATATATACAACTTGCTTCCCGGAGGGGACCAGGTTGTTCTTGCCAAGTGCTCATCTAAGTGAGCGCCCCACCCTTCTATTGATGCGTCTGTAAATATTTGCAGAGCATGTTTTATTGGGTGTAATGGTTGGCCTGTAAGTGCATTGTCTTCCTTCAGCCGCCATTGTAAATGGGGGTGCAGGGACCTGGGGACTTGGATCACCTTTGCAGTGATTCTGGATACCCTCCAGTTGTTTTAGAGATGCCACTGTATGGGTCTCATATGAAGTCTGCCTAGATTAACATGCTTTTCTGTAGATGTTAGTAACCTATTAAGGACATGAATTCCCGGACCGGGCAAGCCGGTAGGGATAGCAGTTTAAACATAGTCTCTTGAGGGTTCTGCCACCGGTCCAGAGTCGGTCGGAACCGATCAGACCTGAAGTCGAACTGGTAGCCTACAAAATCGAAGTCTTGTTTGGGCTCCAGCTCTGATTTCTCTAAGTTCATCAGCCAACCCAGTTGCTGACACATTATTTACTAGCTCCTGTGTATGTTGGAGACAAGCCTGGTGGGATCTGGCTCTCACCAACCAGTCATCTAGGTACTGGTGGCTTCTTAAATCCTTGTGTATGGCTATCAATTTCACCTGCTTTGGTATCACGGTGAACTCCAAAAGTGCTGTGGACCAACTGAATGGCAGGGCCTTGAACTGGTATGCCCGACCTTGGATGTGAAATCTCAGGCATTTCCTGGATTGTTCTTATATAGGTATATGGACATAGGTATCCCTCCTTCAACAGTTGTACTACCTAGGGTCCAGCCCCCAAGGCTTCCTACGTTCCCAAAAAGGGCTTAGTCTGGAACCTATAGGCAGACTGTGTGCCACATTTGGGACATTTGGTATTCTGACAAACATTTTCTGTCCTTCCGGACACTGGTCCGGTCTGGTGACAATGATCCAGGTTAACAGTCTCTCTGTTCTTATTGTGGTCCAGTGGGGCTGACACAACTTTTCACATTAATAGACTCTTCGCCCTGGGCCAGCAGCCTGTAAGGTGCAGTATTTACAGAGCAATTGTCATTTGTGAGATGTCTGACCTCTGGCCGGACATGATGACAAAATTTATTATCTCTCCAGTCAAGTCCAGCACCGATAACAGGTTGTTGAGAGGTGTGATAAGGGACACTGTCATATCCCTGTCATATCACCAAGACCACTGACCGGTCTAAGAATTCTCTGTAACCAAATAAGCCGGAGGTAACTCTCTCCGGTACCCGGGCTCCATACTCGGTACTTTACTGTAACTAGTAATTCTCTGTAACAAAAAACTAGCAGACTGGGGTCATCCATGAATTTTGACAGCTACTGGTCTATATTTAGCCAGCTTTTTTTTTTTTTTTTTTGTGTGTGTGTAACCAATTGGGTTGAAGCACTGTACAGTAAGGACTGTGTAGCCAACACCCTGTTAGTAGACTTTGTAACCAGTAGGTTCAAACAATTGTACAAGACTGTGTAGCCAGTACCAGTCGGTACACTCTGTAACCAGTTGTTAAAGCAAGTGTACAAGGCTGTGTAACCAGTACCAGTCGGTACACTCTGTAACCAGTTGTTGAAGCAAGTGTACAAGGCTGTGTAACCAGTACCAGTCGGTACACTCTGTAACCAGTTGTTGAAGCAAGTGTACAAGGCTGTGTAGCCAGTACCAGTCGGTACACTCTGTAACCAGTTGTTGAAGCAATTTTACAACTATCATCTGTGTTGAATTCAGCTTGCTGTAGGTTTCCTCCATTAATTAAAGTATTTCTTAAATCGCACGTCTTATTTGTAGATTTGACAGTTACTGGGAAAGCCCTTGTGAACTATTTTTAGAAACACTTGGTGTTCGGTGTGTCACGTGATTGGCTGATTGGAGCTCGTCAGTTGTGACGTTCTTTTGTGATACTTAAACATGCAAATGCGCAGTATTCTGCTCATCCACAAACCCCACTACCGCCAATGAAGCCGGGTCTGCAAGGCAGGGACTGGAATCACAGAAGACGTGAGTTCTGAAGAATGCACTTCCGACCTTCCTGGTCGGTGAAAACACGTGACCTGCTTCGTGATTGTTCGGAAGGACACGCGATTGGCTGACTGGGGATGACGTCAGTATTCGCGTTCTTTGTGTGATGCTTTACTGGCAACTTTACAGTGCACAAAACCCCACTACCGACAACAGGCCGGGTCTGCAAAGCAGGGACTGTAGTCACAGTAGACGTGAGTTCTGAAGAACTCACTTCCGACCTTCTTGTTCAGTAAATCACGTGATAAACTTCGTGACTGGTCGGTGAGAACACGTGACCAGCTTCGTGAAGGCACGCGATTGGCTGACTGGATATGACGTCAGAGGTCGCGTTCTTTTGTGCTGGCCGGCCGGCTGATGCTTTAAAAGCAGAGAAGCCTGGGCCAGTGCGCTCTGTAGATGAAGTCGATTCTTCTTTTCAGCCGGCTGTACACTCAAACCAGTTTCCTGGCCATCCACCTCCCTTACTACCGACATCATTGCCGGGTCTGCAAGGCAGGGACTGGAATCACAGAAGACGTGAGTTCTGAAGAATGCACTTCCGACCTTCCTGGTCGGTGAAAACACGTGACCTGCTTCGTGATTGTTCGGAAGGACACGCGATTGGCTGACTGGGGATGACGTCAGTATTCGCGTTCTTTGTGTGATGCTTTACTGGCAACTTTACAGTGCACAAAACCCCACTACCGACAACAGGCCGGGTCTGCAAAGCAGGGACTGTAGTCACAGTAGACGTGAGTTCTGAAGAACTCACTTCCGACCTTCTTGTTCAGTAAATCACGTGATAAACTTCGTGACTGGTCGGTGAGAACACGTGACCAGCTTCGTGAAGGCACGCGATTGGCTGACTGGATATGACGTCAGAGGTCGCGTTCTTTTGTGCTGGCCGGCCGGCTGATGCTTTAAAAGCAGAGAAGCCTGGGCCAGTGCGCTCTGTAGATGAAGTCGATTCTTCTTTTCAGCCGGCTGTACACTCAAACCAGTTTCCTGGCCATCCACCTCCCTTACTACCGACATCATTGCCGGGTCCACAAGGGAGGGACTGAGAGTGATTAAAGATGAAGTTCCTTCTATGTAAATACTAGGTGAGGTCGGCTGAACATGAGCTTGCCGGTCGACTAATGCTTTACAGCAAAGATGTCTGGACCAGTGCGCTCTGAAGAAATCTGAAGAATTCATCTCTTGCTTCTGATGAAAAAACACTAAATACTCGAGCTAGGCTGGTGTGACTGATGCTTTACAGCAGAGAAGTCGGTACCAGTGCGCTCTGAAGAATGCACCTCTTGGGGAATTTGCAGTGTTCAAAACTACGTAGATTGAAGTTGCAGCAGAGAAGTCTTTACCAGTGCGCTCTGATGAAGAATGCAGCTTTAAAATGCATGGGGAATCCCTTCTATTTACAGTGTTCAAAACTACGTAGACGGAAGTTTTCCGTGATACTTATTGTAGTACTAGAAAAGACGTTTCTATGGTGACTGTAGCTGGAAGTTACAGAAGGTATCCTCAAACAAAAGACACTGATAAAATTACCTGTATATCCATAATTCCTCAATATTGTCAATCTGCCCCTAACAACACAATGGTTGAATGGGAGGAAACTAGTAAAATGGCTGCCATGTTCCCTGTCGTAACTCCCCTATCATCAACACTAAATTGAGTCAGCTAGGGAGCGTTTCCAGCAGATTTCTCGATGTATATCCGTGCTTGATACGTAGGTAACACTTTTACAATAAAATATTTGCAAAAAAGGTATAAAAACCATCATAATGCACACTTTCCTTAAAATATCTGGAGATTGTTGAAAACACGTCTGCACAGTACACGCGCCAAACGAAAAAGATGCTATGACGTCAGGTTGTCTAGACAGGAAGGAAGTACGAGGCGCCATCTGGGGAGTGCACAGTACTAAGGACCGGCCAGCCGGTGGCAACACAGGACGTCTTTTTCTGGCGTTTGGCGGGCCGGTCTGCGCCGACCGGATTAGCAATTGTCCATTGGATAGGATGTATTAACGCAATAAAAAAGTGAGTTATTAGCACTTTTCAGTTTGGCTGTGTTCGTTTGACCTTGAAGGAGGGGCTAAAGGTCAAATCTGAACACAACAGAAGATTCCCAGTCCATGATTTCCTATAAGCTGGTGTCACATTGCAACCCTCTAGGACCAAGCATAAGCGAGTTATAAGCATTTTAAAGTTTGGCTACCCTTATGTGACCTTGAAGGAGAGGCCCAAGGTTAAATCTGACCACATCACAAGATTCCCAGCCCATGATTTCCAATAGGATGATTTCACATGCCAAACCTCTAGGACCAATAATAAGGGAGATGTATGGGGTACTCTGGCATTCCATGGATGACCTTGTATGAAGAGCTTCAAGGTTAAATGTCTGTAAGCTTGTAGAGAACATGTATATCTGTCATACACATCACCTATGAAGAGATAAAACCTTCTACTTATGAGAACCAACCAAAAGAAAAAGGTACATAATATTCAAAAAGGTACATAATATTCAAAGAAATGCCCGTGGCGGCCATCTTGTTTTTCAGAATGAAGCCAATTTCAGTCCCAGAGAAGCTTACCTCCCAATGAAGATATCCTGCAAATTTGATGAAGCTGACTGGTGCAGTTTCCCGCTGAGAGTGTTAATGTCAAAAATCGCTATGTGCGGTGTTGGCATAGCAAATGCTAAACCAAAGTATCCACCGGATGCTTCCGGTGGATACAATTACAAGTTCCACAGTATTATTATTGGCATCATGTATATTACTATTGCCATCATGCATATTACTATTGCCATCATGTATATTACCACTGGCATCATGTATATTACTATTGCCATCATGTATATTACCACTGGCATCATGTATATTACTATTGCCATCATGTATATTACCACTGGCATCGTGTATATTACTGTTGCCATCATGTATATTACTAACGTCTATTACCATGTATAAATAATTCTTCTATCACAACCAGTGTGAAACACAGTTTATCACCATGAATATTTCTCATGCATTAAAAACAGATCTCATACCAGATCACACATAATTTCACATTATGTAAGTACTACAATAACAATCATCAGGTATGAATCATATGACACTAGTACTCCAGCTACACCACTTGGCCATTCACTAAGTCTGCGCTGCCTCTTCTGCCATTTCCTCAGTCTTTTTGGCAGCAAATGCTGCCCGATGTTTCCGACTGTCCACATGATGTGCCATGGCGGTCTCGTTATTAATGGTCATGTTACACATGGAACAGTAAAACTTGCCGCTCGGCAACCTGTAGTTTATAAAGTCTGTGCGTGTTTTCTTGGCCGGTGGAATTTGTCTCTGCTGTGACGCGTTGTGACTGCTGAATTTACTGGTAAACATGCTGGATCCTTGTGAACCTACAGAAGTAGATAAAAATAGGTGAAAGCACGGATCAAAGTAAAAGCTGTGGATTATCCATGTTTTGATCTTCGAAGCTAAAGAGTTAACCAGTTTTGGAAACAAGTTTGGTCCAATGAATTTTAAAAGATACGACTCATTTTTACTTAAATTTACGACATTGCCAAGTATTGGTGAATGATTGGCAACACTGGATAAGGAGACAATGGATCTGAATGTACTTCCTTTGGAATTTCACAATGTGTAAAATAATGTACCAATTTGACCAGTGTAACACCTTTCACAAAGCTGTACCATTTCTTTTAGATTTACATCTCTCTAATTTACAGTTTATCATCATGTCAAGTTGTACTTTAGTGTTCCCTTGAAATTGTACTTCATTGACTCTGATTATTAAATGTAACATTGTTGTCTGGGATGTAAATTATAATATATTCTGTTTTTCAATTTTTCCCAGGATTCTCTATGTATAACACTTTTCTCCCTTGTGGACTATTTTTTTGCATTGTATTGTTCCAATGTCCAGGTAACTTTTCACCTGGTAACTTAATTTTGGTTGTTGCAAAATTATATTTGTTATCATTACCCCATTATTGTTTTTAACCCATTTTATAATAGTTCTAGTCCTTTTTATTTATATTAAATTAGCATCTTTCATCTGTAAGACTGGAACAAAATATCTACCTACACATCAATATATACATGAATCCTCAAAAGCCAAACCTGAAAAGACCAAGAAAAGACTTCTACTTAGGAATTTCAGACAGGTTTGTTAGAACAGGCCTTCCAAGCAGCAGACGTTTATTTCTACTCAGAAGGGAATTTCACACAACAGAGATAGACTTACAGGTGTCTTACTGTATGAAGAGAATTCCACAAAACAGAGATGTACTGAAAGGTGTCTTACTGTATGAAGGGAATTCTACAAACAGAGAGATACTTAAAAAGCTAGGTTCTGACTATATCAAACCTAGATTAGTTTACCAAAAAGGGCCACTGCTCAGAGGAACTCAATAATTTACTTTGTTGTCAGAGTCGGATGCCACTTTGAAGTATAGATCTTCCCCATTTAGCATGAAGTTTCCCCCATGTAAACACAATCTATCATATTTCATGGCTAATAAGACCCAGTGAGGCAGTATATCAACACAAAATGACCGTCATCTGAGCAGGTCTGCTTCCACCCTTACAGATCAAAATGCTTCCTGATGATCTCTTTCCCGGAGTATTTCCTGAGCTTTGATTGCTTAAAATAATTAACTCTGCCCTTGTCTGGAAAGTCTCTTCTATTTTTTGTTCTGTCTGGGATTCCCCCCTGCACATTCCAAGCTGTTTCTGGGTCAGAAACCTTAAAGTCGAGTTCAGAAACAGTGACAGTTTTGTAAATGATTCCCTCCTATACAATATGCAAACATTGCCAGCAAAATTAAATTTAGCCTGCCTGGAAATGGCCCCTCCAGACACTCATGTATTCTAGATATGTTTCTAATTTCAACTTTATTGTTATATACAGGTGACACCATAGCCAGAGGGTCTGCCATTCTTCTGGTGTGGGGAGGCAAATTGCTGGGGCAGACAGAAGAATCTGGATTGATCCCTAGAAAGTCATCCCACTAAGCCCGGAGTGCAGGGTACACAGAATCTTAATGATAGTCAGGGTCTCTGATCAGAATACTAATGCTTATGTAATCATTAACTCTAAAGCTCCTTCCTTGTGGATCTGGGGAGAAAAACCCACAGATTACTCTGGACTGGCACATTGCCTCTAACATGTTCTATCAGCAAAGTCCACCACTATCACTATAATGGGGAAAGGGATCAAGCCTCACAGCAGAGCTTCCTATGGAAAGCTTTAACTGGAAGGTTTCAAAGGATTTTCTTGGCTTTTACCACTAAAATGTGCTTCTAACACAAATGACTTCGCTCTCCTGTATTTGGAGCATGGTATAGAATTTTGAAAGTTCAGAAGTTTTGTGGGTAAGATTTTCCAGGTTGCTTAGACTACCTTGTGTTCATTTTGACTTAAAATTTGACAGTGTTTATAGGTAGACAAAAACCAGGGAAAGTAAAACTGCTATTACTACTATAATAGTGGCATACAGCTTCATTATGGACAAACACAAAAGACTAGAGTATTGTTTTGCAAGAGAAAAAAAAATTGTTTTTGCACAGCAAAACCAAAGCATCGTAAGAGCCTTAATGATTTTACCGAAATGACATCTTTGCTCTGTTTAATCTATTGTTCCAATAAATTATGTGAAAGTTCAATCAGCCTGCCAAAAAATGGCGAGAAAAAGCTTTCTTCAAGGAATGTCAAATGCATATATCGGGGGGGGGGGGGGGGGGCAAAATTGTACAGAGAATTGTACAGAGAACTTCAAGATGGGTGCCAAAAATGGCAGGAACACGATTTGGGCAAAAAGTGCCAGATGACTGTGTATATCCTGCGGACCAAAAATTTTGTCGAAATCACTCTTATCTTGCACCGTTTCTGAGATATTCAAGATTTTTTATTTCAACTGTTAAGAAAAATTGAGGCATTTAGTTAATCATTAATAACTTGGCCATGCTGTATCGGGTCACTTCTAATAGTTAATGATTTCTATTTTCATGTAACCAAAACCAGTTTCCTCACGTATTCACTATTCTAACTTGGATTTACCAAAACATTCAACTACAAAATACATTTTACAGTATTTTACTATCATTTATCAATATATTAACAATTTTTTTCAAAAAGCATATTTATATTTACATGCATGCTATATGTCATGTACACATTTTGATAACTTATGTCATAGCATTTACTAAATCAAACACACCCGGTTTTTCATTGATCTCCATTTTCGGGAACCAGTTCAAATATGTGAAATTCAACCACAACACTACCTGGTGACAGCACATCTGCATTATGGTGAGGTCCACACTTCAGGCATTATTCTTAAAGTACAACTCAAGTAGAATGTTGAAAAGACAAAATCTCACCTGAATTCCACACACTCTATGTATGAATTTCGGAAAAAGAGAGAGAAGCAATTTGCTTGTTATTGTTTCTTCTGGTCACAAGCCAAATTTAGTCCCTGATTACGGTATATTTGCCTTTCAGTTTCATGTTCATTGGTTCTTACTAAGAAAACTATGAGTTTTTAATTTCAGTTTTGACATACCTCTTTCAGCAGCACTGAAATCACTGATATAGAACGACTTCAATACAGTTTTAGTATTGGGTCAAATCTAACTTTCTTTCCATAATAAATTAAACTACACCTAGCGCATTGGAGAACCGATGCAAATTGTATCCACCGTAAAGACAATGCACCAAAACCTCTAGGACCAATAATAAGCGAGTTATAAGCACTTTTAAGTTTGGCTGTCCTCATTTCACCTTCAAGGAGGGGCCGAAGGTCAAATCCGACCACGCCAGAAGATTCCCCCGCCCATGATTTCCTATATGTTGTTTTACCATCCCAAACCTCTAGGACCAATAATAAGCAAGTTATAAGCACTTTTAAGTTTGGCTGTCCTCGTTTGACCTTGAAGGAGGGGCCCAAGGTCAAATCCGACCACGCCAGAAGATTCCCAGCCCATGATTTCCTATATACTGGTTTACCATCCCAAACCTCTAGGACCAATAAAAAGAGAGTTATAAGCACTTTAAAGTTTGGCTGTCCTCACTTGACCTTGAAGGAGGGGCCCAAGGTCAAATCCGACCACGCCAGAAGATTCCCAGCCCATGATTTCCTATAGGTTGGTTTACCATCCCAAACCTCTAGGACCGATAATAAGCGAGTTATAAGCACTTTTACCTTTGGCTATCCTCATTTGGCCTTGAAGGAGGGGCCCAAGGTCAAATCCGACCACACCAGAAGATTCCCAGCCCATGATTTTCTATATGCTGGTTTACCATCCCAAACCTCTAGGACTAATAATAAGCGAGTTATAAGGACTTTTAAGTTTGGCTGTACTCGTTTGACCTTGAATGAGGGGCCCAAGGTCAAATCCGACCACACCAAAAGATTCCCAGCCCATGATTTTCTATATGTTGGTTTACCATCCCAAACCTCTAGGATCAATAATAAGCGAGTTATAGGCACTTTTACCTTTGGCTATCCTCGTTTGACCTTGAAGGAGGGGCCCAAGGTCAAATCCGACAACGCCAGAAGATTCCCAGCCCATGATTTTCTATATACTGGTTTACCATCCCAAACCTCTAGGACCAATAATAAGCGAGTTATAAGCACTTTTAAGTTTGGCTGTCCTTGTTTGACCTTGAAGGAGGGGCCCAAGGTCAAATCCGACCACGCCAGAAGATTCCCAGCCCATGATTTCCTATATGTTGGTTTACCATCCCAAACCTCTTGAATCGATAATAAGCGAGTTATAAGCACTTTTAAGTTTGGCTGTCCTCGTTTGACCTTGAAGGAGGGGTCCAAGGTCAAATCTGACCACATCAGAAGATTCGCAGCACATGATTTCCTATAGGTTGGCTTCACATTGCAAACCTCTAGGACCAATAATAAGGGAGATATAGGCACTTTTAAAGTCCGCTATGTGGGTTACTTCGGCACTCCGTGGATGACCTTGAATTAGGAGCTTCAAGGTCAAATGTGTGCAAGGTTGTAGAGGACATGTATATGTGTCATACATATCACCTATGAAGAGATTCAACCTTCTACCTATGAGGAACAGCCAGTAGAAAAATGTAGATTATTTTCAAAGAAATGCCCGTGGCGGCCATCTTGTTTTTCAGAATGAGGCTATTTTCCTTCCCAGAGAAGCTTACCCCCCAATGAAGATATCCTGCAAATTTGGTGAACCTAGCTGCTGTTGTTTTCCTCTTAGAACGTTAACGCCGAAAATATCTCTACGCGCGGCGGCGGAGCGAACGCTAAACCAAAGTATCCACCGGATGCTTCCGGTGGATACAATTACCCCTTTCACATTACAGGCGGTATCACCCGAAGTAAGCCGTGTTGGGTGAAACGTCTCCTTGTATCACCACCTGATGTCCGTTTGCAAACTCGTGAGTCAGCGGCGAACTGTCTATTACCTTGAGCATCCTACGGAGGTTTTGAAATGTTTAAAATTTCTGCCTCTGAATTTGGTACCGTGAACATGTGCAGACGATTTTGCAAGGTGTGGTTGACAGTGTATATAAGGTTGTAATTCGGTTGTCTTTCAGTATAATATGGCGACATAAGGTGAGTGGAGGTACTTGAACGTTTCACCACTGTGACATAAGGTCAGATATGAATCACGAACAGTTTCACCAAACGCCTGTAACCGTGAATTACACCACCTGTAGTGTGAACAACTCGGATGAAATAGGGCGGTTCCACCGCTGAGGAACACCTGTAACCATGAGACATACTGCCTGTAGTGTGAACTCAGATGAAATAGGGCGGTTCCACCGCTGAGGAACACCTGTAACCATGAGACATACTGCCTGTAGTGTGAAAGGGGTTTATTGTCACATGACAATTTATACAAGATTTACAATGCTTACACTTAATCTATCTAGGTATCTTGCAGCATATTCTAATCAGAGAAGCACACAGGTTCCCCATACTGTCCCCTCATTAGTTACAATTTATGGTTGATGCTTCAAGAAATTGCTTTTAAAAATTTTGGTCACAAGCAAAATATGGCATGTGGCAAAAAAATATAAAATTTGGTCTCTGAAGCTGCACTACAACACTTTGCAGTACAACAACTGAAAAGTTACATTTTTCTCGTGTATGTAGTTAATTCCACCTACTCAAATGGACCTCTGTTCAGTGGAATATTTGTGCAAGTAAATATCAGTTCCTTAGAGTATCTTGTTAATCTTGTTATTAGCACTTTACGTTGGGTTAGGCATTAGACTTACTGTGGTCCGTTGGTTGGGATTTAACTTAACAGTGTACTAGTGTATTTAAATGATAAGTGCACATGTGATGCGGTCCGAGTCACAAAACATGACATTTATGTGCTTAGTGTAGACAATCTGCACTAATACTACTTCATATCTGTACGATGTACCAGAACTTTCACAATGGGAAGACTCCTCCATACACAACACCATCAAGTCTGATTCCAATGCATCACCACTGCATCAGGATGACCTCCCTAGTGGTGGCACTGCGATCAATCAAAAATTAATTTCACTGTCAAAAGCAGGGATTTGCTGATGATGAACCACAATGCAAAGTAATGCTGGTAATTTGCAAATAATTGAGAAAAGCCACTTTTATGAAAGAATATCCTTCTTCTGGTAATAACTCAATGTCTTTGTGAATCAGCCATCCTAAGCCCTTTCCTACTGCTAAACTTTTCCTGCCCCTGCTATTTCTTACTTGCCTCCTCAATAACACAGATCAGACACAGTAGGTATGGTTTGTGTCTTGAATAACTGGGTGAACCTATTTATGGCAACTTGTCACTATTTTTATCAGAAAATACTTATCATTATGATATTTGTTCAGCCTGATACAACATTTTTGGACACTGGGCATACTTTGTTAGGAAAGGTATGAAAAGAATTAATGCATAGACAATAAAATTAGTCATACAGCAGAAACCCTATCATCCAAACATGCTACTAAATGCAATGTTAAAGGTTTTAAAATAGAAAAGTATTTACTAAAATTCAGAGTACAACAGAAGGTAACTAGAAAATTGCAAAGTGTCCCCAGAATGGGAGGACAAATGCTAGTGAAGCTGAAATGACTAACATAAAAAAACAATAACATGAAAGATATAATGGTTTTCATGTACAGAAAATGCTGTATGACCTTGACATGGAGGGCAGGGGAGCCAAAGGTGAAATGCAAGCCCATAAAAAGAATCATTACCCATGATTTCCTGCATGTGCTAACCAGATTTCTAGTGGTTATTAATGCTTCATTTAGTAAAATACAAAAAGATACAAGATCACAATCATAGTGTCCTGTAAAATACCATATCACCAGGTAATAGCATTTATGTCTCAGAAGTAATGTCTCCTAGATGTTTGGGAACCAGAAGCCAAATACTCTGCACACAACTATCAATTATCTGTCACCGCAGTGGCGCAGATGAAGCATCCCAGAAACAATCATTACAATGACCACAGTGGCATACACAATTATCTCTCTCTGTGTTCTGCCCAATGAGGCCCAAACCTAGGCAAACAATCCATATAATGACCACAGTACCATGTACACAATTATCTTCTGGTTAGCCTCACTCACAGACTCTCTTCTGTTTGATGTGTAGAGGGATGAAGGTTGGGTTTATGTCACTTTCAACAACAAAGGTTTCATCTTGATAAGCTCTTAGAACAAGATGGTTCACATACGTTTCGGCCACGGACATTTCGGCCATCTTTTAAAAATAATGACAAATTTAGATTTGTCTGAAATGTCCACCCTTGAAAAATGACCTGGGTGAAACGTCCGTGGCTGGAACGTCCTAGGCCGAAACGTCCTACATTTGAACAAGATTCATGTTGCAAGAAGCTGGATTGGAAGTTATGACTGCATAACCATGTAATCGAGAGGTAATAGTTATTTTGTTTATTTCTCTTACATAATGATGTTCAAACAGACAAAAGAAAGAAGCAAGAAGACATTATTTAAATAAGTCTATACATGTTAAAGCAGTTAAGTGTGTAGACAACTGCAAAAGTATTCTAACATCAATCATCAATCAATATCCAGTTTGTAAACAGAGAAGTTCTTTCTGGATTTTCTATGTCATACCCCTGTAACTAATAGCGATCTTTTATTGTATGTTGCCATGATGTCTTATCAGATAATGACCTAGTAAGACTGATTATTTTCTTATAAATACAATCTTGACTACAAAATTCATTCTGTCCTACTCAAATCACAGTGGTACTTAAACAATATATTTTGAATCCATAATAAGGGCAAGTCAAATTCATAGAGTGATATATCATTCTCTACTTAAACTAGTGATCTCTTGTGCATCTCTAGATTAGATAGGGATTCCAAAATCATATCCACTACCTTTGGCAGTGAACACTAACCCATCAAACAAACCAAAGAACCATCTGCCAGTTTTATAACTCAAAAGGCTACCTCTGCTCATGTTCCAACTGATGGAGCCGAGGCTGGAGAGAACATTTATATGATGACCACATAATCAGGTTGAACAGCTCATCCATCAGCCAGTTCCCTTCATTTGGACGGACTTATCCCCTGCATCAATTGCATCCCTTGGCAAAAACCCAGGACAATAAATAATTCTCAGGGTATTATCCAATCCCCAGTGAAATTGCTTTGATTAACCTAGGAGCCTAATCTTTTTTCCTGTTCAATAGGCAGGTGACCACCAATCACCCTTCTGTTTGGTCAGTCTTAAACTCACTTGAAATAGCATATACGGTAAACAAACCTGTTTGGGTTTTTTTCAGTCCTAAGTAACTGAAGGAGATCTATTACTGTGACCTATATTAATTATACACAGTGGTGGATAAAGTTGCTCAGAGTTTGACAAGAATATGAACTTATTTTGCAGAAGACTGAGTACAGGGTCACTTTACTAAAACTGGATGTTTATCAATTGCACGGCATATTTTTTATTTCTGTCATGTGGGAATATTTACATTTCCACAGGCAAATTTTTTATACAGAAAAATCTTTAGGTTTCTTACATAAGCCTAAGCATTGAAAGGCTGTAGTATAGACTCCATGAGAAATATTATCAGAGTGATGAACAAGTTACAATATGTTCTTTTTTCAAATCTGCGAAGAGAAATCTGTCAGACATTGGTATTGGTAATTTATTGCAACGTTTATATATTTTACTTTTGTGGCAAATGTGTCTTATGTTTACTCTTATCTTGTAGTTATTAATCAGTTTAAAAATTTCTTCTCACTCCGAGACTTGAAGAATGCTGGTCAGAGTGAGTGGAAACATCTTGGTACAAGATCTCACATTAATGGATCTGACAAGATAAGTCAAAATCAAGAGAACTGGTCCTTGACCCAAGTTTCCATTAAGGGAAATAGTATTTACTATTTAGTTAAATCAAATATCAAATAATTATCTCATCAAATCTGAATCCAATCATTTTTAAAGCTATGAATTATAATTTTGATGTATCCTGAAACTATGTGGCCTTGAACTCTGGTCTTGATCCCTAATGATAGTGGTATATACAACTAGAAATCTTCAACCATTTTTTTTTAAAAATTAACTAAGACCCTGTGGTTGTTTGAGAATTATTCTAACTTGTTAATAAATAGCACCAAAAAAAGTGCAAGAAGCAATCAATTTAAGGTCACCGGATCTCCCTGATAAAGTGCCCCACTTGAGATGGGAGAAGACTTGATTAGCTTCTTGTATTCAGGCCAGATTTCAGCCAAATGAAATCCCAGCCCGCCCAAAGCAGAGAAACTATTTAAGCTTCAGATCAAACTCATTTCAGAATGGGTCACCACAGTAAATTCCTTCAATTGATTACTTGTACAGGGTTTACAAAGGTTCAGTAATCAACTGTGATTGCTCTATTTATTTATTTATAAAGTCCTTTTCTGCCAAAAGAGTGGGTTCTACCAACTGTTTTTACCTTTTTTATCATCTGCATCAAGTTTTTGTGTGCAAAATATGCAGACGCAAAAGTTATCAATATTATTCATCAGAATTGATATTTCATTTGAAAATTTATTTTGAAAAACCTTTACCATAAAGTCAATTCCTATCTGGAAAACTTCCCATCGGCTAAAATAATGGGTAGGAAAAATTCCTATCAATATTTCAATATTAAACTGTCACATACAATTTATTTATTATTTATAATAATTTCTGGATAACGTAAATTCAATTTCAGTTGATTAAGAACCACCTTCACATCAATATTCCAAGCAAACATGACCCACATTTTAAGTTCATTAAAGTGAGCTGTTATCTCAAGATTGCCTTTCAAAAGGTACACTGTCAGAGCACAGGTAAGCAAGCCTTTATGCACACAACGTACTGATCACAGTTTTAATGTCTAAAGTTCCATTTTTTAGATGACTGCCATGGTACCCTTCACATCTTGTATGTGAAAAGCAATTCCAGATAGGTAAAATTCCAAAAAATTGACCTTCAAATGTCTTTTAGTGGCCTTGCATCTGAAGGTCAACATGGTACATATGGAAAATTGCCCTCCTAGAAAACTGCCCTATTTCAATTTTGTGGAGTTGGAAAACTGCCCTCCTTTTACTAGAATTTACCAACACATAAATCTCTGTATGAGAGAAAAATATAAGCTATCGACAATACAATAATATATTTATTCTATCATATTTATTGTATCTACTCGTTTCATTTTTTTTCCCATATTGTATCATTGCTGGTGAGACTAGCCAAGTTATAACTAGATCACATTGTATCTCACTGTATGGTGGACTCTCACAGGACTAGACACAAATACTTCCATTGAATCAGCAATTCCAGACAGGGGTAAAATTTACTTCAATGAAAAAGGACCCTGAAGGATCAGGTTGATGTATTATTTTACTTAATAAGGACATGCTCCTAAACAGGATTCTACTTAAAGGAGTTTGACTACCTATTGCAACATATTGGATTTCATTATTATACAAAATATGTATCTTCTGACAACATTTCTCAAATGACTTCATTCTTTCTCGTCATTGATTAACAATTTCTAGTTTGCAATGCTGAAAAAGTGTTGAAATTTTTATACTTTGGGCTGGGAGACCTCACTTCTAATGGCTGTGGGGAACAGACGAACAGACAGATCTGCATTCCTTGAACAACTTTTCATCCTCAATAGATAAGGTATCTTTTAAAACAAATAGCATGTCTCTGGGTCTTGTACTTTTTGAGGAAAGCTGCCCATGTGGATGCATATGCGGAGACCGCAGAGTGATGCCATAATGTCAGCTGACTCCGAAGTCATAATTCATAGGGAGGGGGTGTTTACATTCAGTGAAATATAGTACATTCCTTACTGGTACAACTTTATTGTTCTTTCCCCTTGAGCTAACTTACTGGTGGTGTGATAACTTCAAGGAAAACAAGGAAAGGTGTTATAAGGTTAATTAATTTTAGATGACAAAAGCCATGTCACAACTCAGGAATGTTTTACAAAACACACACACTGATATTGCTGATTAACTGGCAAAGTGGGCAGGGTCTAGATTAATAGCTTTAGATTATGAAATCCATCCATATACCCCCAAAATAACACAACCCAGCAGCTTGAACTAAATTAACTCCTGTGTAATTCTATCAAAACTTCTATTAATTTTATCAGGTTTAACCCAGGATAAGGTGCTCCATAAACTTGTTAGCTGACACAACTCTGTGAAAACAGAAAATTGGTAGGGGTCTGATGGATGTTTAACAGTGCAGTTGATAATACTTCATTGATAGTGACTGATAAGTTAACAACCAGTTTACAATTGCAAAGTGGGATTATTTGGGCCTTTGTTTCACCCAGAATACAGTTTTTTTTCCCAAACGACATGGAGAATTCATAAGGTGATCAAAGTTAACCTAACATAAGATTTTAATCAAGTGTAGACAAGATTGGGGTGTAGACGTTTACAAAGACATGGGCTTTTCTAGGCATGGGGACAGTGGTAGAAAACAACCTTCCAGGAAAGACCTACTGGGGAAAACTTTTTAGTACCGTAAGAGCTTTCTCAAGTGGTAACTTTGGATCATTTGCACTAATAACTGTCCACTGTAAGATTTAAACTAATCAATTCATGCATTTAAAAAAAATATGATGATATAAAATTTAAAACTTCTGATTGCAATCTCCAACAAGATAGAATTCCCAAGTAACATTTGGGAGAATGTTCGCTCAAAACAAACGGACCCACATTTATTTTTTTTTCTTTTTGAAAGGGGAAAAAGGGACACAAATTTTTTTTTTTTTGTTTATCTTTTACAAATAATAAGGTAATAGTAAAACTTTTGTCAAACTTCTTCCTGGATTCGTAGATGACACCCTAGATATCAGCTAAATTTGTACATTATCAATTGTTTTGATGTGACCTATAAGCATTTACCAAAATAAGAGACATTTTTAAAATATAACTTTGCTTGATACTTCACATTTTTGGACATTGTATTACGTTCTACACATAAACTGTTTAATTCAAAAACTCCATGGGCATTAAAATCAAAAACTACAAACAGGCCACTCTTTTAAACAAGCCTTATACATGTTATATATCTTACACAAAAGTACACTGATAACAAGAAACGTACTGTAAGCTTTGACTGAACAAGATGAACCTTTTAAGACTTTGTAGAAATAAAAATATTGGAGAAATTGGCACTTGGTTTTTCTTAAGGTTCAAAGTGCCAGCAAACATCAAAATAACGGAACAAATGTATATTGAACTTTTTTATCCATCAAAATGTCAAATATTTTAGATAGGGATCTGTGAATGAATTACCCTCAAAATAGGCTTACTTTAATGTTTAAGTCCATTATACAAAGTAAGTTAATCAGCTGGTAAATAAGCTCAGAAAGCTAAATTGGGCATCCCTTTGTACTGCTAATGTCATTATACATTATGACATAACAATTCCTGCCTTTCATCTCTCCATTCAGACCACAGTAAACAAGTGGAAATTCAAAGATCTATTGAGCCATTCCACAACTAAATGCCTTATGTAAACAAGGTCTGATTCATTCTTAGGTTACCAGAAGGCAGTTTTTTTTAAAGATGGGGGTAATTTGCCCAATACAATAAATATTTTGTGAAAAAAGATAGACAGGCAGCAAAGACAAAAAAACGGAAGACCAACAATTATATGGAGTCACAAATAAGTGAGTAATTTTGTCAAGCCTTAAAAGAGTCAATTTATATACAGATTGCATTTAAAAACAGAAGAAAAAAAATTAGCCAAATGTACCACTAAAAGCATTCGAAACACCACATTAAATCTCTGCTATTTCCAAGTAATTCCACCGTTTTTGCATTATTTTATATGGTAAAATTTTCCAATTTCAGTTTAATATGAGGACATTCAAGATCACTAAAACTAGTTGTAATAATTTAAAATATTGTACAGTTTAATTATGAGATATGTCAACATTATGGCTTCTGTTGTCTTTGAAATGACTGGTACAAAATAGAACTGAAGCTTGTGAACTACTAGAATTTTCAGATGACCACCTGAACTTCAACTGGAAATGTCTTGCAGTTTGAGAGACTTTCCATGTAGCTCCATTCAACAGTTAATTCCCCTTAAGATCAACATTCTCACATAATACACCTATCAGTCTTAAATGTTTTTTTTTTTTT
This sequence comes from Sabellastarte sp. h YS-2021, assembly GCA_964017235.1. Lineage (NCBI taxonomy): Eukaryota > Metazoa > Annelida > Polychaeta > Sabellida > Sabellidae > Sabellastarte > Sabellastarte sp. h YS-2021. Next base: position 178,206,184 of record OZ024929.1, on the reverse strand, counting down.
TTTTGAAACCAAAACTTAAGTCTTGGAAAAAACATAAAAGTATTTGAAAAAGTACTCACATTAAAACTCAAAACGTTACTGATATTTGTACAATATAGTTACTCTTTCAAATTTCGTCCAGTTCTTCATAAAATAAGTGGCCAATCAAAAGAAATGCTTCAATGTTTACTTCTGTTATTTCTGCATATATGTAATCACATATCATCATGGAAGTATGGTTTTTGGTCTTGTTTATGATAAATCAGCTTCCATAAATCATTCATCACATGAATAAAGCACAAGTTCCTGGTGATTCAACAACACAAGAATACAAAAAATCTTGCACCTGTCAATCATTTTCAAAAAGTCATGAAAATAGAACTGTCTTTTCACTCAACTGTGTGTGTAAGCCTTTTTGCTACTATGAAGTCAAATATTATTCCTTTAATCTCCATGGGATCACAATGTACTCATTCAATAAAGAAGAAAAGGGGTATAGCTTGTGACTTGTATAAGAACATTGTGAATTTAGAATGCTTATTTTCTCAAATTTCCCTTTTCTGAAACTCCCTATATGTGCTTGATTTTTTTTTATGAAATTTAAATATATATTTTACTATGTGCAAAGCACTTTCATTGTGATGCATGTTAAACTTCAATTCTGTTAAAAAACAACCAAAAAACCCACAAAGTGTTTGTAGATTTTGTTTTTTGGTAAAGTCCAGAATAAATTACTGAACAGTTATTAAGTGTTATAAGTTTCTTTCCTGAATCGCAGTGGTCAAGACTTAGATGTATCTTTTCAGTTGAACAATGTAGCTTTTAGGATGTAATGCTATATATATATGTGTAACGGCACTAATACTGCCACACTATCTGGCCTTTTTTGCTGGGATCGGTTGTGACCCCCCCCATGACCCCCCCCCCCCACACACACACACACCACACACATCTTCAAATTTGACAAGGCCTTATAACTATTTTTGTCAGTGAAACTGGGTTATTAATAATAAATGTCAAGTAAAACTCTGAGACATTCTGCAGAATTCTGAGGGTGGGTATGCATGTAGCTTCTTATGGATTCTAAATTTCCTTTGCTGTCACAAATTCAAGAATTATTTGAAGCATCCTTCAAAAGGCTTTACGTATATACTAGTATATCATTCATTTATTAATGTGGAAAAAGCCCAGACATGGACAATAAACAAGCTCTATTGCAATACTTGTACTTTACTTTTTCATAATGTAAAAAAAGTCAGAGAAATGCAATGGATTCTTTATGTTTTCATTTTATTACCATTATTTACTTAAATGTTAGGAGGACAAGAAAACAATTCTGTGGGTCATGTTATTTTTGATTGGTAAATATATCACTGTCATATAAAATACAGCAAGTGACGAGGGCTTTGTGAGAGCAATGGTTCTTATCACTTGTTATCAGAGTATGTCAGCCTCTCTGTACACCTGTCAGTCTCAATAAGATGAGCAGAAACAGACATAAAACTACACACATGATAAGTTGTTAGAGAAAAATACTAAAGGTAGCTCATGAACAAAAATAATTATTCAAATATTTTTGACAGTCTTGTATATCTCCCACTAAATAATAGACTTGCTTACAAGACTTGACTTTATGGAGTTTTTCTTTGAGATACTGAATGAGTGCATTTTATAACAGTCTGGATTTTACACTCTCACTGGAGGTACATACCCTGGTGAATCATAGTGCACTCGAGAATTTCTGGTTCGTCTCTTTCATGGTGTAAATAAAATTTTTTTATTGCATCATTATTTAGACTTACTGAGTCCTGCTTATATTAGACTGTGTATAGTGGGACAAGTGCGATTAAAATCTAAGTGGAAGTGAAGCCAGTGTTGGGGTTTGAACCCACTTGAACAGGGTGACACAGAGGAAATTTTAATACACACTTAGCAGACATATTTTCAGGGTTTGAAAGTAGCGCCAGTCTGCAACTGACAGAAATGCTTCTGGGCTGACAAGTATTCAGACTCAGTCAGTCCCATTAACCAGGAAGGTTATACTACTGGCTGAATTTTGGTTTGGATGTTTTGAATATTATCAGAACATACCAAAGGGACAAAGTGTTAAAATGCACACCTCCCCAGTACAGTTATAAGCGCCTTGCATGGTCGAATTATGGGTTGGATGTTTTGAATATTACCTGACATACAGAATTAGTGATACAGTCAATGAATGCTAATGTGTGGTGTTGAGGCAAACCAAGTTGCTGACTCTTTGAAATACTATCTGTGACAATGGGAAGTTGCAAAAGTAAAATCCTTAATGAATTCTAATATGACTTTAACAGTGCTTAATCTGCATCAAAAGACACCCAAAGGTGCAACAACCAAGATTCAAGTAAAAAGAATTAAGAGAGATATAAAAATCATACTATTGTTTTCAGACAATGTAATAAACAATATAGTGATATAATAATACAGCATAAATAGAATAATACAGTACAGTAGGACCTCTATTATCCGACCCTATTGGGGGAGTAACAATTAGGTCAGATAATAGAAGAGCTAAAATAACAGGTTTAAATTGAGTTGTAAAAGTGGTTCTGTGGTTTGAGAATTGAAAATTCTAATAATAGAAGGTAAGATAATAGAGGTTCTACCTTACTTAAAATGCCAAAATCTTGCGATCTGTAACATAGGACTCCGAAAAAAATTACTGGGACATTTTTTGGAGGTCATGTAGTGCCATGGACTCTCACTTCAGAGGTGCTTCGCAATCACCATAACATACATCTAGGGATCATTTTCACTTCCTTTCTAGCATTTCATAGGTTAAAGATGTGAAAAGTGTTTACAAACATCAGATTTGCAGCCTAGCACTTGTACAAATAATCTTCCTTGAAAGTTTCAACATTGACCTCTGATGTTGTCACTAAAGATATATTGTTATAAATGTTACTTTAATTTTAAATATCATCACTTACAGTGTGTGATAATTACTGCCCTGTATAATATATATTTTTATAGCCGTGTAGCAATTTTTCACTCTCATGTTTGCATATCGGACTGATAAACTTTCTGACGGACCAGTAACTTCCGCAAGTTGTCAGTGCTGTGGTCCCGAAACTATTTTGGCTTAACTTCGTACCCTGCATATTTTTCTCATTTTTCACATTTATACATTGTTTTGTGGTGATTTTTAGTGTTAATTATATATATGAAAAGAGGTCAAATTTGTTAGAAGGGTGATGACAAACCATAGTCACATATTGTCCCACACTTCATTTTTACCAGACCGCCTTCCCTTACTGAGCCTACCTAAAAGGATTAGATCAGCCAGGGTCTCAACTTTGAAAGCAAGGGTATTTGGTGTGTTGTACCTGGAAATAATTTACAATTCAGCTCTGGTGAGTGTGTGCTTTGTGTACCTCAGGTCATTGTAACTGTCACTCAACTCACTGATGTATAATAAACATCAAAATGTCAATCATTGTACAGAGGACAGCACACCTGTTCAGTGAGTGACCAACTCATGCATCACAGTGGATAAGGAATTCATGCGTGAGATAAGAGTGCATTTCAGAACTTACCCAATAACATATAATGCAGATAAGCACATTTTAGCATCCAGGCTAATTGTGTTACTGTGAATCTAAATCAGCGTACTCTATATGAGGACATAGTGAATTTAGCCAAGAGCTCCCCCAATATAATGAGGTAATATACTCATAATGTGCTCATTCAAGGCTTACTTGAGAAATTTATTATTGACCAATATTATTTGAGAGCATCTTAGTTTACCATTCTTCTTTTCAGTGTAAAAATTTGGATAATTTTCTTTGAAAAAAAGACTCGTATTTGTAAAACTACTGATATCTAAAAAGAAGCGTATTTTTTTCTAATTTTATACTCAGAATAGTTTCTTTGTCAATACAAAATAAGTGCTGGTCTATGGTGATCTATATTCTCTGGTGATTCTAATTTATAAACTGCAATATCTATTATCTCACCCTTCATTTATCTGAATATTTAACTTTATAAACTCAGATCTACTCTCTCAAATAATTATAAACCTTATTGTTTTATATTAAAAAGCTCCTTCTGGTCTATGATCCCCCAGTTATCCCAACAGATTTTGTTTCTCTTTCAACACAGTCAAATAACAGAAGTTGCACTGTATATTTCCATGTTTATACTTTAATTTGTTTATGTGTCTGCTAACTACTTATATTTTCTGGTGATGTATATGGTGGCCGATGAAAGAGCTAGTGGGACTTTGGTAACAGAGCCCATTAATGTGAATTTGGGAGTCATTTGATGTATTCTTCAGCAGTTAACCACTGGGCCTTGGCACAGGTCTGTATAGTAAGTATAGTGTTGTAATAAGTATCATTATCCACCACGCAAAGTATTTGTCGTAAATATGGGAAATACAGACCGGGATGGTTTTTTTTCGTATACAACGGCGCCTCCGTACCATGGATAACTAGTGTCAGTAATTTCCGATTTTTCATTAATATCTGGGAAACTATGTTACCTACAAATATGCATTACATTAGAAAGGTCATTTTCCATGCAGAAATATAGGAGCTATTGCAACTTAAAGATTAAAGTTTTAATATTCACTGTTGCCTGTGCTTTTTGACGGCCTTTTCACATTCTCTCATCAAATATTCATGTTATTTGACTCATAAATTGTACAAAATGGTGAATAATAAAAGTAAAACATCCCTCATTACACATATACATAAAAAATATATCATTCATGAAGATTAGCAATATAATACTCATGCTGCTCACTCCTATAATATTGTTATCATCATTTGTGATATATTTTTTCTGTATATGTTATTCGGGAAGTTTTCCTATTTTATGCTACAGTAAGTATGGTGTTTTAATAAGTACTGTGCTGTAATGAGTACGGTGCTTTAGTATGTATGGTGCTGTTTTGACATTACAAGACATGGACAAACTGTGACAATTTGCATGAAATAGTTACACAACTGATTGCTAATTTTAGTCTGACAGACAAATCTCATGTGGACCAAACATTATTAGTGGTGGGACTGTTTATAGAAATCAGAACCGGTTACCGGGGCTTTCAAATGAAACCAAATCTGGTATTTTGTATGCTGGTTCTGTGCATTGAAAATTATTCGCAGGCGTACATGAGCCTACACTTGCAACTGGAAATGGCTTTTGCGAGATATTATTAAGTACGTAAACATGGCTTTTGCTAAATATAAAGTAAAATTTTTTGTCGTTTTGATGAAGTATCAGCCATTAGAAAGCCTAAAAGGGTGACGTTTTCAATTACCGGTTCCCAAATATTCTTTGCGGATTTCATTATTTACACCAAAAATGAACAAAAAAACAGTTACCAGTTTATCGTTCACACCACTAACCATTATTGAGTTCAATGTCCATTTAAAAGACTCGAGGTCACAAGAAACAATAAAAATCCCAAATTTCAAACCCCCAAACGATAAAAAGAGTACAGCGCCACACACGAGCAGGATGAATCATAAGGCTAGGATGGATATACTTTAAACAAAGAGGTAAGACTTAAGTATCTTTCTGAAGGGAGGGAGGCACAAATCTCATTCTACATCACATGTGCATCAAAACTAAAAAGTAACCAAATTCTCTCTCTAATTTATGAATGGGTCAACAAAACTGTGGAACTACAAGAAGTTAACCATCACCTTGACAATGCCTAGTATTGTACTACATGAAATAAATTGTATTTATAATGCCAACAATAATTTGTACAGAATTAATATATTTAATATATTTATAATAATAACATGAAGCAAGCAAAGCCTTGCTGTGAGTAATTTAGACAACTTATTCTCATATTTTACAATGAATATAACATCATTGCTATTACTTTATACAGTAATATCTCAGACCACGAGTTATCTGACACCACATTGCTGATCAAATTTTGAGCTAATTACTGAGGCCTATCCATCCAATGTCTCTGATTTCATATTTGATTGCAAGGGTTTCTTTTCGTGAAAACAAAAGGGAAACTTTTTCAATCATTACTCAGATTTTTGCTCGTGGAACTATCAAAGGAGTTTTACCTCCACCAGCAGAGCTTATGTAATTATTGGGGTTTGTCTGTCTGTTTGTTAGTGGACAGCCTAACTCAAAAAGTTATGAATGGATTTTCTTCAAATTTTCAGAGAGTGCTATATATGCTTAAGTAAGAGGTGGTTAAAGTTTGCAGATGACAACGCCATCGCCACCAGTGTTAGGGCCACCTTAAAGTCGAAAAATGAGTTTTTTATCCCATAACTCTCGCTGTAACTCATTTCGTTCTTTCACACCTGGTGTATATTTTTACAAATGGTGCAGAAAACATGCTACATGTGCCAAATTGGGTACAAGGAAAGATGACCACTGCGAATACAAGACAAGCTTTTGAAAAAAATGAGACATAAAATAAAGAATAGACAATGAATTCTAAACTACTGTAGACAGGGTATAATATGAACCTTTACTCCCATTACCCACCCACTTATTTTTTTTCCAACAGCTGAATAATAAAGTGTGGGAATGAAACCAAAATGAATGATGGCCTGATGATTTACAATGTGTTATATATGTGCACATTCTGAGAACATTGCTATAGAGGAAACACCCAAAGAAATGTAAAATAGCAAAATATCAGCCAGAAATAACTTTGAGAAAATATCAATAAAAGATCCTTTATCATTCTTAATAGCACTTCTTTTAATCGTCATGGAGAAAACTGGTTTGATGACCTTAATACGAAAATGTGAACAAATTCAAAAGAAATAAGCTAAATATAGAGAATGAAATGCAAAGAAAATATCAAAAAAGTCATTAATGAATTACTGCACTTTTGATAACATTGCACCAAAAAATTGGTTAAGACAATTTATCAAGGAATAGGTGAAAAAAGGTCTGCAGCCTACATTCCTGGAGACTGATGCACTGGGGATGTAGTGTGTAAATGCAAGATATGAGAGATATTTTAATATAAGCATAAGACTGGCAGGCAGGGGTTGTGGAGGCTGCTCGGGGCTTAATTCAAAAGCCTTCAAAGAACAAAAGAAAGAAATCAGGATGCCATGCACAATTTTTTTATGCGTATACAGTTCACTGAAGTCAAAGTTTTGTTTCTGAATTTCCTTTAATAGCTAGGGTCATACTGAGACAGGGTACTAGTATATCCTGTACAACCGTGAGTTGGGTTCAAACTCACGCCCACACGTGTGTCAGCTAACTAATAGTATAGTTAAAAAACTGATTTAAAAAAAACAAAAAACAACATTTAACACTTTGAACAGAAAAGTTGGTAAAAAGTTAAAGACGATATCCCAGTGACCTCATCGTGTGATACACAAAAGCAAATTTTACAAAAATACAGAAAATGTAAAATTAAAAGAAAACTATAACAGCAACCTCATGAAGTGACACAAAAAATGGTACTTATAAAATATGGAAAACAAAATTGTGGAATTATAAGAAACACAAATGACACTAATTTACTGAAGCTCGGGGAAGTGTAATCGGATGCATGAGCATGCAGCAGCACTTTTTGCTCCGACATCTTTTTTAATTATTTAAATCCTTTCTGGCTTCTAAATTACTTTTCCTCTGACAGAAGTGTTGAAATGGAGTCTTTGGAATTGTTCAGAGATTTAAATATTCATTGCTAAGTTACTCTGTGTCCAACTCGTTCAATATTCAAGCTCAAAATCAAAACACTGTTGATTTCCAGATTTTGTTCCCATGAATATGCTGCAAGTATATTGCTTTTAAAAAAAATAAAATAATGTATTTTTTTAAAAATAAAATAGTTTATTATCATTCCTTTTTACTGTACTGGTAGAAATTTCTTTGTTCTGTTAAGTGAAGCATTGTAAATCTATGCAGTATCAGCCTGAACATTTAAAATTTTTTTTTTTTTTGTGATGGAACCAAATTATCTAGCAATTATGTTTATGTATGTAGCATATTTAAATATGCTGGATTAACAAATTTATACCTACCAGACCCTTTGTGAAAGGAGCCATGTTACTAGTGTTGAAACTGGGGATGGGTTGATATAAAAAATATATAGATAGGGAGGCCGCCAATGGAAAACTAGTCCGATTCTGGGATTTAAATAAAGGACGAGTTTTAGTACATCCCCAATAGAATGGGTACACTAACAAGAAGTGAAGATCTTGAAAACAAAACATGGCGGTTCTATTTTAAGAATTTGCAAAAGATTTAAAATCTGCAAAAAAAATATGGGTAAAAAGTACAATTTTTTCAGGTTTGAGGTTTGTTTCGATATTTGAAATTTGACTTCAATTATATGTGTTGACAATCAAAACAGCAGTTTAAAAATTGTTGTCAAAGTATTTGAAACAAGTCCAAATTTAGTCAGACATAAATTCATTCCACGGCAATGAATGTATGATGAAACTTTGAGGAAGCAACCTTATTTAGTTTTCCCAAGATAACACTCATTCAGGCTGAAACAACCATACTTATGAATAGTACATTACCCAAACACCAGCCAGCACCAATATTGTTGAACTGATTAACTGTTTTCTTATCTACATTGTCTCAAGTGGGATTTTATGTGATTGTGAGAATATCTGTAGTCATAGCCTAAACATTGTACCAATTCAAAGTACTTTATCTCCATATTATGTTAAATTTACAAATTATGTTTATTTACAAATTATCCAACATTTTGGGTGAATTTTCTAGCATCTCATAATCCGCCATATTGTTGTTCACGTTCTGGGTATTTCCTTAAAAGATGATATACATTGGAAACAGTTAACTGGTTAGGTGACAGTTAATGTAAGCAGTTACCCATCTGTGATGGAACACAGATCATCATTATCATCAACTCATATTCTTTTGTAAATAGTTCTTCCCGCGAGAAGGCTTATTATAATCTTTGTTGATTTTGCCTGATTGCTTCAATAAAATATTGTTTATGAAGTTACCAATCTACAAATTTACGCCAATCATTATGGCCTTAACATTCATCTAGCAAATCCCTCTTTGGTCAGTTAGTATAGTGACATAACACTGGTTAAGTCTAATCTAATCTGGACTTTTATAGTGCTTAATCTCCATCAACTAACAGACTCAATGGTGCAACTGAGTAAAAACTTTGTGACTAATCGTAAGTCCAATAACATAGCCAGGTCATACCAAAGAAGACACAGGGGTGACAGGGAGGCTATTGCTTCCATGTTTCCACTGCTTATTTCCAGCCAAAAAAATATATTCTTGTTCAATAAGTATGTAAATACAAACCCCTGGACTGTGGTGCACCCCAGCGACCTTTGAGTGACCTTGCAGAGTTCTCCGAGATGGTGGTCTGTGTTTGGTGGGTGGCTGACAGACAGTGGCCATCGTACTGTTCTTTTGAGGACAAGGTCACCTTGCATACAGTGCACGTAAACAGGGAGCTTCTATTACCACTGAAAATATACAAAAATAAAACGTTTGATTTAATTCCATTTTTTTATCATTTAAATACTTCAGTAACTTCAAAATGTGATACAACAACCTTCAATATATAAACAATAAACTTGTGCGTGAGTGCTAAGTGGGGATATAAGTGGTCACCCTGTGGTTAGAAGATTTTCTCGGCAGCAGAACCTCCCACCAGGTCACCCCATTTCGTCCGAGTTGTTCACACTACAGGCAGATGGCCACTGATTGAACACAGTGTTTTAACCATCAATAACAGTCAGATGACAGCACTACAAACAATGGTCACTGAGAGACAACCTCCATTAACCTTAACTGACCTTCGGTGAAATGGCCAATACCTTAACTCACCTTATGTACACCATGTACCAAACCGTACTAAGAAATTTATATGTGCATGTGCGAAATCATCTGCGCATGCTGATGGTACCGAAATCAGAGGTGGAAATTTTAAACAGTTTAAAACTTTCGTATTACTTGCAAGGTAATGGACGGTTCACCACTGACCCGCAAGGTCATCAGATGGTGATCCAAGGACAGGGATGTTTCCCCAAACACGGGTTACCGCAGGTGATACCGCGTGTAATGTGAAAGGGGTATAAGAGAGTAGTCGTTAATACCCAGGTTGTCCAAAATTTGCTCGAAATCGCTCTATCTCTTATTGTTTTCGAGATAAACAACATTTTCAATTTCCGCCAAAATTCAACATGGCGGCCAAACTTCAGAAATTATAAATGTTTTCAGAGGCCATAAGGAAGTAGTCCTTAGTAGCCAAAATTCAAGATGGCAGCCGAAATTTGGAAAATGTTATATTTTTTTTCGGACCTTTAAGATTAGTCCATAGTACCCTAGGGGTCCAACATTGCTTGAAATCATTCTATCTCTTATGGTTTTCCAGATAAATGACATTTTAGATTTCTGCTAAAACTGAGGATGGCGGAGGAAATCAGAAAATTCTAAATTTTTGTTGGACCTTAAAGAACTAGTCCTGAGAAAACAGTGAAATAAAGTAAGCTTATTTTAAACACTTGCTAGTCACGCGGCCAACGAGAGAAGAAGGATGATGCACGAGAATACACTGCTATGGTACATTCTCAGAACAGGCGATTCAATACAAGACGTCTATTTTTCTTGGACGTTTGCCCGATGCCTGTGGCCTCCCGAGAAAGCATTTAATTCCACATGGTAAGCTATTGTAGCACAATAAAAGCATTTATTTTTAAGATGCATACAGTTTACTCAACTGTGAGATTATAAAAGTAACCATTGCTTACTTATAAAAGTAGCTTATTACTCCACTATGGAGCTATAGCTCTGAAAATTTGCCATGACAAAGAACATCAAAAAGTAGGTGGTAATTTCTCATAAAAAACCTTTAAATTCAATAGTATTAAAGTTACAAGTAATTTATTCATTGGCAAAATGTCAAAGCAACTATCATTCAGTTAGGTATGGAACTACAGCTCTGAAAATTTGCCATGACACAGATCATCAAAAAGTAGCTGAACAACATATTTCACAAAAAAGCTGTAAATTCAATAGTATTTTTTTAATTTTTACTCATTTTTGTCACTATTAGTAACTAGCTATTTAGGTAGACCTCTAAATCATCTAGGAACAGAGAAAGTAGCTGAACAACATATTATTGACATAACGCCTTAAATGCAGTGGTTCTGATGTTATAAGCAATTTACTCAAAGTAGCTACTAGCCCTATTGCCCACTTAGCTATTGACTTAGATCTGCAAAAGTACCAAAAAAGCTTTTCCACAAATGTACTGACATTCATGATGCCAATTGTAACATGTCACCATGGTATTTGATTAAAATGGTCTCCATACCAAAGATACCAGTGCCGCTAATTGATCCCTCATACACAAAGCTTCAACTAAAAGTACCACAACTTTCTTCTTCTTGGTCTCATCCAAGAAAACAAATTTATTATTGTATCTGAGCTTATCTTATTGAACAGTATTGGAATGGTTTGTTGTATATTATTCTTAACACTCAAATCAGAAAGACTTTGTTGCATGTTTACTTTGTGCATCCGAAATATTTTACAGAATATGTATTTAAGATGAGAATATTTGACACTTCAGAAAACATATTACATTTTATAGCACTAAAATCTTTTTATAACACAGAAACACAAAATATGGTAAACAATGAGTATGAAAACAACCCAATAGAATGACTGTAGCAGAGTTTTGACTAGATATGGTCTGAAAGTCTGATAAATAACCTACAAATGTGAAGTGAAGCCTTGTATGTGACAGTTTTATATCTACTAGTACTATTTTGCAGTTCACACCATAGTTAGATCATGTTTCTTATAGAACCAGAAATTGAGTTGGTAATTGAAATTCCGTCAGATTGCCTCATCAAATGGCTTTCCGCCTACAGTTTAATACAGCTTGATTGAAACATAAAAAAGACCTAACCTAATTCTGAAATCAATCACCATTTCATTAGGGCTAGGGCTCTTAAGCCAGGTTGTTATGGCCATCACCCAAATGAAGTAAGGATCTTATGGCCCCATAATCTCAAAACACCAATACAATCTGTGCTGAGACAACTGCAGGAAAACTTAAACTCTAAACATGGCTACAACAATACTACACAATCAATACATCAGGCTGCATCTCTGTAAAATAAATGTAAATAAATAACCTCTTTATTCCTATATATACCTGTGTCACACAATGCTGGTTAGAATCTATGTGAAAACTTACGCTATATATATGGGTAGTTTTTACTTTACCGGTACGAGATTTGGGCACCGGTACGGTAAAGTAAAATTGCCCCATATATATATATTCTTACCAACGTTATTACATCACTTTACTGAATAGCCAGAGGTGACAATTTTTAAACTCTCACCAAACCATCGCTATCTTAGAACATACATTGAGCACTAAAAGTCCACACATTTGTATGTACCAAGTACTGACCACAAACAACAAAACATGTCATCAAATCAATTTTGTATTCTTTATCAAATATTACTTACAACAAAACTTCCTAATATTTGCAATTTGAAACAAACGGCAAACTTACCAAAAAGCTGAATGTGAAATACTTTAGACTTAAGTTTGAATGGGAGTGAAACTAGCGAGGCCTCTTGCACTGTTAGCCTGGAGCATTACAATATCACTCACATTTACACATAATACTGGGAACTTTATGGAGCTATCCCATGCCAGCCATATGTGTCACCTCTGGGAGTAACTACTGCCCACCATAAGCTTGCACCTCTTATGGCCTCTGGCATTCCTTTATGGCACTACCTCCAATCATATACACCATTTCATTATCCATATCTTTATTTAGCTAGGCAGTAAACAGTTAGCCTTTATGGAACCCGCATTTGGATTGAAAGAAACAAAGCCTGTGATAATATCATATCATCCTGAATCAAAGCCACTGTTGTGGTGGTTATGTCCCGCCAGCCTGTCAGACTCATGCCAGGTACACACTGGACAAAAATAACAAGAAATCTGAGTAAAACTAGAGAAGTATAGGCACCTTTGGCCACACCACAATCCAGTGACCTTGAATGAGAAGACCAAGGTCGGATCAGATGCCATGAAGAATCCCTAACAATGATTCTTTTTTTTCATATTTTGAAGCTGAACAATATGTTTGATAAAAATATATATCAGTTATGAAAATAAAAGTCATTTACTCAATATGCTTAATGCATAAAAACAACACAAAATAGCTTTCACATGTTTGACTATTAGGATATACCTCAAACAATGATTTACTCAATGATGGACCTGAGTTCCACGGTGGCCTAGTGGTTAGCAAGTTGTGCATCTAATCATAGGCCGTCACCTCTGTGTGGGGTTCACTCGAATAAGTGGCAATACTGAGGACCTGTCCCAATTAGGGCTGGAAGCGAGCCCGAAAATGCATCTCGATTCCTCATTTTGGAAGAACCGACTCGGACACAGTTAATTGCTTGATTATCACCCACAAAATTAAAGGTATCATATTTTGACATATTAGACCTTGTAAAACGCTTAAAATGCGTACACCAGGAAAGAATTTTGATAATTCATTGAAAATTTTGGAAAAAATATGCATTTATAAGGTAAAATACAGGAAATTTAACAATTTTTATATTGTGAGATTTGAGGCGTCTTCGAAACACATTAAATTAAATGCCGCCTTATAAAAACATTGTTACATAAACAATTAAAGTTTGCAAAATGCTTAAAATATAAAGACTGAAACGGAAACACCATATATTAGTAAAATGTATATGTATAAATAATTCAGTGTCACAAATTCGCAGTCGCCAACTCGCCCACGGCGACTTTATTGGACGAAGGTCGAGTAGAAACGCTTTTATTGTCGCCCGGCTGGCGAATTTAAAATGAAGTGAACTCTGCCAGTCCGCAAAGCACACTCACGGTATTTCTATTCATGTATTAGTTTCAAATCGAGGCGTGTCGTGACGACAGCCAGTAAAAAGCTAACATACATCTAGTAAGGGATCAATGTCATTTCTTTTCTGGCATTTCATTGGTTAAAATAATAGAATCGCATTTTGAATGTAAAGAAATGAAAGTCTTTTTATTTTAACTTTCTTCCGTGACTACTGTTTTGAATGCAAATATCAGACATACATGGAATCGCGTTTTGAATGTAAGAACACGGAAGTCCTTTTAGTTTAAAAATCTTCCGTAGCCCAGTGTTTTGAATGCATGGAAGGTGCTTTTTTATTCATTTATTTTTGGTTACTTGTACAATGTACCTGTTGAAAAAAAAATATTTTTAAAAATTGGTGACATAGAAGGGGATGATTTTTTTCATTCATTTAGTATTGATAATGAATACATTCAGACACAGTGCAAGACACATTACAAAAATATATTAAAAATTGGTGACATAGACAGGGATGGGTTTTTTTTCCATTTATTATTGGTAACTTATATTTTACCATGCAATACTTTATAAATTTGTTTTCAACATTGGTGACATAGATATGGGTGTTTTTTTTCTTTCCTTTTTTTAAATTATTGGTATCTTATATATTTACCATGCAATAAATTATAAATTATTTTTAAACATTGATGACATAGATGGGATGTTTTTTTTTTGTTTTTTTTTGTTTCTTTTTCATTTATTATTGGTAACTTACCGGTATATATTTTACCATGCAATACATTATAAATTATTTTTAAACATTGGTGACACAGATGGGGATATTTTTTATTTATTTATTATTGGTAACTAGAGTTACGATTGAAAGTACATATGAAAACTGGGTCCCGAAAACTGTAAAATCTTCTGTACGTGTACCAACAGATGACTCCCACCTAAGTGAGTTTATATTCACACATAGTTTATTATTCAGAAATATGATACCATAATCCAGTCCATTTTAGATTATTCTTAATCCTTGATTCTAGTTGAGTTTTTGCATCAAAAGTCACTCAAATCATATCTAGTCATCCATGATACTCTCAACAAGCTAGCCTAAATTATGTAAATGTAAAGGCATTTGAAGTAGTTTTGAATAAAGAAGGACCGCTTAATATTTGTAAGGGCCACTTAAGTCTAAAAGTTACTGGTCCTGCTGGCCACCATTATTTTCGCACGAGTCTGAGACCCTGAAATATATTCATATATTTTAAGAAAAATCTAACTTTGTAGTAGATTTTACGTCTTTAGTTAGTTGGTTTTGAAGACCCGGTTCACTTTTCTTGCATCGAGTATTACACTGAATCGTTTCCGAGTAACCGAAGAATTGTTGCAGCCCTAGTCCCAATATGGCCCTGGCTGTTGAACAGGACGTAAAACCCCAACTTTGAACTTTTATTTATTTTTCACTGATGAACCTATATCTCTGCTACCAGGTAGGTATACCAAGTGTTTTACAAAACTGCTCTGAATTTGACAGTTTTGCATGTATAAGTGATATAATGGTGAACTGTCAATGTCAGTGTAATTTATTTAGATATGGAGCTATATGTCTGACAGTTGACCAAGATAAAGTACATCAAAAGTAGATGAACAATATATTTCTGAAAAATAATCCTAATTCAAGAGTGTTGAAATTACAACTTGATTTATTGAAAGCTGAAATATCAAAGTAGCTATTACTTAGATAGCTATTGACCTATAGCTCTGAAAATATGCCATGACACAGATCATCAAGAAATTGGTTGATAAAAAAATTTGATAAAAATTCTCTTAATTCAATAGTGAAGTCACAAGTGATTTACTAAATGGTCAAATGTCAAAATAGCTATTACACAGTTAACAATGTAACTATAGATATGAAATTTGCCATGACACAAAACATGAAAATGTCTTAGGTTGATAATTTTCCAGTTACAAGTAGTTGAGAAATGTATTTCACCAGAATCCTTTAAATACTTTTGCAGTTGTAAGTAATTAACTCAATGGTGAACTGTCAAAGTACCTAGTACTCAGCTTTACAGGGATACAGCTCCGACTATTTGCCAAGATAAAGTACATGAAAAAGTGGGTGAACAATATATTTCACAAATACACTCTAAATTCAATAGTTTTATAGTTGCAAGTGGCTTACTCAAACCTAAGCTATTAAAGTAGCTACTACTCAGTTAGCTATGGAGTTACAGCTCTGAAAATATGACATAACACAGAACATCACAAAGTAGGTGAATAACATAATTGATAAAATCCTCTATATTTAATAGTGTTGAGTTACAAGTAGTTTACTCACAGGAAAAATGTCAAAGCAGCTTTTACTCAGTAACCTATAGGGCTACAGCTGTGAACATTTACCATGACACAGATCAAAAAGTAGCTGAACAACATCTTTAACCAAAACACTGTAACTATAACAGTTACAAAGAACAAAGCCAGTCACAGTTGAAACAGACAATAGCTATTACTCCTGGTATCATCCTGTTGGCACAGAAAAGGTAGCTCAGCAATATATGTAGCAAAATATTTTTGTGAAATGCTCTAAATAAAGCTTTTTGGACTTATAAGCAATACAAAGTGGCTGTTAGCACTTAAATTATTTAAAGGTGTTTAAAATGTCCCCAAACAGTGTTTAAAATGCCAAGAAACTGAGAATAAACACTCACTAAGGACTTTTTCTTGTAGAGGTGCAACACTGGCCTCGTCTGCACAAATCACAAAAATAAAAAAATTTTTATGTTCTTTTATCTCAATCCTTCTGTATCATGTTAAGATTCACATTAACATAAGAATTATGATCTCTAACGGGGGACAAAATGATGAAAATTTACCAAAAGTTCACAAAATATCTTTAAAAAATTGCTGGCAAACTGCCTTGCAAATCAAAAGGCTGGGTGCAATTGGTTTTAAGACAGGCCTTATTACTGTACAACTGTATGTTTTATCCTTACAAATGTTTGGAATGGCGAACTTTTAATACAATCCAGTGGGTCATAAGCTAAGTTGCTGAAAGTTCAAACATGATTGATATATTTTAGCAATCCTGCAGTAATCTGTCCATATACTTCCCTTTTCACAATTCTCTACAAGTGGGTGGTCTTACCATCGTATGAAGTAAGTCCCCCAATGGAATACACCTATTGCACAGAATCTAGTGGTATGGTCTTGTAGATGCCTAAAATATGGCCATAGATATGAAGAAGTCACAAAGATAAGCTCAGATCATTTCTAAAGGTTAAGTTCAGGTTACATGTATGCCAGTGACTGATTTAATGCTAGACTTATTCGAGACACATTTCTATATACTCTGAAAAACAATTCCACGAATCACAAACACGTTCTGCTCTCATAACACTTGCACTATTGGTAAAAGGCAAAAGGGAAGAAGGTGATTCTAGGATCGTGTGCATCTACAGAACATTTGCATTGTAGAGATAATTTTTGTTAGATTCTAATTCGGACCAACTCTTAAGAGTGTTTAATCTCCATTGTAATGTACACTTGAAATCGCGAAAAAAATATGGACACTTTCAAAATCAAAAATCCAGAGGCGACAAAAAAGGTCAGCACAAGACAGAGGGAGGATGAATGGAGAGGCTATGGTGGATCTGCTTTAAGAGGTAAGATTTGAGCTTCTTTCTGAAGCAGGCAAGAGAGGAGAAGGCAGAAATCTAATCAGTAAACTCACTTCACACTGCAGGTGCATCAAAAGCAAAACTGTAACCGAATTGCTTCTCTGATTAAAGAATGGATGAACAAAACTGCGGAGCTGTAAGAAGTTTGCCATCACCATGAAGGGGCCTGGTATTGTATATAGTGAAAGATATATAGACATATTTACAAATTTTATTTTTCTTTTTTTTACTAGATTTCAAGGATATTTTGTTAAATATACACCTTTTCAAATTCTGTTGCAAATCAAACAGATCATCCTGACCAACATGCGCCCAGACAAGGTTTGGTATATTTCAAACGGTTTTTCCCTGATTTTTTTTCACAGTTGGGGGAATGTATAGATATGGATCTGGATGTTGGGGAAGGGTCCCCACTGTAATTTAGAACATTAAGCCTACAGAGAAACCCTCCCATTAAGTGAAGAAAGGCATGTAAATGTGAGGCACAGTTACTGCTTTTATGTTTAAACCAATCGTCTTTCCTTCTAATGAAGTAACTGCACACAACCTCCCCATTAATACATACTTGGAGCTGAATTTATACTGTATCTCAGCTGCCAGTGTAGCTTCACAATGACATTAGTTTATACGACTTTTGTGACATTCCTTTATCTGTTTAATTTAATTTAACGGTTAGAAAAGATCAATGATCTTCTTCTGATGCAGTTTGTGAGTTATAAAAAGAAATAAATACAAAGATTTAGTCCAACTTTGCATAATCTCCATGGCAACTACAAATTCACTCTCATAGGTGAATATTTATAGTCTAAGGCCAGGGGATCCCATATCCGCCAAGTCAGGACAAATTGATAGGAAGAAAATGAAAACCTTGCTTCAAAGGTATTTAATCAAAACCCTAATGGACATGGTAATTCTGAAATAGCAGTTGTGTTTAATGAAAAGCAAAACAGGTCTCTTTAACTGTAACCATACAAGCGAAGGAAGGGCCCCATCTGTTTTCATTTGTTATATATGTCTGCAATACTAGTGGTTACATGCAATTTCAATGTGGTTATCAAACTTCATGTTGGCTTCCAATTTTATTCCATACTCAATATTGTCTCGCACTGTAAACTACACCACTTGACATGTGATGAGGAAAAACAGTAATTGTGGCTTAGGCTAAAAGAAATGGGATGCATTTTAAATTCCTGAATTAATGAAATACACCCGATCTATTCTTCTTCCTAACAAATATACACAAGTGATATCTAGTAATTTATGTTAGAACAGCTAATGATGTGTCTGATTTTATGTGCCCAGCTGACCATGCTCTGCTATGCACTTATACCAGATTTTTGCACTGTAGGGATCATCTGTGCTTTGATCTACTGGTAACCAGTACACATCTGGTCTGCCTCTACCCCCATTCTGATGGCATGCCCTCATACCAGTATAGTGAGTAGCCTCTCCTTAGTTTCAACCCTAAGTGGTCTTCCTGTCAGTTACCAGTACCCTCTGTTTTTATTTTTAATGTACCAACTAGTACTTTCCTGTTTTGGAGTTTACCTGAAAAGAGTATTCACAACGTGCCAGGACAAAGTCAAAGTTGGGATTTTACGTCCCATTCAACAGCCAGGGTCGTATTGGGACAGATCCTTAGCATTATCACTTGTAGGAGTCGAACCCACACAGAGTTGACAGCCTGTGATTAGATGCCAAACTTGCTAACCACTAGGCAACCATTTACCTTGTAACTTGCCAGGAGTCTGCAGAGTGAGTACTTTCTCCTTAAATATTACACCTCTATATACTTTTCAACTGAGTAGCCCTTCTTTACTTTATAACTTTCTATTACACTTAGTTCAACCATCACCCACTATCTGCACACTGAGTACCAACTCTTTAATTTATAACTTTCTATAACACTAAGTTCAACCAGTATCTACTCTCTGCATACTGAGCACCCCTTCTTTACTTTATAACTTTTTAGTTTAACACTTAGTTCAACCAGTACCCACTATATGCATACTGAGTACCCCTTCTTCATATTATAACTTTTTATTACATTTAGTTCAACCAGTAACTAATATGTGTACACCGAGTACCCCTTATTTACGTTGTAATTTTCTATTACACTTAGTTCAGACAGTGCCTATCCTCCCTGCCCCTTCCTTTCTGTAAACTTTTCCATCTGTCCTGTCCAAAGCCAATAAGTAACTTCTCGCACTTCTTACTATCTGCTAGTGATGCAACATCAGACTTGAGCATGATTCATTCCCGAAGATTGTGTAACAATATAGTCATTGACAATTTTAAATATTTGATAATTTTACAATAACTTTAATTTCGTATAAACATAACAAGCCATCAGTGCTCGTGAATGGGCTCTGTGTCAGCTGACTGTGTGTTTTGAGTTTCAGAATAGAAGTGAATGAAGAAAAGGACACAAAAGTTGTGCCCTGCAAATGGTATTCAGAAGGATCAAGTTAATTGTTAATGAGTAAAATGTAGGTGGAAAACGTATTTAAACAAAATACTGTAAATGCAATAGATTTCAAGTTACAACTAATTTCCTCAACAGTAAAAATCTTAAAGCACTTTTGCTCAGCTATGCAATGAGCTACAGGTCCGTGATTTTACTATGTTATAGCTGACCCAAAAGAAGGTGAATAACTTATTTAAAGAAAATTCTCTAAATGCAATAACTTTCAAGTTATAATCGATTTACTCAACAGTGAAACCTGGAAGTAGCTATTGCTCTGCTATACTTTGAGCTACAGGCCTGCAATTCCACTATGGTATAGGTGACCCATTAGTAGGTGAATGACATATTTAAACAAAATTCTCTAAATGCAATAGTCAGCTGACATAAAAATGTTATACTATTTTCAGCTTTTACCCTATTTGATAACAGTTCTACACAACAAACCATTTGATTTGTTATGATGTGTTATTGTGACCAACCAAACAAAAAAGGTAAACATTCATGCCAGACCTGATCATTGATAATCAAACAGTATTTCTTTTACTCTTTTCTACAGTACACCAGTTACTGGTAAGTACCTTCCCTGCCACTATCCATGTCTGCTGCTGACAAGTCTGTATGGTGAGTAGATGTATATGTGCTTTTTCTCTAGTTTATGCTGTATATGAGTTTGTCACCTGACCTAGTATCCCTTCTTTAGCTATTACTGTGTTGAATTTTATCTAAGTACCTACCTCATCTGCCCCACATCTATCCAATGAGTACCTGCCTTCTAGTTTCTCCTGCAATGATTTTGCTCCATGTACCTACCTCCTGCACCCTACATCTACTCAGTGAGTACCTTTCTTTCATTTCTCTGGGATTTCATTACAAGTACGTACCTCCCCTGTGTCCATCCCTTCCTCCCGCCCTGCCCCTCTGTCTGTATGGCCCGCACCCTCTTGGCGTGGTTCTTGCCCTGGTAATGTTGTTGGGACTGTTTGATGGAGTTGAAGGACACGCCACACGTCTGGCAGTAGATCTCTGGATCTATGGCATGGTCTTGTGTGGATGTACTGCTGTGACCACTGGACCCAGTGACACTGCTGGATCTGGGAGGACTACTGCTGTTAGTGGTAGGGTCTGAACCAGTTGTACTGGTTACCTGAAATAACATATCTAAAACAATTATAAGATCATGTAATGCTAGGTCCACTGATGTAGCCAGATTGTAGGCAAATACTGAAAACCAAATGGTTTAAGTTTATTGAAACTTATATACTGATATTTAATTACTGTGTTGCTTGAACTAGGGCTTGCTCAATATGTGAAAGTATATGTATTGTGCAGTAAACTATAGCTTATACATTTTACACTGAACTTTTATAAAGAACTCACTTCAGGAAAAGGTAGCCATAAGTGGAAGAAGCTTAGACAGGGTGTATCCACTAAATTTCAATATTTTTTCCATGACTTTTCCATGACCGAAGCTTTAAAATTAAGGACCTTTTTTTTCCCGCTGAGGCCACAAGCACCCGCCAGTTTTGCCTTTGAGAACCACTCACAAATCTTCAGAACATTGTATATAATACATCTAACCACAGGTAAGTAGGGCCAAGCGAGCCTGAAAATGCGCCTCGATTCCTCGTTTTGGAAGAACCGACTCAGACTCGGTTAATCGGTTGATTATCGCCCACGAAATAAACTTGATCACATTTTAATATATTACACCTTATAAAACAATTAAAATGCAAACAACAGTAAAGAATGTTGATATTTCATGGAATTTTGGAATAAAGAAGCATTTATAATACAAAATACAGGAAACTTTAACCATTTTTATTTTGCGAGATTTGAGGCGTCTTTGAAATATATTCTATTAAAATGCCGTCTTGTAAAAGCAGTGTTACACACACATTTAGCATTTGCAAATGCTTTAAAATAAAGCCTGAAAAAACGGAAACACCTAATATTAAAAAAATATTTAAATATATTCATACATTTTAAAGGAAAAATAGTAGTTATTTAGTAGTTATTATGTCTACTTTTAGTTGTTTTCGAAGACCCGGTTCACTATTCTTGACTCGAATATTAAACTGAATCGTTTCGTTTCCGAGTAACCGAAGAATCGTTGCAGCCCTACAGGTATGGACGGTACCTTACATGCATCAAACATTTGCTTCGTTCACAAAATCATGGAAGATTTAAAAAAAAACTAGAAATAGGCCGCCCTGTTGATAGTAGATGCGAATAGAAACAGGATAGCATAGAAGAACACACATTATCATGTGTAATGTCCACCCATGAACCTTTTGCCCAAATTGTACAGTAGTCTTACAAGACCCTGTTTCATTTGTAAAATATATCAATGATGCTTAAATATTTGTTAGTGTAGATGTAAATTATTTCAGCTTCATGCCTTTTTGCATTGGTTGGGTTGAAAATTTTGACGAAATCACTCTATCTTGCACGGTTAAGAAGATAGAAGCAAATTCCTGTTTTTCTATTTTTGGCAAAAATTTGAAAATTCAAAATGGCCGCCATTTTTGGGAAAAGGAAATTTTTTTGAAAATGGCCAAGAGTACATTTCTTAGATACCCTATGGGTCGAAAATTTCAACAAAATAACTCTATTTTGCACGGTTAAGGCCAGTTTGTGTTTTTCCATTTTGGGCAAAAATTCGAAAATTCAAAATGGCTGCCATTTTTGGGGAGGGGAAAATTTTTTGAAAATTGCAAAGATTACATTCCTTAGATACCCTGTGGGTTTAAAAATTTCGACGAAATCGCTCTATCTCGCATGGTTAAGGAGATAGAAGCAAATTTGTGTTTTGCCATTTTTGGCAAAAATTTGAAAATTCAAAATGGCCGCCATTTTAGGGGAGGGGAAATTTTTTTTTAAATTGCCAAGAATACAATGCTCAAATACCTGTGGGTCGAAAATTTCGACGAAATCGCTCTATCTCGCATGGTTAAGGAGATAGAAGGAAATTTGTGTTTTGCCATTTTTGGCAAAACTTCGAAAATTCAAAATGGCCGCCATTTTTGGGGAGGGGAAAATTTTTGGAAAATTGCAAAGATTGCATTGCTTAGATACCCTGTGCGTCGAAAATTTTGACGAAATCGCTCTATCTCGCACGGTTAAGGAGATAGAAGCAAATTTGTGTTTTGCCATTTTTGGCAAAAATTCGAAAATTCAAAATGGCCGCCATTTTTGGGGAGGGGAAAATTTTTTTAAAATTACCAAGAGTATAATGCTCAGATACCCTGTGGGTCGAAAATTTTGACGAAATCGCTCTATCTGGCACGGTTAAGGAGATAGAAGCAAATTAGTGTTTTGCCATTTTTGGCAAAAATTGGAAAATTCAAAATGGCCGCCATTTTTGGGGAGGGGAAAATTTTTTGAAAATTACCACGAGTACAATGCTCAGATACCCTGTGGGTCGAAAATTTCGACGAAATCGCTCTATCTCGCACGGTTAAGGAGATAGAAGCAAATTTGTGTTTTGCCATTTTTGGCAAAAATTCGAAAATTCAAAATGGCCGCCATTTTTGGGGAGCTGAAAATTTTGGGAAAATTGCAAAGATTGCATTCCTTAGATACCCTGTGGGTCGAAAATTTCGACGAAATCGCTCTATCTCGCACGGTTAAGGAGATAGAAGCAAATTTGTGTTTTGCCATTTTTGGCAAAAATTCGAAAATTCAAAATGGCCGCCATTTTTGGGGAGGGGAAAATTTTTTTAAAATTACCAAGAGTATAATGCTCAGATACCCTGTGGGTCGAAAATTTTGACGAAATCGCTCTATCTGGCACGGTTAAGGAAATAGAAGCAAATTTGTGTTTTGCCATTTTTGGCAAAAATTCGAAAATTCAAAATGGCCGCCATTTTTGGGGAGGGGAAAATTTTGGGAAAATTGCAAAGAGTACACTCCTCAGATACCCTGTGGGTCGAAAATTTCGACGAAATCGCTCTATCTCGCACGGTTAAGGAGATAGAAACAAATTTGTGTTTTGCCATTTTTGGCAAAAATTCGAAAATTCAAAATGGCCGCCATTTTTGGGGAGGGGAAAATTTTTTGAAAATTGCAAATATTACATTCCTTAGATACCCTGTGGGTCGAAAATTTCCACGAAATCGCTCTATCTCGCACGGTTAAGGAGATAGAAGCAAATTTGTGTTTTGCCATTTTTGGCAAAAATTCGAAAATTCAAAATGGCCGCCATTTTTGGGGAGGGGAAAATTTTTTGAAAATTGCAAAGAGTACACTCCTCAGATACCCTGTGGGTCGAAAATTTCGACGAAATCGCTCTATCTTGCACGGTTAAGGAGATAGAAACAAATTTGTGTTTTGCCATTTTTGGCAAAAATTCGAAAATTCAAAATGGCCGCCATTTTTGGGGAGGGGAAAATTTTTTTAAAATTGCAAAGAGTACACTCCTTAGATACCCTGTGGGTTGAAAATTTCGACGAAATCGCTCTATCTCACACGGTTAAGGAGATAGAAGGAAATTTGTGTTTTGCCATTTTTGGCAAAAATTCGAAAATTCAAAATGGCCGCCATTTTTGGGGAGGGGAAAATTTTTTGAAAATTGCAAATATTACATTCCTTAGATACCCTGTGGGTCGAAAATTTCCACGAAATCGCTCTATCTCGCACGGTTAAGGAGATAGAAGCAAATTTGTGTTTTGCCATTTTTGGCAAAAATTCGAAAATTCAAAATGGCCGCCATTTTTGGGGAGGGGAAAATTTTTTGAAAATTGCAAAGAGTACACTCCTCAGATATCCTGTGGGTCGAAAATTTCGACGAAATCGCTCTATCTCGCACGGTTAAGGAGATAGAAACAAATTTGTGTTTTGCCATTTTTGGCAAAAATTCGAAAATTCAAAATGGCCGCCATTTTTGGGGAGGGGAAAATTTTTTGAAAATTGCAAAGAGTACACTCCTCAGATACCCTGCGGGTCGAAAATTTTGCCGAAATCGCTCTATCTCACACGGTTAAGGAGATAGAAGGTAATTTGTGTTTTGCCATTTTTGGCAAAAATTCGAAAATTCAAAATGGCCGCCATTTTTGGGGAGGGGAAAATTTTTTGAAAATTGCAAATATTACATTCCTTAGATACCCTGTGGGTCGAAAATTTCCACGAAATCGCTCTATCTCGCACGGTTAAGGAGATAGAAGCAAATTTGTGTTTTGCCATTTTTGGCAAAAATTCGAAAATTCAAAATGGCCGCCATTTTTGGGGAGGGGAAAATTTTTTGAAAATTGCAAATATTACATTCCTTAGATACCCTGTAGGTCGAAAATTTCGACGAAATCACTCTATCTCGCACGGTTAAGGAGATAGAAGCAAATTTGTGTTTTGCCATTTTTGGCAAAAATTCGAAAATTTAAAATGGCCGCCATTTTTGGGGAGGGGAAAATTTTTTGAAAATTGCAAATATTACATTCCTTAGATACCCTGTGGGTCGAAAATTTCGACGAAATCGCTCTATCTCGCACGGTTAAGGAGATAGAAGCAAATTTGTGTTTTGCCATTTTTGGCAAAAATTCTAAAATTCAAAATGGCCGCCATTTTTGGGGAGGGGAAAATTTTTTGAAAATTGCAAAGAGTACACTCCTTAGATACCCTGTGGGTCGAAAATTTCGACGAAATCGCTCTATCTCGCACGGTTAAGGAGATAGAAGCAAATTTGTGTTTTGCCATTTTTGGCAAAAATTCGAAAATTCAAAATGGCCGCCATTTTTGGGGAGGGGAAATTTTTTTGAAAATTGCAAAGAGTACACTCCTCAGATACCCTGTGGGTCGAAAATTTTGCCGAAATCGCTCTATCTCGCACGGTTAAGGAGATAGAAGCAAATTAGTGTTTTGCCATTTTTGGCAAAAATTCGAAAATTCAAAATGGCCGCCATTTTTGGGGAGGGGAAAATTTTTTGAAAATTGCAAAGAGTACACTCCTCAGATACCCTGTGGGTCGAAAATTTTGCCGAAATCGCTCTATCTCGCACGGTTAAGGAGATAGGAGCAAATTACTCAAAAGTAGTACTGAAAATACACAATGAAGTACCTAAATGGCTATTACTCATGTACTGACAAAGCTATCAGTCCCAAATGCAATACCAAGCGAGCTATGGACATAACAATCTTGTATTCAAAATTGTAGTAAAATATCTTTAATTATTTTGGCTTAAATGCACGGAAACCAATGGGTACTGAAAATAGCTGTACTTAAGTATTACTCAGTAAGCAAAAGAGGTACAACAGCCAAAAGCAATCCCAAGCAAGCTACTGACCCAATAAGCCTGCATACCAAATTTGGTGACAATAGCTCTAATACTTTTCCTTTAAATGAGCGGAAACCATGCGTGACGCCGGACATCGGACGCCGGACGCCGGACATCGGACATCGGACAACGGACATCGGACATCGGACGGCGAAAAAAGCAAAAATAATATATCCACCCCCCAGGGGGGTGGACATAATTATATTCAGTAAACAAAACTTGATATTCATATCTTGCTCTGAGATTTGTTTGATAACATCCCATCTATTTTACACCAATACCCCCATTGGGGAAAACTCCAGGATCAACATTTATAAAGGTATATGGTTAAACTGTAGGATTTTACCTCATAAATATTGCTTTGCAAGAACTTGTTGAAAAGCTTAAACAGAGAAAGATTACAGCTATGGAACAAATGTCTTGATTGATATTAACAGATAAAGTAGAATCTGTCAGACCACAACATTAACATACAAATTAATAGATCAACTGAAACACGTTTTAAAAAATCATTTTAAGGCTTCATGTATAGGTTAATGGCCAAGTAAATGTCTAATATTTGAAAAATAATGGATTGTTTATAAGGGACTGAGTCAACAGTCCATTATTTTCAAATATTGGACTCTTGTGAGGCTATTAACCCAGTTAAATTACACCTCTTCCTTAATTTGTAATTTTAAGATGCTATATTTGGAGATCACATTCATTTACGAAATTTAAGCTCGAGTTTTTAAGAAATAAATAATGACATACTAACCTTGTGACAAACTAGCACCTTTGCAATTTATCTATGAAAACGTAAAAATCAATGAACAATGGTCATTCTTTAATAACCTTGCTTATATGACTGTTGCATAAAGTGCACATACATACCTGTACAATTTAACCATCAACAAAATATATTTCCTTACAATAAAATGGTAATAACACATTTACTGGCAATATTTGGACATTATATTATTTTATTTATATTTTTGTCATTTACTCGAGTTTAGCTTGAGTTCAACTCGCATCTAACAGATGATCCTCGATCTACAGAAATCGCTGATGATAACAGCTTTAGTGTTTAGGGGCTTCTGTATATGGTCATAATCTAAGAGCTGGTCTCTGGTCATTAATGAAAGATATTGGACACTGTAACAAAAGAAAATAGCATCAGAGATGCCCGTACCCCACAGCCTTGGGAAATATTTTCAACACCATGAGATATAGAAGTACTGTACCAGTACAAACTTCAGGATACTTTCAGAGCACTGTCAGTTATATAAAGGTCCAAACAATGTTTAAATGGAGAAATAATGTTTAAAAGAAAGATAATGCGTATAAAGATGAAGTATTAAAACAAGATAATTCAATGACAAGATGACAGCATTAATCAGTAAACTAAAATTCAACACTCTTTATATACATCTGCATTTCCGAATTATGGTTTAGATGGTTTGAATATTACCATGCATACAGAAGTGGTAATACATTTAATGAATGCTTATGTGTGGTGTTGGAGTAAAATCTGCAGCTCACTTGATGAAATTCTATCTCTTACAATGGGAAGTTATGAAAGTAAAATTCTTAATAAATTCTAATATGACTTTTGCTTAATCTGCATCAAAAGACAGACCCAAAGGTGCAACAAGATTTTAAAGGTCAAGGTCACTACGGCAAGGTAGAAGGTCAAATTAAGGTCACACCATGATAATACACACCTACAGCCAATAACCAATGTCTCTACCAAATATCAACTTCCTGCATCTAACAGTTTCCGAGATAAAGCCCGGACAATATTTTATAGGTCAAGGTCACTACAGCAAGGTTAAAGGTCAAATCAAGGTCAGACCATGATGTTGCACAGCTACACCCCCTAACCAATGTCCCTACCAAGTATCAACTTCCTACACCTTACGGTTTCTGAGATACAGCCCGGACAAACTATTTCCCGCTGCCCGCCCACCCGCACGCCCGCGCGCCCGACCATCCGGACACCATGGGTGAAAACAATACCCCAACAGCCATTAAGGGCTGTGGGGTAAACAAGAGGAGAGTGCCCGTGAACGGGCACTGTGTCAGCTGACTGAGTGTTTTTGATTTGTGAAGGTGATTAGAGGACAGAATAATTATCAGGAAAAGGGCTGTACAGAAATACAGTAAATGGTAACTGAACAGCAACTTCGAAAGAAATTCCGAAGCTGACAGAAGAAAAGGATAAAAAAGTTGTGCCCTGTAAATGGTATTATGAAGGAAAATAACAAGGTAATTGTTTAAGTGTAAAAAATAGGTTAAAACATATTTAAAGAAATACTACAAATGCAATATCCTCGTTCGACCTTGAAGAAGGGGTCCAAGGTCAAATCTAACCACACAAATACATTCCCAGCCCATGATTTCCTATGGTTTACCATTCCAAACCTCTAGGACCAATTATAAATGAGTTATAAGCACTTTTAAGCTTGGCTGTCCTCATTTGACCTTGAAGGAGGGGTCCAAAGGTCAAATCTGACCATACCAAAAGATTCTGAGCCAATGATTTCCTATGGGATGGTTTACCATCCCAAATCTCTGTCACCAATAATAAGCGAGTTGTAGGCACTTTCAATTTTCGCTATCCTCATTTGACCTTGAAGGAGGGTTCCAAGGTCAAATCGGACCATATCAACAGATTCACAGCCCATGATTTCCTGTCTGTTTACCATCCCAAACCTTTGGGACCAATAATAAGCGAGTTATAAGCACTTTTAAGTTTGGCTATCCTTGTTTGACCTTGAAGGAGGGGTCATTGAAGGTCAAATCTGACCACACCAAAAGATTCCCACCCCATGATTTCCTACAGGTTGGTTTATCATCCCAAACCTCTAGGATCAATAATACGGGAGATATAAGCACTTTTCATGACTGACAAAAAACGCCTGTGGCGGCCATCTTGTTTCTCAAAATGAGGCCAAAAATATTCCCAGACAACATTTTATGGTTATTAATATATACTGCAAACTTAAGAAAGCTAGCTATAATATTTTTTTTCATCAGAGCAGTAATGGTGAAATCTCTCTCTACACACTGCGGCTATCCAGTGGATACAATGATTTACTCAACAGTGAGAACCTGAAAGTAGCTATTGCTCAGCTATGCCATGACATAGAGGTCTGCAATTTCACTATGTTATAGCTGACCAAAAATTCTGTGAATAACATATTTAACAAATTACTCTAAATGTAATAGTTTTCAAGTTACAACTGATTTACTCAACAGTGAGAACCTCAAAGGAACTATTACTCAGCTATGCAATGAGCTACATGTCTGAAATTTTACTATGTTATAGCTAACCCAAAAGTAGGTGAACAACATATTTAAGCAAACTACTGTAAATGCAATAGTTTTCAAGCTACAACTGATTTACTCAATAGTGAGAACCTGAAAATAGCTATTGCTCCGCTATGCCATGAGCTATAGGTCTGTAATTTCACTATGTTATAGCTGACCCAAAAGTAGGTGAACAATATATTTTAACAAAATACTCCAAATGCAATATTTTTCAAGTTATAGCTGATTTACTCAACAGTCAGTACCTGAGAATAGCTATTGCTCAGTTGTGCCATGAGCTATAGGTCTATAATTTCACTATGTTATAGCTGACCCAAAAGTAGCTGAATAACATATTTGCACAAATTTCTGTAAATGCAATAGTTTTCCAATTATAACTGATTTACTCAACACTGAGAACTTCAAAGTAGCTATTACTCAGCTATGAAATGAGCCACAGGTCTGAAACTTCACTATGTTATAGCTGACCCCAAAATAGGTGAATAACATATTGAAACAAAATACTCTAAATGCAATAGTTTTCAAGTTATAAGTGATTTACTCAACAGTGATAACCTAAAAGTAGCTATTACTCAGCTATGCCATGAGCTACAGGTCTGAAATTTTACTATGTTATAGCTGGCCCAAAAGTAGCTGAATAACATATTTATACGAAATTCTCTAAATGCAATAGTTTTTAAGTTACAAGTGATTTTACTCATGATGGAAGTTACTGAAAAGCCCAAAAGTAGCTATTACTCACTTAGCTATTGAGACAGACACCCAACTTACTCACCATATTGTAGCTATGAAAAAAGTAGCTGAATAACATATTTTAACAAAATGCTCTAAATGCAACACTTTTCAAGTTATAAGTGATTTACTCAACAGTGATAACCTAAAAGTAGCTATTACTCAGCTATGCCATGAGCTACAGGTCTGAAATTTTACTATGTTATAGCTGACCCAAAAGTAGCTGAATAACATATTTATACGAAATTCTCTAAATGCAATAGTTTTCAAGTTATAAGCGATTTACTCAACAGTGATAACCTAAAAGTAGCTATTACTCAGCTATGCCATGAGCTACAGGTCTCATATTTCACTATGTTATAGCTGGCCCAAAAGTAGCTGAATAACATATTTATACGAAATTCTCTAAATGCAATAGTTTTTAAGTTACAAGTGATTTTACTCATAATGGAAGTTACTGAAAGGCCCAAAAGTAGCTATTACTCACTTAGCTATTGAGACAGACACCCAACTTACTCACCATATTGTAGCTATGAAAAAAGTAGCTGAACAACATATTTTCACAAAATGCTGTAAATGCAACACTTTTGAAGTTATAAGTGATTTAGTGCATGATTTCATGAATTTTAATGCATTAAAAATTATTAAAAAATTTATTTAAAAAAAAGTAAGACAGATCCAGGTCTCATACTCACACAAGAGAATCTACCTCTGGCCTAGTACATATATGCAAGATATGAGAGAAATCCCTGCAATAGTCACTGAGAAAATTGTGATAAAAAGTTGAAATTTTCACACTTTTGGTGGGGGTACCCCCCTTGTAATGTCTCTAGCAAACAGACGAACAGACAGATTTGCATGCCTTGAACAATTTTTCATCCTCGATAGATAAGGTATCTTTTAAAAAAAACAGCATGTCTCTAGGCCTTGTAGTTTTGGAGAAGAAGTTGTTCACGCGTACGCGGACGCGTACGCCCTCGCCGCAGAATGATGACATAATGTCAGCTGACTGACAAGTCGGCTGACATAAAAACCTCTCTGGAGTAAATTTAAAGTTTTGAGCCTCGTTAGGTGGTCACTACATCAATTTAATAGTTACTTTGAAATAAAACAACACAGAGAAACATATAAACTGGGGGCAAAAAACACTAGCTTTAGTTTATATACTCACTTTGTCAATCAATGTTTATAAACATACAATAAATCAGAAAGATAAATGGTGGCACTCACTTGAATTCTCCGGATTATTTTCCACTGTTTAGTGTTTACTTTTCAATCCTTGGTTAATGTCTTTATGCCAATTGTTTCTTAATTTATTTCAAAAACATTTTTACTTTGAAGTTGATAGTTATTACTCCCTTCTTAAAGTATCACCATTATAGAAACAAAAAGGTTTACAGTGTAAAGTGCCTTGTTTACAAATAATCTTTTGTCCACTTGAGACTACAATTATGGCTAGATCAATGCACCAGGACCCACCACAGTGACAGACTAGAAATAGGTTTTATTTCTACACCTGGCAGAACGTTGAAATTGTCTATATATACATGTAGTTAGACCTTGTTCAGTACACTGCCAATGGGGTCTGAATTTGGAAAATTTATTTAAATCTATTTCAGTAGGAATTCCTGCTAACAGGTAAATGTCACTGGAACAGTCTTTCTAGTCTTTCCATCAAAACAGAATTCTACAAAACTGAGCCTTTACTTTTAAGGTTTCAATGCTCCACCTCTACAGCATGAGGGAAGAAAATAGCCAGCCTCGGCAGGCAGGAACCCACAGCCAACAAAGTTTAAGATCAAACATTTTAAAGGTGTTGTCATGGCAACAACAGTTTCCACATACTCCCCAAAACTTCATCAATGCTAGATCCCCTTGGGTTTAAATATATCCTGAAAATTTGGTGGAAATCTATACAAGGGCTTAGACTGTGGAACACCCACAATGTTTAAGATTCAAAAATCTTAAAAGCATTGCCACGGTTACAGTCATTGCCAGATACTCCCCAAGACCTAATCAGCTCTAAATCCTCTTTGGTTAAACATATCCTGAAAATTCAGTTAAAATGCATGCATGGGCTCAGGATGTGGAACAACTAAAAAGTTTAAGACACGAGAAGACCTAAAAAAACTTAAAAGCATTCTAGACCCAGACAGGTGAGTATCCCCGTATTGTAATGTCACCCAAATACTGTGGGTTTTTTAAATTACTGGGGCCCCCACCCCTTAAAATATTCAGTTGTGAGTACTCAGGGAAGAACAAAGTTGGGGTTTTACGTCCCGTTCAACAGCCAGGGTCATATTGGGACAGGTCCTCAGAATTGCCACTTGTGGGACTCGAACCCACAGAGGTGACAGCCTATGATTAGATGCCAAACTTGCTAACCACTAGGCCACTGAGGACCTCAGGGAAGAAATAGTCCCTAGTAAATGTTTTTGAAGATGTATATTTGTCAGGTGTCTTCAGTTACTAGGACCTACCTGCCACTCCCCCCCTCTCCTGCCGACCACCCAGGACGAGTGTTAAGATTAGTTTTACCTTTCTTACATAAACTGTACTGACTCCCTATTCACAGTACAGCATACTGTTTAAATACCACCTCCTTACTTACAAGGCAATAAATTTTTGCTGACCCCCATATCTGTCCTCTTTAATTAGCCGACCTCACGCGGGGCAATCAGCTCTCAGTTTGGTCAACCATACAAATCAAATGCATGGGATTGCACAGTTTTGCAGTAGCTGCTCCCACTAAACAGAGCAAGCTTCCTGACAAGCCATCAGAACCCAGGTTGGTATAACTAGGCTTACTATTCAGGTTAGCCCTACCCTCAAGTAAGTGGCTCCACCGTACTCTTTCTCCCTTGTTGGTTATTAACATAGGTATGGACTTCCTTCTAGAAATTGGATAATCTCTTCTTGAACACCAGTACCTTATAAATACTTCATACTTTACCCAAAAAAAGGATTACACTCCCAAACACAAATTCAGTAATCAGATGAGAGTAAAATTGGAGTTTACTCTTCTCCTTCAGGCTTTCCAGTTAAAGCAAACAGGTAACATAAAACTTCACCATTTTCAGCACATCGAACATTGTCAAAAGGTAAGTGTCAAGACTAATTCAACTCAAAATATTCTTGCTATTGCAATATTTTTGGTTGCCTCTCTTCAAGTAATTGAAAGTAAAGCTACTACCGATAATGCTATAAGACTCGGTAAAAAATCGCAACTGACACTCATCTCTGAGATATCACTCATTTGTTTCCTGGCTTCGATGGTTTTTCTTACTAATAGCCTGCCAACTCTTATTTCATTTGACTCAAATGAGCTGCAAAAACTGTCCACAAAAAGTGATTGCAATTCTCTTCATAAATCTATGCTG
Source organism: Sabellastarte sp. h YS-2021 (assembly GCA_964017235.1). Classification (NCBI taxonomy): domain Eukaryota; kingdom Metazoa; phylum Annelida; class Polychaeta; order Sabellida; family Sabellidae; genus Sabellastarte; species Sabellastarte sp. h YS-2021. The sequence continues at coordinate 178,172,527 of OZ024929.1, read as the reverse complement.
ATTCTTTACTACTTACAATAAAACCAGAAAGAGGATAGGCCAGAGCAGGGGGGGGGAATTTGTCAACTAATTAAACAAAAACCTTTAGCCACCACACACGAAATGAGGAATGAGATGTTGATGTCTGATGCCAAAACAGCGTCAATGTTTGTTCATTTAGTATAATACCTCTAAATGTGCAAAAAAAGTGAAACTTAATGGGATGAAAATTTATTTTAAATTTAACTAGATGAGAATCTATTGTGTATCATACTGTTGAAATAGAAATAAGCATTTTCATTTTTCACAAATCTTAAGAAATATAAGCTGGAATCTGAAGGTGAAATCATGAAGTTAATGTCAACAATGCCATTATTTACTGTATTATTTGAGCAAATTTGTACCTATGTTAGACCTTTGCATATGGTTGTATCAGTCACCAATTGAACTTCACTCTGGCAACCTTGTCCTTATACCTCTGAACAGAGACCTTGTTTCTGGCTAGCAAATGTTGCCCTGTATATTTATCCCACCTCCTCTTCACTCAGTCAGCATGTATATTATAGTACAGCTCATAAGAGGTTTTACAAACATTTCAAAACAGCCATCCAAAATGCATACTGCTTTCTGAGTAGACTTTCTTTGTATTTCTTATTCCACCAAATCTGATATACATGGAATCATTATGAACCCCTCATGATAGGTGCAGAAATTACTGAGGGATGAAATACAAATGTCAGCCCCCCAAAAAGTCATTCAGTCCTCATATAATACCTAAGACAAAAGGACTTGAGGAAAGTCTACTTTCCGAGCTGTGTCAAATTGCCCCATATACATCCAACCCAAATATGACACCAACCAAACCACAATCAAGGGTAGACACGGCTATTCCATTTTACCTTGTGACACCAAAGATAAGAAAGATAAGAAAGCATTAGAATGTTTCAGTCTGGATAGTACCGGTATATATCATAGAAATGTGGCATAATCCTAATAATACACATCAATAATTATAACCAGTAGTCACATAAATTGCATTACTAATTTGTCAAGCATATTATATATATTACACCCACAGGAATTAAGTCTGAAAAATACTCAGAATGAGCTACTGTATTTTTTCAAAATACGGCCCGGGCGTTAATTATTTTCAAATGGCATCAGACCAGGCGTTAAATTGAACCAGGCGTTCTTTTGAAATACAAAAACAGTGTTATAAATTGTGTGCAGTGTGCTTGGTACGAGAAGTTAATTTGAACCAGACGTTTATTTGAACCTGGGCATTATTTTGTAAATTTACGGTATTTAATAAATGTCTTACTTTTTGTTGTAAGGTTAACTTACTCTGTTTATATTTTATTTGTTTTATTTTTAATGAATCTGTTAATTAACTTGCTCAGTATTATCCATGATCCACATAAAGAAATCAAATGAAAACAAAAACTGTCACATCAGCTCAGATTCTGACACTCGGATCCCAAATCTACGACGTGAAGTAATAGCATCACTTGATTAACTTTTGTCATCCAGGCTGTCTCAAACGTGCTGAGAAAAATGAGTTCTTCATACTAAACTGGAGTAAGATGACAGTGTCATGTTGTTGTCATTGTAATTTGTCAGTCCCTCGGCTATATATAAACACGCCAAATATTGTCTCTCACTTCTGGAAATCAAAAGTCTTAGTTGTCAAAGACCTAACTCTGAAAATTTATATTCTGTCATGTTTTTTTGGTCTATTTCTAAAACTTCAGACAATTTAATTATTCCTGAGAACACATTGTTTCGATTTCAGTGTCTGATCTTTCTGTCTGTAGTTGTATAACCCCCACTTCATATCTTTTCATGTTGGAGTCACAAGGTACACCCACAGTGGGTCGTCTACTTTCCCTTCTAGTTGGATCCACGTAGTATTTTAGTAGGCTGTCTTTGGTGGGTTTTACATTGCAGGTAGGACATCTACGGTGAAGAGGGGATATATGGGGCGGCCCACTCTGCAACATGTACTACCCACATACGAGGGTCTTTTTTCAGAATCATAAGGATCAAGTCATCAAGTGCAAATACATGCACATTCAACCATAAGCAAAGATGTGAACAGGCCATAACAATTTCTGGCTTCAAACCTTTAAAGGCAAATACCAGACATTTGTTATTCATTTGCCAGCAGAACTTTTTAAATATCACACGACAACAAATAGTTGGTAAATTTTCATTGCCTTTAAAACTCAAACATTACAGGTATCTTTCCTTCAAGTATTTATATTAAAATGCAAAGTTTACATTTACCCAAATTTACTTTATAATGTGACAGACAACATTCTTAGTTCAATATCTTATCAGTAAACTGCAACTGCTCTCTGAAAGGCTCATGTCTTCACTAGAACCTCCCTCCCCCCATATTAATATAATATGCTAAACCATATAAACTTAGTTACAATCTTAGTTATATTATTAATTTATTATGTTATCAATATACTGTATCCGATCTCTAAAAGGTCTATGTCTTCCCCCCACCCCCCAGAAATATTCTTGCACTAATAATAACTAATTAATAATAACCAAATTCACTTACTATCTGATATATTGTCATATTATTTTACCAAAATAACTCATCCATTTTAAAAACATTCTCTCATCTGACCAAAGCCTTGACCTCCCTCATGGTTGAACTTTTATCGAAATGGTTGCACAAGAAATACCTTTTTTCTTTCTTAGTTCAATACCTTTTTTCCTTTTTTAGCTCAATCATTTCTAGGAAGGTTTTACATGAAGTTTACTTTGATGTATTTCACAGTTTTCCTATCTCTGGATTATAAGTATTCAAAATGAAAAACAAACAATGCCCTTGATGTACTATTACAGCTACAAAGCTTTTTATTATCTACCATACAGCACACTTTATCTAAATAACAGGAAATAAAGATTATATAATAATTTTTGTAAACCTTTTGTGAACTATGTACAGTAGAACCTCGATTATCCGGCCCTCTATTATCCGAATCTCCGGATTAACCGAACCGAAATCATGTCTCCCTACATATAATGCATGGTGAAGCGTGAGCGATAATACAAGATTTTACACAGTCTCGGAAATGATGAATTGCAGTGCTTTGTAAAATGTACCATTCACAGAGACGCCTAACTTCTTTCTTCTTTATCACCATTGTTACAATAGGGGAGGGATTAATTCAATTACACAACCCCGCTACACAACTTCTTTGATAATGCGCCAGTCAATGAAAGCGTGTTCGATTGGCTTTAGCAATTTATAATCTCCCGGAGTAGGTTCACAGACTGACAATGTGTATCAAAAGAAAAAACGTCAACAATGCATTACCATCCAAACACACGTATCACTGAAGGCGTGTTCGCTTTGGGTTTTACAATAAATAATCTCCCGGACTTTTTCAAATGACAAAATGCATAACGATGTTTATATAAAACTAAAACGTCCACAATGCATGTACCAACCGAACACAACCGTTTCAAATCCGCGTAATATTTTAAATAAAAATGAAAATATTCACAGACATGGAGCAAATAAATGACAATTTTAGGCTCAGTTATATAATATTACACAAATATATTAAACTATATCTTCAAATACCACCGACGTCTATATTTAGTGCATAAATCGATGTTTCTTCAATTATCACCCACTCGGTAACCTATAGACGGTGAATTTCGGTTTCCTTCATCTATCTGAACCCCCCGATTATCCGGCCGGATTGTATGTCTCCCACTGGGTTCGGATAATCGAGGTTCTACTGTACCTATAAATATGTTATATATTTTTTTTTACAGAACTTCTGCTCATTTTTGATGTATTAAACTTTGTGCAGAAATGATGGGGAAATTTCAATATAAAAATGCAAGTTTTCATATTCCCTGCTGAATCAGTCATGATATTTTATTGTTTTCTATAAAACCTCATTAATAGCAATTGAGATTCAAATATATCCACATATACAATTGATTCTTTTAACAACTCTTTATAAGGCTAATGCTTGGACTGCTCATAGAACACTTCAGTGACTACAAACACTGTACTGCTCTGCACTATAACTTTGCTCAACAAGAAAAGGTTATTTACGCTTTTTTAAAGTGTAATTACGTGGATTTCTTTTGAATAAAATATGAATTGACACTAGCGTAAGTAACAGATGTCCTTTATGGAAGTAAAATAAAATCAATCAAAAATTTACAATACTTTTCAAGGGGCAATACTATAATTTCTGTTAGAAATCAGCGCCCCAACATTGCCCGATAAACAAACAGAAATCACTAAAGAAATTTAATTTATTTCTGTCATCACTGCAACTTCCTTATTTGGTATGTGAAAATCCACCAGTTTCACCCTTCTTATTCAATATTGTATCTTCTGCGTTGTGCAAAGTTGAGGTTTGTCCATCGATGTGGTACCAAGCAGTAAATGAACAGTTTTAGTATGAATGTAGGACGTTTCGGCCACGGACGTTTCGGACTAGGACGTTTCGGACTAGGACGTTTCGGCCACGGACGTTTCGGCTCGGCCATTTTTGAGGGTGGACGTTTCGGCCAAATATATTTTTGGATCAGGTTTTCAATGATTAAACATGCAAATAATACAACTGTGATAACAACATTTATTGTACAACCTTTCCCACATTTTATAACAATAATATAATACAATAATTTTACACAATTAAGCTATATACATAAACTTCAGATCACACAATTCAGAGTCATTTTAAATGTTTGGCTGACCACCTCTCAGGTTATGGCTTACACCCCGAAGGAAGTCTGGTATGGACTTGCGGCCTAGAGATCTGTCCTCACAGAGATTGTGCAGTCTACCTTGAAGTTCGGTGTATACTTTCTTGATCCTCTTCTTTGGTCTCACACCACGCTCATCCTGTAGAAGTACAGCAGATACACGGGCACACTCTGCTTGCAAACACTCAATCAGTTTCCACACTGTAGGGTGGCTTTGGCCAACAAGGTTCCTGAATTTGTTGTTCCAGCCCTCTGATACGTTGTTGGTCCTTGGTTGGTTTGCAAGGGTCACCTCATGCATATTCCATTGGGCGGGAGCAAATATGGGTGGCACACGCCGGAACCTTAGCTGAAGATCTGGAGTCTGAGGTCTGGGACGCAGATGGCCTGTCACATAATTTGTGTCAAAGTACTCCAGCAGTGGGGTTGATTCTTCTGGAGCCGATTCTCTCAGGTAGGTCATCCCTTCAGACACTTCATGTAGTGGGAGAAAGGCTAGGGCATCAATTTGTCCACAGAACAAACGGAAATCATCATCACTTTCATACAGGTTGGTGAGGCCCAAGGACTGTATCTTACGCCATATTGATTGGGTCAAGTGGTAGAAGCAGTACTGAATAGTCACGTGTTCACCAAACACTGCATGGAGTGCCAGCTCGACACTTCGTTCAAAGTCAACTATTACAACAGAAGGATCACATCCTGCTTCTTCTAGGACACGTAGCATGACTTCATAAGACGTCTGAGTTTTACGCTGCAGTAATGCATAGGCAAGTGGCAGAAAAACACCATTGCATTTTCCTTGGACCACATACAACTGGTGAAACAAACGAGGAGCAACAGCAAAGGTGCCATCCATGCACCAGACCTCACAAGAAGCAAGCTGTTGTAAGTGGGCATCAGTGGCAAATATGACCACACGCTCATCAGCATCTTGCCCATTGTCATACTTCAGGAATGTGGTTGGGTGTTCACCAGAAGTCTGGCTCCACTGGCCTTCAATGATCAGCTCATGCAGTGTGTTTGGGTCTTTGGGTCGGTGATGTGCACGGACACGGCGTAGAACTCTCTTGATAGTTTCAGCAGCTGGAAGCCTGGCTTGGACTTCATCAGGAGCAGCAGCTGCAGCAAATGTGAGTATCTGGTTGGGCTTGTCATTGGCTGTACTTGCTGAGCTCTTCATGGAATGGCGGCACTTTTCGACACTAACACCTGTCTCATCAGCTGGATGACTGTGTTCTTTCACAAGCCTAGCACCAGTGTACTCTTTGTTTTTAACATAGCAGAACATTTCATTGCACAATCACGCTTTACACAACGCCATGACACTTCATCCTTAGATTTGGCAATATTTTTGATAGTATACATATATCCATCAAGACATAGTTTTTTGCCACCCCTTTTAGTACTTATAATCTCCATGCTAGCTGAAATGTAATAATCTATACAAGAACAACTCTGGAAGCTTATATCATGCACTATGAAAATATACTGATGTCTTGTAAGAATTGCCCCTATATATATTCTCTAAGGGCTTCTCAATTGCAATTCAGATTTGATATTACTTATCCCCAAAACTGTAGATCAATCACCTGAGCAGTGCAATTCTGAGCAGGTATCAATCAGAAAGATTCTCTTGATTTACTTGCTAAACTGTAGATCAATCACCTGAGCAGTGCAATTCTGAGCAGGTATCAATCAGAAAGATTCTCTTGATTTACTTGCTAAACTGTAGATCAATCACCTGAGCAGTGCAATTCTGAGCAGGTATCAATCAGAAAGGTTCTCTTGATTTACTTGCTAAACTGTAGATCAATCACCTGAGCAGTGTAATTCTGAGCAGGCATCAATCAGAAAGGTTCTCTTGATTTACTTGCTAAACTGTAGATCAATCACCTGAGCAGTGCAATTCTGAGCAGGTATCAATCAGAAAGATTCTCTTGATTTACTTGCTAAACTGTAGATCAATCACCTGAGCAGTGCAATTCTGAGCAGGCATCAATCAGAAAGGTTCTCTTGATTTACTTGCTAAACTGTAGATCAATCACCTGAGCAGTGCAATTCTGAGCAGGTATCTATTAAATAGCTTCCCTTTGGGGTGTTACCTTTTTATTGAGGCAGTGAACAAAAAGTCCATGGGTTTCAAAGGGTTTTAAAATGAAAAGCAACTTAATTTAAAATTTACTGCACAAAAAGACCAGGAAAGGGTTTAAAGATGAAATAGCAACTTGACAAAGGTTAAGTTTGCTGATATAAGTGGAGAATGATAATATTCCATTAAATGTGTAAAAATGAGATGTTTGATGATTGATAATCACAAAAAGGGAAACAGTCTGCCTGTTTCCTCAACTTGATCAAAGAAAATTGTGCAGACACTGCTTTCCTTAAACCATAAAAGGTTTGCTTTCACAGCTCTCCTTTCAAGTCACTTAGTGATATAGATTTTCCCATTTTGGACACAAGGACATTAAAAGATGTTCTTATTATATAAATCTCCTAAAAATATAGATTTGGCCGAAACGTCCACCCTTAAAAATGGCCTGGCCGAAACGTCCGTGGCCGAAACGTCCGTCCACCTTTTAGTATATATGTCCAGTTATTTAAAACTATTTAGCAAAAGTCTATTTGGAAGAAAATATGCAGCAGATCCATAAAATATTGGCAAGTTTCTTTTGTCATTGACTATCCCTGAAAACCAAAATGTCAACAGCTGAAAGAATGTGTCAAAGTGACCCCAGTGCATTATTCATAGCTGTCACACTCGGTGCAGGTCACAGTATTTCAATGTGTGGTCAGAGTTTGTGGATTGGCAACACACACTGAACAAGACAATATCATGACAATTCCTGCAAAACTCTATCTTTCATTTATTGAGAGATAAGTATGGCATATTACTCAAACTTGGTATGTGAAGGATGTATGTGATGAAAACAAACAATGGCATTAAAGTTTCTATTCATCCACAAATTCTTCTACTTGGGCAAATGTGACACAACAAACTGTCTATTGTTTCAAGTGGTCTTTCTCCTCTATGTCAAAGGATGGCTTAATTTTCCTATGGCCCAGTTTCATATCTGGCTGCAGAAGCAAATGTCTAGATTTTACTTGAAAGTCTAGTTAATTTAAACACCAGACTCAAATCAACAAAGCAGATGTTTCAAATGAAAAGAAAAAAACTGTCCTCCTACTAAAACATTTGATATTCATTATTGTCTGACATAATTATGGCAACAAAAACCATTCGGAACATCAGAACACAACTACCTGGGCAACTATTTACATTGAACTAGCTGCTGGGACACAGGGGATTATTGGGGACTTTGCTTTTGAATGGCAACATATGAAGCAATAATTCACTATGTCCACAGGCATTATGCAATGAATGTGGGAGCTGTCAAATGTGAGCTTGATAAATTGGATGGACTAAGTGAAATGAGCAGCAGAAGGCACCAAGCTTTTCGCTCACGTCACAGAAAATCTATGTCACTTTCTCTCTCAAAACCCACCCAGCTTCAGAGAAATCATCTCTGGTTATAATGGGATCCCAAGGCTTGCTTTAAAGTTCTGAATACTTCCCGATGACAAACACCTCCAGTTATACTATTGCTACTATATTTCATTAGGTTATTATTATCGTATTATAATCATTTATCATATCAGTAAAATGTATGCGATACTACTGGCATCATTATATCCCGGTTCCTCTGACACAATACAGCCCTGATAACATAGTTTTGAGCATAATCTTATCATTTGTACATCTTCTCTTCACAGTCGTCGAGATTAAAACTATTTAAAAGTATCTGAGTGATCATAGATGCTCATTCCAATTTTAAAGAATGTAAAACAGCCTTTGAAAGGAAACATTTCTGTCCTGAATTTTAAAGACCAATCTTTTCAGTCATAAGTCACCTATAACTAATCTTTAAGCTGCTACAATTAATCTTTTGCGGTAATACGACTTATCTTTGGGCTGCTAAAATTAATTTTTAGGGTATTATGACTTATCTCTGGGCTGCTACATTTAAGTTTTAGGATATTATGACTTACCTTTCGGCTGCTACAATTAATGTTACACGATATTATCTTTAAAATAATGGATCCCAGTGACCTTTTCCACTGAGAGGATTCGTTGCAAGAATTCCCCTGAACACTACACAAGAATTATCAAGCTTATTATTACGAGTTACCGTTATGGGACATAGTGGTTGGGATCATGTTATTTAAGACTGGAATTTTGGGTCATGAGACTTATCACTTGACTCAGAACCAATCACATGGTTTGTCCATGTTCCCGCCCATTTTTTTTAAACAAGTCCAGTTATACGCAGCCTCTCAAGTTGAAAATCTGCTAGCTCTTATAACTCATGAATGTGGAACATAAGCATGAATCTTAAATAAATTCAGCAAAACCTCCTTATACGACAAGCTTCAATCTCCTTAGGTTGGCCTTTTTTCCATTTAAAGTCAGAAGTGGAATGGTTAAAGGGCATTCAGATGATGTCACTTTTGTTGCTCTTCTGTCAAATGTGGTGCTAAATTAAAAATTGTGACATACATATTGCAAGTGCCATAAATGTAATATACATATCAGAGCAGTAATACTGCTATAAATATAAAGGTTTATATATCTGCAGCTGGTGGTGTTGATTACCCTTGTACAGGTATCATCCCAGTGTAAAACTTTATATGAATGTTGTCATGTTCTACCACTTCTGGCTCAAGTATTTACCTGTCAAGAAAACCAAAATTCCAACAGAAAAAATGCTGGACTTTCATGGCTTTGGAATAAATTCTAAGAATATATATTACTTGAAATATTGTTGTGTCGTCTGCGTGCGCATGGCCAGTGCTGAATCGCGGGGCTGCGCGGGTTATCGCGGAGATTAGGTTTAGTTGTGACCAACATGGCCACTGTTATGCCCGCGAATCTGTCGGAAGTGTCAAGTTAAGAAGAGAAATGTGTCAGAATTAGGAGATATCTTGTATTAAACGGACGTGAATTGTTCACAGTACAGTGATTATTTGTAGTTAGTTGTGAGGAACAGGGGTTCCTGTCATTCATATGTATATCTGAAAACATTGTAAGGAACAGGGTTCCTGTAGTTTAATTGTCAGGGGTTGTGAGAACTGTCAGTGTCAGATCCGCCACGTGTGTCAATGTAGCGTCTTCAGTTCAGTTTATGCAGTGAACTATAGTTGTGAGTGGTCTACAGTTAATGCAGTGAGCTACAGTTACACAGACCATTGATGCAGTAACTACATAGCTATACAGACACTTTGGGGGGAACGTAGTTCCTGTGGATGTGTCGGTACCGGCACGGCACGGCATCAGTTGTCAAAGGTAGGCACTTTATTCAACAATATATAACATAGAGAATCTACTCTATAACGAAACCCAGTTAGGTGCAGAGATTTCCAATACAAGGAAGTAATACACTGAACTGCGTTGAAAATATTGGAAAACAAGGCTTTATTTTTATATGCCAAGAACACCACATTTATCAATACACTTTAACCAGGTAAAATCAGATTGGTTAATGTCTCTATATATTAGTACACTCACAAATTCACTTATATGACATAGCTCTTTCAGTTAACCTGCACCTTGAATTTTTTTTGCTGAAAAAGGCCCCGTAGATTGCCCAATAGGCATGGTGTATATCCAAAGATACATGGCATATAAAATCAACAAACAAGATTCTACTAGATTTTATTACAAGACAAGTCTATTGAACTACTCCTATGACTATACCTCCCACAGTATTGATTGGGAATACATTTCTTTTTCTGGTACAATTAAGATTGAACTTAACATTGTTTTGTTTACAAACCAACAATGTTGGCTTTCATGAAACATATGTGTAAATAAATAGATAATTTCCTATGATTAATTCTCTATTGTAAGCTAATAATATAGAATAATTTCATGCCAAATCATAGGCCTTGAGTTAAGTTGCTGTAACTCAATCTAACAGTGTATACTTTCTGAAGAATATTCTGGGTCTTAAAGAAAGTCCAAAGATCATGCAGTACATATAAATAATCACAAAACTTTTGATCAAAATTCCCAGTAACGGCCATTAAACAGAAATAAACAGGAGGTACCAATGACACAAAAATAACTTATGATATCAGCAAGAAATTTGATTTTAACAAATGAATGTGTTATGAAATGAAACTCTCATATTTCTGAAATGTATTTCTGTTAACGTGGCAAATTATCACAAAGACTGCTTATATCTTGGCTGGTTCGTGACCATGCCATGAATGACTATATATAAGTTGAGAACATGTGACAAGGTTTTAAAAGTTTAGAAACTAGGAAAATGGCTAGTCCAACTGAATTGATGAAAGCTTGTCTCAGAGGTGATATTGTTGCAGCAAACCGCTTGATAGCAAATTACAACTTCAATGAACAAGATACCAAAGGAAACAGTTGTTTACACTACGCAGTGGAGGGTGGTCAGGTGGCTATCGTACAATTGTTGCTTCAAAAGGGTGCTGATGTCAATCTACAAACAGAGAAAGGCAGAACACCCTTAATAAAAGCAGCAGAAGGGGGATATCTGTCTATTGTAAAAGAATTGACTAAAAATGGAGCTGATATCAACGCAAAAGCACACAATGGCTACACAGGACTTCTCTGTAGTGTATGGCAAAACCATCCTGACATTGTCAAATACTTCCTGGACGAGAAACAGATGAGTTTGAATGTTCAAACTATAGAAGGAGTAACACCATTATTTATTGCAGCTGAAAATGGACATAAAAACATCCTTGAAATGCTCATAAGATACGGTACCCAGACAAATATCTCTTAACATAAGGAAAGCCACCGCAATTCACATAGCAGCATATAATGGTCATTGTGATATTCTGAATATGTTAGCTACAACAGAAGGACATTCAAATGCTGTGGCATTGTTGCTTGACAAGAATGCAGACGCTAATATCTCCGACAACAATGGTGACACTGCACTGCATCTGGCAGTTCAAAGTGAGCACTTTGAGCACTCTGAAATCCTGCAACTACTTTTGCATTACCAGCCAAAGGTTTAGAGAAATAAAGATGGGAAATCTGCCTTGGATTTGGCTACAGAGCAGGAACATAGTCATTCTGTCGCACTTCTGACTCAGTACCAGGAAGAAGTATCAGTGATGAAGCAACCAAAACAACCTGAACCTCCATCTAGCCCATCATCTCAAGTACGACTGTTCAACACATCTTGCTCATCTGAGTTCTGTGACTCAGGAGTAAGTGATGTCATACCTTTACAATCCTTCTCTGGTACACAAGAAGGTGTAGAATGTGCAAACAGGATAAGAGAATCAAATAGAGTGTCCAAAGAGAAGCTTTCAGAACTTCAACATGAGGCACAAACTGGTCGGCAATCATTATGTAGTACCAGCTCAAAAGAATTTGAGAGGCAAGACTTGGACCAAACACCTAGGGAAGCACACATTTGGCCAGGGTTCTGTTACATTGTACATGATGATGAAGATTCAAGCTTAAGAGATGATCCAAAAGAATTTCTGGCCAGATCACAAGCATTTGGAGACACAACAGTGTCACTGTCTGATATTAACATTAATATTTTTGACAAATGGGGAAGCAAACTCGATGACATTTTAAAGGAGTTAAATGCTCTGCAGTCCCCAGAAAATGTTGATAAATTTGACAGTGGCTGGATCCCAAGCTCAGATTTCTTTAGTACTTCACAAGCATCAGCTGTACAAGGCAGAACCTTAAATACAACCTTAACTGGTGAACAAAGGACAACTACCTCTGCAAGGGTTGTCAGTCCGATGGAAGGAGAGCAAGGTGAGATTACAGAAAAGTAAAAAATGTAAGATGTTGAAAGGCATAATGGATATGATTTGTCAAATTTTTTTAATGTCTTAGTTTTCTCAAGCATCAAATAGCTGAAATCGTCCACAGAAGTGCCAACGGGCCCTTCCCTGGAAAGACAGGAATAGTTGGGGATGGACAATAATGCAAGCATGGGTGATATGGAGGCATGGGCAAAATGTAAGATAGGCTTTAATAACAAACAAGTTATCTTATAAAATTACAGAATATGAATTTATTATTAAATTTTAATTTATTAATCCACATATATAACATCCCAGCCCCACCTCAGTGAATCGAAATCATTGAAACTTCCCACTCTGGGGAATTACAACTTTTATTGTGTGATTATATACATTTTTCAATTTGATTAAAATGATGCACTTTTCGTAAAATAAAGCAGATGAAAACTTCAGTAAAATATGCATAAAAATTCCTTAATCAATCGGGACTCTGCATTTTGTTGGAAAGGGTGGGCACTGATGCATATTTCACATTTTGTGGGGGAGGGTGGGCAATAATGCAAACATGGGCACTTAAAGCACTTCCATGCATAATTTCGGTAAATGTACATGGGAAATTTTTTTTAAATGTCATTTTATCACAAGTTTCAGTATTTGTGTATCAGATGTCAGGTTGTGCTTCTGTCAGTGATTCATGAAATCAATGAAACTCCCGACTTCTTTATTATTTCTGAAAAAAAATCACCATAAGTCTGGTCAGTACAAGTTAAATATGGTGGAGATGGAAGCAGTGTTGTAGTGCTAACATCAGAAATGCTGTTGATTTTGCACAAGGTAAATGAAAGTCAGCCATTACAGAAACCAAATTTGGGTTATATTGGAGATTTCAGTTCCACCAAACCTTCTGTACTTTATGTACTGTAATATTTTGTTTCAAATGCTACACTCTGTTTGACAGAAATATTGGACTTGAGAGAATCCAGGGAGAGAGTGATTACAGTCCAAGACTCTGACACCACTGTTCCTAAGGTTTTAGTTGATAATGAGGTCCTGGAGCAACTTGAGTTCAGACAGACACTGACTGAATACAAAATAACCCATGCTCTGGACAGTCTGCAATACAATAAACATGGTGAATTGTGTACTCCAAGACAATGCAAAGCAACCGGCGACAATCTGAATGAAGGTGAGATTTGGTTTGCAGAGGTCAAATCTTGTTAAATAATTGCTAAATAGGGGTTGAGTGTCATGACTGAATATTTATGTTTGAAAAATTCACCGACCATAGGTTGGATAGTCATACAAAGAAATATAATCCAATTGTGAAATAGAATATGTGGTTAATACTTAAAGAGTAACTTCAGCTGACAATAAGAGAGTTATCACTACAGCCAAGGAGGTTTTATTTCCATGACCGTTTGTGCGTCTGTTTGGCCATCTGTCTATTTTTCTGTTTGTTTGTTTGTTTGTTTGCTTGTTAGCAGGATTAGGCAAATACTACTGGTTTGATCATCTTCAAAAAACATCAGAAGATGGGTTTTTGGTCTAACTTAAATCCCATTACAGGGTGAACTGGATACAAATAAACAATCTGGATTTTTCCATTTACTTATTATTACATCATTTGGCAGAGGTAAGCAATCTTCGAGTGCTCTTATTATTTCTGTAATCACATTGGTTCACTGATTAATGTCTATAGGCAACGATTTTAGTATCGTCATGGGAAAGTTACCAAACATTGTTCCATACATTTGTTTCTGTTATTCATTCTGCAATAAAAGTTGAATTTTTTTGCAAAACAATAGCAAATACATTGCATATATCTGCATTGTGATTGGATTTTCAGGTGTGCTAAGCAACAGTAACCTGTACCATATTGCCCATGGTCTTGGCCATGCCTGGCAATCATTAGGGCTACTTCTGGGACGGACTCAGCCCAGACTGGAATACATACAGGAGGACTACCAAGGCAGGATTGTCCATGGAGTGGTGAAGATGCTGTTGGACTGGAGAATGTCTTCTACTAAGAGTTACCATGAGAAAGTCCAACAACTGAAAGAAGCCTTGGTGAAATCAGAGAAGCAGGCCCTGGCAGCAAGACTAGAGACCATATAGACTACCATGGTTCCCTCCAACAGGAGGTTATGTTGGGGTGTGTTTGTTGTCTGTGTTCATGGTTACTCCAAAATAATCAACAGACCTTTGTGATGGGTAGAAGTGATTACATTTTATCAAAGATCCAGAAAATGTTCTGGATTTCAAAAATCTCGAATTTTTGGAAACGTGCACTGGTGGAGGTCTGGACTCTACGAGTGCTTTTAAGTTCAAAATCGGATGATATTTGACATCAAAATCATACAGTACATTTGTCACAATTGAACAATAAAAAGAATTCTATTTTGACACATTCACCAGTTAAAATTACAATACTAGCTGTGAATGCAAATAATAAACTACAGAAGTCAACCTAGGGTTTTTCTTACTGTTGTTAACATGATAACACAATCAGACAATCACATGTGAGCAGAGGTACAGTGTATTATGAAATTTGTGAATGCGTTACAGTGTTAAACTTGTTTGAGGTTATTGATAAATGTGGCTACCAAGTTTGTGTTAGTAAAATATGAAAGGCCAGTACAAAGGATTATGCTTGCATTCTTAGGCTAAACCTCAGAAAAGTAAAGAAACAGCAGTTCAGATCACTGCTACAGAAAACTATAGAAGTACAATGTGGTGACAAAAGACACAGGTCCCAATCAAAACCAGGACTTTTGATGACCACATACTAGGACACTCTAATGTCACAATCACACTAACAATGGCATTTCAAGGGTCATAGACGGCTACAAAAACAGAGGCAGAATGCTGCATCTCCCCCATGAGAGCAAGCTTTATATCCCTAGCTTACATTTCTGCTACAGAAGAGAACCCAAATTGGAGAGGACAATGATCATGGTGTGGCACACGAGAGATACTGCAAAGATGCAATAAATGCTACAGCTTACACACAACTTAACCGGAGACAGGAAGATACAGAATGACATAGAATGGGGAGAAACTGCAGTGAAAAACTACAGAATGACACAACACTGTGCAGTTATAGGCAGTTACTGGAGGTGATCTTGATACTGCTTATGGTGGGCATTAATTTTCAACAGTTTAAAACTTTTGTGCAAGTAGCCTCAGAAAGCAGAGAATGCAACAGTATACAAACTTTACTGGCAGAAGTCTGCAAATGTAGCCAATACTGACTGTCATCTGACTGGGGCATTTGGATGCAGATTTTATCAACTTTTAGACATGTTACAAAAAATAAAAAAGAAGTACAACTTCTTTTATCACACTATCCTTTTTGGATGGGATTTTGTTTAGATAATAACAAATGATTTATTAAGCAGAACAGATCATTTAAATTACACTGAAACTGAAGGGAAAGGTGGGAGTAATTTTAAAATTCTTTAGCAAGCATTTAGTATTGTCTCACTAATTTTAGTCATTTATATCTAGATCATCAATATTCACAAGTCAAAAGATATTAAGGAACTTAAACCACCTTTAAGGAACTCGATTATTTGCACAATTGCCCAGTATTGTCGAAAACCTGTGACCTTTTCTCTTTATCTTTGCGGTAAATGAGGCACAATTTAGGCTGAGAAGAAATACATTTAACAGCGTGAAACCATATTTTAGAATCATTCAATTCGAAGTCAAATTCTGGTCTGACACACGTAAAGAAAGTGCACTTCAATCCCTACACTATCCTGTATATAAACTAAATACAACTGCCTTTAATTCTTCCAGCAGTCAATGTCCCAACACTAACATCTCTTTATACTTATTTGTGTACATGCTGTGGATGGTATCTACCTCACAGAATGTCAGCACTAAAAGCTTTGGACTGCTGTGTCTACATCATCAAATTGGTATCTTCCTGGTGACATGAGAAAGCTGTTTGAGTCATTTTCTGCTGGGGTACACTGAAATATGTCTCCACAAGAATCACACAGGCCAGCTATTGGTAGGTAATTACCGTAATTCTGTCTCTGTAGAGGAAACTAAATCACATCACTGACATATGCAAATGTGGTTGTTTGTAGTGCCCATTTGATGACACTGTCCAACTATTATTGTCACAATAGTAACTATCCCACATCAGTCATCTCCCTACCTCCCTCCTGTAAATAACCCTGATTCTCAGACATTAAGAATATATAATATACATATCTTTGTGAATATTTTTGCAAGACCCCTAAAGCTCCAGTGTGGACTTTCATGTAATATTTCTGATAGAGGAATATCTGGAGCATTAAGGTCTGTGTAAGTGGGAGTTATTTGTACTGTTGGGGTAAATATCTTCCTATTGTTTTCTCATTATCTGAAGGGTCACTGGCCATTTGCATATTTGATCCCTCCAAAGCAACAGGGGAATTCCATTAAGTAATTGTAAATGAGACAAGTTAGGGTGTTTTTGTCATCAGACTCCGGGTCTTTATAGAATTCAGGAGATAAAAGTGAAATGCATGCTACAGCTTAGGTTTGAAATCAGGATTTGCATAAATCTAAATAAATTACCAGAATCCCAGTCATTGCCTTTTATGGTGTTTCATATCTTGGTAAGTTATGAAATGTTGAGTTTGGTTTGGATCAGAAAGTGCAAATATTGGCAGGAATAGGATTGTCCGTGTGAGTTTGAAATTTTGTTCCTTTGAATATAGTACAGGATCTAATAATCCAACACAACTTCAAAGATTCATAGTTGGGGTTTTACATCAAATTCAACAGCGAATGCCATATTGGGACAGGTCTTCAGTATTGCCACATGTGGAAGTTGAACCCACACAGAGGTGATAGCCTGTGATTAGATACCAAATTTGCTAACCACTATGAGACTATGGACTCTCAAACACACCTTCAAAGATGTATCATAAATGAAAACCTTCATAGAATGGATTATGATGATAAAGATTTGTTCAAGAAACAATAAAGAACCTATGTACTTAGTCATGAGATGGTAACCTTTGCATTTTACAAAGCTTTGTAGTCTAACTTAATAGCTAATACCCCTGTCCAACTATTGCAAGTTTACCTTCAGACTGCCCCTAAAATGAATTTCTGAGTGTAACGTTATTGGTAGTATGACAAAACTCATGATGAGTGACAAATCAAGGTGATTGTAGATACTCATTCCAAACATTACACATTTACAAACCTTTGCATTTACTAAGCTTACTCGTCCCAGCCTATTACATTACTGGACAAGGGTTAACTGGAGTTAAGAATGATCTATAAGAATCATAGAAGTCGGGAGTATGTCGTAAGGTGAATGCTTATGGTTGTATGACTTAAACCTTTAACTCAGGACAAATCCAGAATGTTTTTCTGCCCTTTTTTAACAGGATGAGTTGTAGCAGTCTCGTGAGTTTTAAATCGGCTAGGTATAACAATGAGTCAAGAACGAGGAGCAGGGGTATAAAACTGACACAAGGCAATCAAAACATCTGTATTGTGTTTCTTCTCATTAGTGCAAGCAGTTATGAAATCAAAAACTTGTTTGACATAGCCTTAAAACATACTTCACTCTGGTTTGGTGAAAATTTGGATAGTCAAGTATATTAAACATAATTCAAAATGAGAAATGTCATAAAGAGATATTATAATATTTTTAAACACCACTATTTTCTGAATTTAAATTGATTTTATTCAAAGGTTTTTCACTGTAATGATAAAATATTCGGCAGTATAACTGGAAAAAAGGTTGACACTTTCAAGAAGTGGTTTTTCTCAAAGCAATGTAGTTTTCACTTATTTCTGCAAAATTCAAATGAATAATGGAATCGCAATGTAATGTTACAAGTTATCACACTGTGTAATAAAACTAATAAACCCCATTTTTGTCTGAACTGCAAAAACACAGTTTAGAATTCAAAATACCCAAAGAAAACATACAGATATCTGGTATAAAAAATCTCAACTTTCATGGGACTCTATCTTTGGCCCATGAGAGATGTTTCAATTAAAGAGGAAATTGGCCAGCTCAAAATGTGCATATTATAAGATAATGTGCCTTGTATGAAACCCAGGGACTTCTCTGGCCAGACTACAAAAAACCTGTTTCATTAAGTTTCCAGAGAGGGACTTGGTTGAATAGATGTTCGGAATGATAAAGTACTGCTCTACCAATCTTAAGAAGATTAAAAGTGTCCGTGGGAAAGCTCTCACCGAATTTGTCTCCATTAAAACGATGGGCGTGGATTTTATATGTTAAAAGAAATTTATTTCCATTTTCTTGCAACTGAAATTGAAGAATAGCTTTCTGAAACACTAAATGGATTCAGCCTGAGTTTCAACATAGGTGATAGCCATCCAACAATAGGAAACTCTACTGATTCCAGATGCCAAATGGTTTTTGTGAGATAGGTTGAAATTATCTTTAGTGTTGAACTTTTTAAGGTATAACTTACTTTCTTTAAATCACTTGGTTTTCTTTATATTCTGTCATCAATGACTTGAGCTGAAGACGATCTATATATAAGAACTTACTGACTGTGAATGAGGGACCAATGACATCACGATATGAAACTATCCAGTAATAATATTAGAACTCGCACGATATACCTTGGTCCAGCAGGTGGAACCAAGACGAGAGAACAAACAAGAGATTGGTTCTGTGTTGACCACCACAGCCATAGTGAGACATAAGTTTATTATTACTTTCCAATGATTTAAGATCATGTACACAGAAACATATTACATATTATCTGTAAAATAAAACAGCTTTGTTTTATACAGTAATTTTCCTCCTTTTATCCCACATTCAAATGAAAAATAATGTTTCGAAATCACACCCCAGTCACTACTAGCTTTATTTGTTAAGATTAACCAAATAAACCATGCAAATTTATACACAGTATTTCTTGTGTGACTAATGCCTGTGATTCAAAGGTTGTAAATGAGATGTAAATGAGATGTCCATGTCTACACGCAAAAAAGTTAAAAATCCAACATTTAGCCCGCCATAAAAAGTATAGGAACAAGTAGATGTGCAGAAAGCCACAGCTCATTACTAAGTTGGGACCATCTGACCCTCTGACGAATTTTGTCACATTTGCCCCTGTATAATGCTCATGCAGTTAGAAATCATTGTCAAAGAAATAATGTTCCAGTTATGAAGTAAAACAGCGACATAATTTCAAACAGAAATATGCAGATGGAGGTGGTCCATTCATTTCCTTGCCATAAATATTTATCCCCTCAATTTCCTGTTCCCACTTTGCTCACTCTTTGCCCTGCATTATAATGCTCGTTTTAAAGTTTCAGCCTCTCATTGTGTCGAGGTGACAAAAGTGATTAAAGGCTAACGATTTGTGAACTGGCTTATGAAAATAAATCTCTCCATTGGTCCACTTAGTGAGAAATGCTATTTTTAATCATATTTTACATCAAATTTTATTATCCAAGACTTGCGATTAAATCTTTTCATGTTGACAGCTCAGTTTGGTTTCTCAGCTTGCAAAAATACCTAAACTTTGTGGTCGCTTGATAGGACAAAGAGAAATGGTAAAGGTATTTTGCTATAAAACTGGACCATTTTGTAGTAATGGGGTAATCTGTCATAGCCTTAGTTGAAATAAAATTCAAGATTTAGGAAATAACACTGAAGGGGGTATAAAAATTCAATACGGTATTTGAACTTCGACCAACAGGCAATGACACCTTTATGTTGCAACTAAATCTGGATTCTAAATGGTCCACACAAACAACCATTTTAAAAGGATCATTGTTAAAATCTACCTGAGCCTCTTGTCCACTATCATCGTCTTCTTTGCCCTCTTCAAACATCTTCACTTTCCGCACGTGGTTCTTCCCTTCATAATGCTGCTTGGCCTGAGCAGGAGCATTCAGGACTACCTTACAGAGCTGTAAACACATTGGGAGTGACATGCTGTCAGTGATATAACATTCATCAATGAAAAATACACAGTCCTGGCAGGCAGGATCCCCAGCCTGCCGATACAACTGAATGGGCAACAACATTAATACTTGGGAAAATCTAAGGAACAACTTCAAATGTAAGAAGTATACATAACCCATGACATGCTACTATATGTCAGAACTTTCACATACATGAAGAATAGGGAAAAAAATTACAGATTTTATTCATTCACCATGTGGGGATTTCTCTGGACGACAGGAAGGCATTTGTCACTTAAGATGGAAGCCTATTATTAAGCAACAGGTTCTCAAGCATGGATATACATACAAAAATGCAACTTTCGTAACAGGTGTTTAATAGCGCCCCTTTTTAATTTAGAAGTTAAAGAGTGAAAAATCTTACAGCATTACAATGGAAACAGCCATTGCCAGAAACTTCATCAGCTTTAGATTCTTTTTGGGTCAACATATCTTAAAAATTTGGTGAAAATCCATACATTCGTTCAGGCTCATGGTTTAAAAATTAATATCTGTGTATATCCATAGGTTTATTTCTTGTTTATTGTCACGTTCAACAGCCAGAGTCATATTTTGACAGGTAGTTTATGGGCGCAGGAACCAGTGCATACTTGTTGGTCAAGATACTGACCTTGAAAACAACCGGGCATCGGCAAGTAGCTACCAACTTTCCAACTTGAAGTGCCCGGGCCAAGATTCGAACCGACAACCTCAGAGGTTAAACGCGAGCATTCTAATCACTACACCACCGAGCCCCCATGTATATCCATAGGATTAACAGGTTATAGAAACACCCTTGCACAACTATAAATATGTGGACAAAAATGACAGAAGCGATATTTAATTCATGATGAATCAATTTACACCAAAATATTATTCACAGAATAAAGGATTGAAAGAAACCTTGTACATCTATGCGAGGATCCCTTTTTGACTAAATTTTTGAGAGAAAGAAAACAATAAATGACCAAAAAACTGTTCTATATCCACTGACATTATAATAACTTTAAATCTACAGAGTATTGATACCAATTGATACTCAATTTTACCTTTGATGTTACTTTGCTTATTATCTTCGAAAGACTGTCTTTTTGTTTTATTATATTACTTATTTCTTGTGGGAAAGATACATTAGTTGAGATCAAACTGACTCTGAAGAGCTATTTCTCTTTTCACAACAAATAAGAGCCAGCTGCTTTTACCATTTTTATGATTCTGTCACACACTGATTTTGAAGCTGTTGATTTTTTAAAAAAATACGATATAAAAGATGTTTGAAACCCACATGGTGCAGGGGGAGATTTGTAAAAGTACATTGAAAGCAAAAGCTGATGTACAATGACAACCAATGAATCACACTCACACACAGATGTCTATACGTCTGACTGCAACTTCACTCAAATGTGAGTGATTGGCGAGATATAAAATGTAAAGTCACAAGCCCATGAACCCACTGACTGCAAAGAACCCACTAAATTCATTGATTTACTGAAAAAAAAACTTCTTTTATTCTTAATGTTCAGATATCCATTTTTCTATATAGTCTTGACATTGAAGTGAATGAGATTACGTTTATATGTTTTGTTTACTACGTACAGTGGCCTCTTCTTCATCAATTCCCTAATTATCCCAAAAATCCAGCTTGGCCAAACTCTCTTATTTTAAGTTTGATGTCCACTGATTCTAATGGGCAATAATTTTTTAGTACTTCTAGGCTGTAATTTTTCGCAATAACCTTATGTAGGTAAAAACATGTAACATACTTAGCAATGACCACAAGCAGTTTATAAAATTATATTTTAAAATAGCATCAGAGATGCCCGTACCCCACAGCCTGGGGAAATTGTTTTCAACACCATGAGATATAGAAGTAAAACAGTACAAAGACTCGGGATCCTTTCACAGCAGTGTCAGTTATATAAAGCTGCAAATGATGTTAAATAGAGAAAATAACATCTAAGAGAAACAAAATTTATGTAAAGAAAAAGTTTTGAAACAAGACTATTCAATAGCAAGATGACAGCATTAATCAGTAAACTAAAAATTATGAAGCTGTGAAATCTATTAATTTTTGGAGAATAGCTGTCACTGGAAATAGCACAATTATATAAAAGTGCATATAATAATCAGTTGCAGCAATCCAAATGTCTTTGTCAAAAGAGAAAGACGTCTCAAATATGGCAGGTGGCAGGTCCCTACTATGTATCAACTTCCTACGTCTTACAGTTTCTAAGATATAGCCCAGAACAAGATTCTATAGGTCATCACTACAGCAAGGTCAAATGTCAAATCAAGGTCACACCATGAAATTGCACACCTATACCCCTTAACCAATGTCCCAACCAAGTATCAACTTCCTACACCTTATGGTTTTTGAGATATAGCCAAGACAAAATTTTCAAACTCAAGGTCACTGCGGCAAGGTCAAATCAAGGTCATACTATGACGCTGCACACCTACACGTCCTAACCAATATCCCTACCAAGTATCAACTTCCTACACCTTATGGTTTCTGAAATACAGCCCGGAAAAACATTTTCCTGCCACCTCCCCCCCCACCCCCCACCCGCCCATCCAGACACCATGGGTGAAAACAATACCTACTTTATGGCCACTTCACAGGTAGAACCTTACTTTTCAGCTTTGATTTATTTGTGGTTTAATGTCACTTTCCACACATTGTAGAGGGTAGTTTTAATGGGAAGGGGGGACACCAGTACACACTAGTTGGTCAGATTCTGCAGTGTAAACTGCTAGGCATATGTTAGTAACTACCCAATTTTCCACAGTGTTGGGTCTTGGGTTTGAACAGCTGACCTCGGAGGTGGGAGGCGACTGTGTTAACCACTGCAACACCAAGCCTCCCCATCCCTTTTAGCTTGGACGGTATGTTTTAAAACATAACAAACTGTTGCTGAAGAGATTTTCATTTGTGTTTTTTCTGATTACATTACAACTAAATGAAGTCTCTTCAGGTTTATTTATTATTGTCTTTAAGTTTTACTTCTTTTAGTTTTCAGTTTTATTTATTATTGTCTTTAAGTTTTAATTCTTTTAGTCCCTAAAGTGACACCATATTACAAGTAAGTACATTGTACAATTTAATTTTTAAATATTCAAGTTTAAGTTGTGCAGATCGATGTAATCTCCATATATTGCCAATTGAGATAGTAATTTTACGACTCATGTTTGGGCAGACTTATCCAAGTACTAATGCTGATATTGGTATTTTAGAACTTCAGTGAAATATCATCACTACACCATATACTATCAATCATTGGTAAACAACTCATATATCTAAGCATCCCAATCATTCATATCTACCTAGTGACCTCACAAGTCCAATCCTTCACATCTTACAATGCTCTGCAATTTCTCAACACAATATTATTTTTATATTTTTATTTTCTGTTAGCTCACTCAGTCTGTTATAACAATCCAAGCCAAAGTCTAGCTGCATAACAAATGAAAACCTCAGTAAACCTTTCTGAAAGCCAACATCTGTACTTCAGATTTCACCAAAATATCAGAATTTGTTATTATAGGCAGTTTTCCTGGGAATCCTAATACACCTGCAAACAGATACATATCCTCTTCATCTTTATTTCTCCAGACTCTAATAAGTAACCAATACATCTACTCCCTTCTACCGGTAATATATACAACACAACCTTGGGAGTATTTCTGGGCACTTGTCTTATTGTTAAGCTCTTGCCTGTAAACCACAAACTGGATGATTTAGTGGGATTATGATCCCCACTGTTTTGGTAGTAAATAATGATTGCTTTGGTTAATTATACCTTACAAACAAAGAAAGTCTGCTATACAGAATGCACTTACGCTCCTTTATTTACCTTTGTCTGTTAATCTGTTCCTGTACAGCCTTCCTGGCAAATTAACAAACTTTCAGAGAATATTTCATATTTAGACAATCTGTTTGGGAATCTTCCTTGTAGGTTACAGGATATAAACCCAGCAAAAATTCCAAATAATACCAGAGCGCCGTTAGGCGCGAGGGCATTATTAAGGAATTTTTGCCAGGCGTATATCCTGTAACAAACACCCGAGCATGAGGTATTTATTACTATTATAAAGACCGGCCTACCTGGTTTCAAGAAATATCCTTTTATTTTTATGAGGTGACGCAAACAAGGACGCCGCCATATTGTTTTGAATGCGTGATCGCTCTCGTAAAAGCAGATGATTTTACTACCAACATACAATCCAGCAATTCAAAACATACTCATGCTCTAAATATATTATACTGATGTAGCTACAGAAACACTCAATAGTGAGTCTGGATCTAGATCGTACACACTCAAAGCTGCCATATATATTGCATTTGGTGGGATAAACAGATCTCCATAAGAGAGGTGACCAAAAATTATGTTTGGTGCAGAGATGCAAATATCATAGTTAAGTTTTGATTTTACAAGTGTTTTAAGTTTGGCCCAGAAAGTTTTTGCCTTTTCACAGTGGACAAACAGATGAATAATGGTTTCATGATATTCACTGCATAAGCTACAGGCATAGTCATTACTCAATTTTAGTTTGTAAAGGTAATCCTTTGTTCCTATTTTCCTGTATATAATGCGATACTGCATCCAAATAAGGTCATTGTTTTTCACCGATTATTGAAGCATGGACTAAATATAATTTCCATGTTTTATCCGATAATTTTACTAGAAGGGTTTGTTCCCAAAACAAGCTTTGTTTGGCATCACTACAGAAATTATTCATTATTGTTCTGTAGAAGACTTTGCTGCCATTCTTGGATTTTAGGAGTAATCTTATGTGACTAGGAATATTAGGCTTTTGGCATATTTCAGGTCCAGGATCACTCATGTATATTAAGGTCCTATGGGTCTATAGTGTGTAGCCTGTGTTGCCAGTTTCGCTCTATTGTTCTGCACAATTTAAATGCCTGTGGGGACTCTGGGTGTGCTACCAAAGATTCTTTGTTACCATCTAATACGAGTGTTGTGTCATCAGCAAACTGACATACCTTTTATGCTTTTATTTTTAATATCAGTAAAAGCATTACTTGGGCACAGATTATAAACATGCATGACGATACTGGATCTCCCTGACGACATCCGCATTCTATCAATAAATTCACACAAAAATCCAGATTGAAGGACAGATCCTTTAATATTAGTATTCAGCACCTGGATCCATTTACACAATCCTTGTTTAAAGCCGAAGAACTTTAATGTTGAATTGTGAAATTTCCATGAGACCAAGTCAAAAGCCTTTTGAAAATCAATTAACATCAGCATCCCAGGAATGTCTTCACATTGTGAATAATGTAGGATGTATTTTTGCCAATGAAACGCCCACTCATAAATCCAGACTGATTTTGTGAGATACGGGTAATTTTTTCTAGAGGTGGCCTAAGTCAAGAGGCTAGGGCTGCGGATGCAATCTTGTAGATAACTGATAGTAATGAGATTGGTCTCCAGTTTTTTAAGAATTGTCGTGGTTTATCTTCCCTTTGGAAGACAAGAAATTATGCATTGTCTTAGCGTTAATGACATTTGACCAGATATGTATGCATGATTTAATGATCTTAAGACAAAGTACTTTAATTTCCCCCAAAAAAAGATTTCTGCTGGGAAACCGTCAATGCCAGGTATCTTTTGGTTTTTCATAGATTTAAGAGCATCGCTTATTTCGTCCAGTGTTAGATGACCCTCCAATGCATCTGCCTTGTTATCACTAAGTTTTGCAGCCCCATCTAGAGAATTAAGATCAGATGATTGAATTCCTAGCACAATGTCATCCCTGCTTTAAAACAAATCTTTATAATAATTTTTTACTTTGTTTAATATTTGTTGATTAGTAAGTATTGTGCCGCTGTCTGTAATTATTTTCTTAATATTTTTGTCGGTGTAGTAATGCTTTTCCAGAGAACAAAAATATTTCCAAGGTTTTTCACTTTCACTTTACCACTGTGCCCTTGATCATATCATAATCCCATTTATTTTCTGCTTTCACAATGCTTCTAGTTCTTTCTTCTTTTCAGCCAAATTTGAGGAGTCTAAGTTTTCGAGATTTTTCTCTGAAGATTCAATTTCGTTATTGAGATTTTTCTTTTTTTGACAATTTGTTTTACAAAGTTGCATACTTGATAGTTTCTCCACGTATTTGAAAAGAAGAACTTCTAAAAATTGACTATCATTTATGGTGAAATTGATTGATAAGTCAGGGACAGATGTGAGGTTAACTGGGTTATAAACTGGCAATGAATATCGCAATTTCTCTCTATCTATTGAATTGTTAATACGTATTGGGTATTCTTTATCTTTTAAGGAAGAGCCACTGAATTTCCAGACCTCTTTCTCTTTCAAATTTACATGCTGTAAGAGTAATTTCTATTAATGAGTGATCTGACCTATATCCAGGTTTAATACAGTACTTATCAGTAAATTCTGAATGCAAACTTACCTTACAATACAGTGGCTGCATCATTTCTGTCAGGGACTTTCCACTCTTTTCTTCTCCTGCCTCCAACTTCCTCTTTAACCCTGGACGGAATCCACCTTTCTGTGGTCCCCCTCTGAACCCTCCCAGGGTTCTGCTTCCCTGGTAACCTGTCCTGTTAATCTGGAAGCCATTGGGCAGTCGATGACCATTAGAAAGCGGAGAGGCTGTTGATGGCAAACTTGGACGGAATGGTACAGCAGTGGCCACACAACTGGGTTGAGTTGTTAAGGGTACTTGTTGTAGACTAGTTTGCTGGGACAAATTGGTTGCTATGGTTGTTGCAAGACTGTTTGGTGACAGAGTGGCTGGTGGTGTATATGTCTGATAACCTGAAAATATAAAAATACAACATTATGATGTGTTGCAAAGTAATTAATGACCGGAAAGTAATTTATGATAGGGAACTGTCAGAACAAGAATTAAAGATGGGTCAGATGAGGGTACAACAGCTTAACATCTATCAATGATAAAGTAAAAATGTTCGAATATTTTAGTAATCAAAATAATTAGAACTTCCACTGTTCTAGTTACGCAAGTTACGATATTAAATAATGAAGCAATTAGAATAATCTACATAATCCACAAGGGGAACTCAGTGTACTAAACTAGGGCAGGGGCAAAAAGTGATGATTGAGGGATGTTGAATTGCAAATTACAATTAAACTCACTGATTATATGTCAGCACCTGTCGGCACACAAAATAATTGTCATCAGAGATGAAATGAAATTTTAATTGTTATTGTGTTCGGAAAATATTTTTATTTCATGGGTGATATTTTAAGATCATTCATGTCAATCATGATTAAAATCAAGCTGATTGTACAGGCCCTCACTCATTGTTCACTTGTATATAAAATTTTGTAGAGTGACAACTCAGTGACAACTGACTTCCAGTTGTCAGCTACTCAAGCATTAGACAAGAAGATAATGCTGGCAGGGATGTACAGAATTAAACTCATGTGACCATCATGGGGGTCTGAAAGGTGATACCCTGAACTAATATACAAAACCTTCTCTCGTATTACATCGTGTCTTACTGAAACCCTTTCACAGTGGGGCATATATTGCGTTGAGGACTTTCCTCTTTCCAATGCTACAAAGGCACTTACAAAGCTACAATAAGCTTCGAGTCAAATGGATAAACCTGTGTAGAATATAACACCATATCCTTTGTCATTAAAAGGATTCATGCGTAATATCATCACCCTGGCTTATAAAATCTGGTCCTTCAAATGTCAAATACTAAAAACAGCTGTACCCACCTCTGGCTCTTTGGTCACACTTGGGTTTTGAATAAAAACCCATTTTTCCCAATTTTTAGAGTTTGAAGAACATTACTCACTGATGAGTGTCTTGATTACTGTGACTTGATTCAAATATCAATGAAAATGAAAAACGTGGGCCAGTATGAATTGCCAATATGAGACATGCTGTACAAATATCAAGAATTTTCAGACATGTATCATATTTTCCGTAAAGTAATTAAAGGGCATTTTGAAATGTGATAACAATTTTTTTCTGATGTTTTAAATAAAATAATACATTTTCACAGGGTTTCAAAATCACAAGTGGCATTTTTTCCAAAACACAAGAATATATGCATCTTCAATTAGACCCTTAACAATGAATAATATCTTATCTAAATATTGTCTAAAGATCCTTGTACAGTAGCTGGTAACATCACTTGGTCTTGGTAAATACTCTCCACATATGCTCAGATTTTTTTTCAAAACTGAACTAAAAACTTTTAAATGTGACAGAGAACCAGCTAATATTGAACTTAAAGCCATGTGTTACACAATTTACACAGTCAAAATAACTGAAGCTTATCGACAGGCCAACACTTGAACATCTTTGACAAGTTCTTTTCAGTTATATGTTTTATTCCCACCTGACAGATACTGGTATTAAATGAAAAATGTTGTTTAATAGTGACGCTATTTATAACCAACTAAAACATTATTTTGTTTAAAATGCAAACATTAAACCACAACTCTATTTATGTTCATTTCAAAAGTCATAAAATTTATATTAGTAATAAGTATCATACCCCATCAAAAACTAAATACGATCATCATTTTGAAAAACATAGTCTGACTTAAAAATTTTAATTATTTTACAACAATGTGGGCCTCCAAAGCACAGAATTTTCATTGTCGATATGCAAGAGGATCCACAAACTACACTCAGAAAGCAGTCCCCTTAAACTAAACAAAGTGATGACAATCTTTTCAAAATCAGACCAGAAATAGGCAAGTTGTAGTTCTTTAACTGGAGTTCCACGGGGGTATGGTGACCATACCCCACTGTCCCCATATAAATATTTCTCCAAATTAAATAGCATATTTTGTATGGGCTTGTATTGCCATTACTGTTTAAAGGTAAGTTGTATCATACAAGTTCCCATTTTGCTATTCGATCACACCATATTGAGTGGTATTGGGTCGTGTTACGAAGTATCACCCTGTGCACTAAAGTGTGATTTCTTTGGTCAATTATTTACAATATATTCTCATTAGTACACCATAGTTTTTTCTGAAATATTGTCCTGTTATTAAGCTTTTGCAAATGTGATTGCATTAAACATGAATACAATTGAAAGATGTAAAAATTTAAAAACAACCATGGTAAAATTAAGGAAACTCTGTTGCAGACAATAACATGCAATTGCAGTTATTTGTACCTGTGCCATAAATATAACACTTACGGTAGTCGTTGCGACTTCACTTTCTCCTACATATTTATCAGTGCTTATGTCAGCACATTAATGCCTCTGGTAGAAATTTAAATTAGCTAGCTTTCTGGAAACCATTGTGGAGTGCTAAAGTTTTTAAAAGAATAAATGAATACATATATACTGAATGACTGTACCTCATGATGATGCTAAGGAGAGCTACTTTGAGGAAAAAAACACAATTTTTGTGTGGACATTCCACCTCTGGCAATCTGTAACCGTTTTTAATAAGAGGAAAGATTGATTTACTCACATCACAGAAACTACTATCCCTACCCAGTGTAGATGGACAAGTCTTGTTCCCTGTAAGTCAACCACAACTGCAAAGATTTTACCAAGAGTTGTAACACAGCAATTAGTATACAATTGAAAACTTGAAGGACTTACAAACATAGAAACTTATGAGCCGACATACTTCACTGAAACAAGGCAGCCGTTTGAAGCTACAATTATCCTTCACTGTTAAATAACCAGCATGTCCCTATTAAAGTGTTAAAAGAGTTTGCAAAACATATTAAGCACTTCTTTACACAGCACTAAGGTATGCTGGAGATAAAGTATGGCAATTGGTGAGGTAAAAAATTACTTCTACCACAGGAGTACGATGGCAGTTATGACGGCTCAATGATGAAGATATAATAGAGACAGCAGCTTACAACTACTACTTCTAGGCAGTGATAAACTAGGGGAGCTAATGAGCAAGCCAAAACACAGAACAACTCATTGGCTTCACACCTAAAACAATAACTGAGCACACGCAGCATTGCAATTGCACCTGTAGCTGCAGAGAGAAGACTTATGGGCGGACAGAGTGATAGATCAATCTCCAATTTCCCCTAGTACAAATCGTGTATTCTAACCACTCCACACTTTAAATCCCGGCATGGTTAGACCAAAGTTACACCACAAAGACTTACAAGACCTCTCCAATTTATACCTCTGGGGGCTGCTGTAACTAGTCCTGTTGAAAAACGGTGGGAAAACTGGAAAAAAATGAAGATTTGTCCACACTGATAGACCAATACAATGAGCCATAAAATCTGCTCCCACATGTTAGGATTCATAAAGATTGATCTTAACACCAAATCCCGAAAACTCTTGTCGAAACAAACCACACCTAAGCAGACTTAATCAGTGATTCAGTCACGAGACTTTACCAAATTTTTTCCAGATCACACAGTAAAATCATGTTCAAAAAAGAATATAACACCCCTGCCAACAAGGTTTCTATATAGAATATGTGTTGAGATGAATTTTTACAAAGTGTGCAGCCCTTTGCTTTATAATGCTCTGCCATTTTCATAGAAGGGTGTACAAAATCATCGCAGTAGCATAGCACATTAACATAAGTCAGAAATGACTTACAACCAAAAGGATCTAGTGACATAAATGTTGAATCACAAAGGTTTTTAATAATGCTTATAATGTGACAGGAGAAGCATCTACAGTTGCCACGATTACTCTCTTGACCACTTAAGCCATAAGATTAGAATCTGGACTGTGAGAGTAAAACTGAATGTAAATCCCACATGTATCTAATGCTTACAGGACACCAGTCTCATCTGTTATATTATACTGTGTAATATTTATACTCGATGGCAATGTGTCCTGTGCTACAGAACTCAAAGGGCTATTTCACCCATCCAGACTGCGTAAGTACAACCCAAGCTCCCAAGTGACTGACATTCACCTAACTGATAGACAGAGTCTAAGGAATGATCACTTATCAACATCCCATCAACATTTTTCCATTGAGTATAAGACCAAATGACAGAGGACTGCCATTTTAAGTGGTCATCCAAGCCACTATGTATGTGACTCTACCTTGGTTCGAATCCATGTCCTGTCCCTACTCAATTATGTTACCCACTAGGCCACAGTGGCAGATCTTAAACAAATCTGTAAGCTATACATACAAGAAGCCCTGCATGGTCAATTTTCAGAGAGAGTAAAGGTCCAACTGCACCAATATAATGATGCATTCAGACATAAAGACCCATTCAAATTGTAGAATACGGTGAAATAAGTTTTGAAAATTTGACGGCACCTAGCCATCCAATGAAAGTTGAGGAATTATCACGAGTTCAAACATCATTATCAAATCTTCTCATCTAATCGCATTGTCATTGGTCGTTGGTATGTACAATAGTGGGTACATAGTTTGGCTGTGTGGTCAGCGATAGGTAAAATACATATATCAACATCAGCTGATTCTGGGGCGGGGGTGGGGGGGTGGGTGGGGGGGTGGGGGGGTAATACTGTTTATTAAACACTAAAAAGTCAGTACTGGGGAGGCCGAAAAAGTTTTATTCTAGCATATCCCCAAATGCCAGCAGGAGCTGAAATTAAACATATCACAATACAGTTGTGATTAAAACTGCATTAAAAACTACAAAAAATAGTAGATAAAAGTTCACAATTTTTTCAGATGTTTCAAATATCTGAGGTATAATTTTATAGTTATTCATGAATTGTCGATCTTGATATATGTCTTTGCACATTGGTATCAAAAACCCACTCCCCAAACAATAAATATTGGTGATATTGAGAAACAATGTACACCGGCACTAGTATACAGGCATTAAAATGGCAAATGACTCATTAAGAACAAATCTTCTTTCACTCTGTAGCATGAAATATTCCAATGGAATTGGTAATTTTGGTGTCAATTTTGAGTCAATCTGTTGTAGAAATTCACTAAAGTTTAGTTCTTGTTGATTAATTTCAAGGGGTGGCCTCAGCACAAATCTTACATGCTGTGATTAACCTTCACGTTAGTCTTGTGCCATAACTCATTCTATATCAGGATATTTAAGGTGAAATTGAACAATTTAAACCCTTAAAATAATGCAGACTCCAAATAATAACTTGGTTCTTTTCAAACGAGACAACTTGGTTTCATTACTGTTCATGTCACAGACTGAAATTCCAGCTGAAGATCACTTAGACAAGGTCAAAGGTCAAACCAAGGTTCCATCATGACACTACACCCATAACCCTCCTACCAATACATCTGTGTATGTATTTTAAAACAAACCCCAGCTTTGATGGATTCTGGAAAATAATGTCAAAATAGTTGCTTATAGCCATCCGCCATTTCAGAACAACATCTTATAGAGCTGCAGGATAAAATGGAAAGAATAAATCCACAAGATTTATTGGGAAATTTCATGAAGGCAAAACCATCTACACCAATAAACATTGGATAAAAGATGTTCAACCATAATATGACAAAACCAGAATAAGCTTTTTAACAGAGAAGCTTTGCAAAAGGTTAAATACTGATAACACATATATCAATTACCGTAAATGACCCATTTAGCGCATCCACCCTTGTAACCGCACCCTATCTCTTTTTCGAGGCAATATACTTCACAACTACTAGTGGGTGGATGATAAGACAGTGACATTGCACAATCGCGGTTGGTTACAAAAGGTTTCTAATGATCGATTATTCAGGTTAAATCTTACCTTCCTTAATTTTTCTCAATATCCACAAATTTTTTATATAATTTTATTTTATTCTTACCAGATTGACCTATACTTCATCCCAGGAAGTGTTTCATGATGGGTGCGCTAAAAGGGGAACTAAAAATAGTCTTTCAAATAGGTCATTTAAGGTAAGTATTTTTACAATCTTTAACACAAAATGATACCTTTGTGTGGGTTCGACTCCCACAACTTCCACAAGTAGCAAAGCTGAGGGCCTGTCCCAATATGACCCTGGCTGTTAAACGGGATTATAAAACCCTAACTTTGACAACACAAATCACAATTTTACTAATTATTTTACTGTGTTTAACCAGTAATATAAAACTCTACTCATCAGGAATTATTTACTGCAGAACACATTCTTCCTGATGACAAGTAAACAGAACAGGTGACTATGTTTGACTGGGAAAGCAGCTCTACTATTCAACAGAAATGTAAATATTGAACACTTCTCACATGGCTTTCTGTCTGCTAACACCAATATTTGCAAAACTACAGTTACAATGGCAATCCCTTAAGTGTCGGAGTCTGTAAAACAATGTCGCAAGGTCAGTAAATAATGCCATAATGAACGGGTAACTCTGAAACTGACATGGAAAACTCACTTTTTAACCAGTTTCCTAATGGAAATCGTAAACTAGATAGCAATCTGAATTGATGAACAAAAATCAAGTTACAAAACAATTATGCCATAGTATCCAATATTTTTAAAAACCAATTCTTGGCATGCAAATTTCAGTATATGACTGATATTCCAAAAAACTGTAACTAGTGATTTTGTTTTTGATTACACTAGGAGTCCCATGCGCAATAAATTCATGTACTTCAATATTAAGCACTTTCAAAGTTTGTAAATACAATAGAACCTCGATTATCTGAACCTAGTGGGAGACATACAATCCAATCTGATAATTAAGGGGTTCAGATAGATGAAGGAAGCCGAAATTCACGTCTACGGGTTATCGAGTGGGCGATAATTGAAGAAAGATCACTTTATGCACCAAATATAGACGTGGATGGTCATTGGTGATGTAGTTTAATGCATTTGTGTAATATAACATAACTGACCCTCTAATTGTCGCTTATTTGCTCCATATCGATGATTATTATCAATTCTATATAAAATATTACGCGGATTTGACCTGTGTGTGTTCGGTTGGTAGATGCATTGTTGATATTTTAATTTTAGATAAACATCGTCATGCATTTTGTCAATTGAAAAACTCCGGGAGATTATTATTTATTGTAAAACCCAAAGCGAACACGCCTTCAGTGATAGGTGTGTTTGGTTGGTAAAGCATTGTTGACGTCTTTTCTTTTACATGTTGTCAGTCTGTGAATGGACCTACTCTGGGAGATTATAACTTGCCATACTCAATCGAGATAAAGATCAAAGAAATTAGGCTTTTTGTGGATGATATGTTTTATAAAGCATGAAAATTAATAGTGTCCGAGAATGTGTAAAATCCTATATTATCGCTCATGCTAGACGGTGCATTATATGTAGGGAGACAAGATTTCGGTTCGGTTAATCTGGAGATTCAGATAACAGAAGGCCGGATAATCAAGGTTCTACTGTAATAATAATAAATACGTTTTTAGCAATGTCCAGCCATTTAACATTACATCCATTTCCTCAATATTTATCTAATCTGAATCAATTACTGCAAGTCAATAAAATGCAATAAATTACTGCTATAAAAGAAAGGCAAAAAGGGAGTTAAAAATGGTCCAAAGAATTATCTGACTCAATTTGATGGCGGCAGTCAGATGTGCATCATTTGTTACAATTTTACAAAAAGACCTACTGAGAATGAAGATTGGCGTAATACTCTCCTGTCTGACAGCACAAGTCTAAAGACTGAACAAGTATTAATAATTAGATTGCGGTGACTCGACGCCAACATATCCCGAGACACAGGCCATCTCTCACGTAATACTCTCCTGTCTGACAGCACAAGTCTAAAGACTGAACAAGTATTAATAATTAGATTGCGGTGACTCGACGCCAACATATCCCGAGACACAGGCCATCTCTCACACCACGGCCATTCATTGGGTACATTTTGTAGCACCCATTTTGTGTAATTCTATATTTATTATAAATCATTTAATTTTCTTTAGGTACAGTTTGAGACTCATCAAAAGTACCACTTTCAAATTACAGGCAAAATATGTGAAAAATATAGAAAAAAATGTCTAAGAAGGGTCTTTATGGGCCTCAAACACAATTCTAACCTCAAAATAAAATCTTGATTTTTTGGCATATGTAATCAGAATATAACAATGTGTCCCCAGATAAAATTAGAACCAGATGAGCCACATAGTTTTTGACCTAGAGCACATTACATGGTCAAGAGGTAAATTTCTGTACTTGAGGTGGTCATAACTTCTTTATTATTGGGAGTTGAAGATCACCTTAAAATAGGCTTTCTCTCCTGACCTAAATAGAGTGTGTGTGCCTGGTTTGTGTGAAATCCTTGAAAATGAGTTATTGCGCACACGATTCAAAATGTATGGCAGCAACATGACACACATGAAACAAGTATGTCCTCACTTTTGTCTGGGGATATTATAATACCTTAGATTTAAGTAAAAATTGTTTTTATGAGATATACATAGTTTATGTGTCACATGTTCTATGAGGGGTATATATGCTTTGTGTTCTCTGGATATATATTGTAATCATAAAACTGGACCAGTTATTCTTTGTACAGCTGTACTTATCCCATGGGACAAGAAGCAATATTACAATTTGACCAGGGTTTTTATATAATAAATTTCATATGGAAAGTCCTCTATGTGCTACAAATCTGCATATACAGCAGACTCTACACAACTATAAGCTTCTATAGCAACAGTGGATTTGAACTAGTTCTGACTAGCATCCACTCATACCAACAACAATACAGTATTTTTTCATATTGGGTCCTCAAAAAATGGTTACCTTATTACTTCAGCTTCTAATAGTTCTATTTGTACCCCATCTATTTTATCCAAATATGCAGGGGGAGCACAATTTACAGATGGTCTATAAAACTAAGAGCCATTTTAGTGTAAAGCAATTGTAACAAGTGCACTCATAGAGCACAGAACAAGACTCATTTTTTGTCATAAAGATCTAACCAGTAGTATTTTTGTAATCCTGCTAACAAACAAATGGTCATGAATTTAAAACCTCTTTGGAGGAGGTAAAATATATATTTGGATAGTGGAAATGTGTTGGCCATTGGGTTGGATGGCTCCAACAAATAGCTACTGTTAAGAAATGGTAAGGGTATTTCCCTATAAAATATAAAATTAAATAGAGTCTATCTGGAAAATGGAAATCATTACAGAAGTTCTAATGTGAATCCCACAAAAAGACTTATGAGTGGGTGTATAATGTAGAGTAGCCTTGCTTACGGCTCAAATTTGTACCAAAATCCATGTCAACATATCTGCACAAAGGTCTGGCATTCAAAAGCACTCACATTTGTTAAGAGGATATTAGCTCACCAGACTGTCTCAGTAAGTATTCTAATGTAACAGCCAGTATATGTACAAGTACATGTGTACAGTGAAAATATTATTACTAATAAACAAATGTTAACTATTTTCACAGCAACTGGAGCCTTAAGGAAGGCTACATATAGGGTGGCTATATTCAGAAATATAATATGAAAGTTATTTGGTTTTCAGTTATTGCGTGACCAAGTTTCAGCAGACCACAAGAAGGTCTCATTTCAACCTCTTGAGTTCACTGTCACACATTTTATGCCACAGAAACATACTTCTGAATGCTCTTGGTGTTTTGTTGTGAATTCACACATATACTCATGAAGCTTAGATGACATGACCCTGAATCTCTTATATCACTGACAGAATGATAATTACCCAACATTACACGACCACGATGCCAGTATCATGTCACTGTATTTATGATTCATTGTGTATAAAAGAAGTTTCTAACTCAGATCTAGTTTTCTGTCTGATACCCCAGTCACACTGTAGGCGGTATTGCCAATACTTACTTAAGGCAGAAAAAACAGAGGTGGATTTCTGCACCTCCTGTGAAACCTAGACCCGTATATCAACGGTTGCTATTTTGCTAGAGGAACAACAGCATTAGGGAGGACAATGGCCAATGGTCAAGGTTCAATGCAGCAAAGATACATAAGAGATACAGTAAATATACAGTAATGCTAGCGCAAACCATTCCCTCCAACGGAGTCACAGAAAAAGACAGAATAACAAAACTTCAGAAGAAAGGCAGCAGAACAGCCACAGAAATGATAGGACAGCCTTAGGTTACCCTGTGATACTGTCTATGGTAAGTGGGAAGTTTGAATAATTTAAAATTTCTTCATGTGCGTTGGCCAGTCATGGAAGGCAGAGAATATAATAGTGTGCAAAGTTTTTCAACAGAAGTCTGGCAGCATAGACTTAGCCAATACCACCTACAGTGTGAACGGGGCATTATATCTATAATAACAATCCTTCCATCTTATTTTGGGTGAAGACTCTTCAGTTCGGATCTCTATACCCACATCAAATTCGCAATTTTCACCATAATAGCAAAAATATTTCTCAAAAGCATGAAATTTAATCACCTTTATATCTGATTTAACACTTTTTATTCAATAAAATAGAATATTAAATGACATATTGCCTGAACCGTAACCGCCATAAACGGAAATATCAACAAAATGCAACACAGAAGTTATGCAGTAACATAATATACCATGACGCTTTTTATTAAGAGACAAATTTACTTTCCATGTATTTACAGAAAAATTCTCAATTTTTGTGACTTGTAGTTTCTCTGTGCACAATCAAGCAAGGCTGCAGGTAATCACAAGAGAGATCAGCAAACAATCAGCAACACATCAGCCAAAGTATTCAGCTTTTTATAGTAAACTCAAGCTGATTTTTGGATCATCTGTCACTGATCCCTTTTGTGAGTATGGCCCCAGATGGAAAATCATAATGATTTTGTGTATTTGTGATATCAAAATAGATTTATCACTAATTCTCCCAACACTACTGTTGTCCATAACTCCCACAAGTATCAGAATATTAGAAAAATAGCATCAGAGATGCCCGTACCCCACAGCCTAGTGAAATATTTTTAACACCATGAGATATAGATTATTTTGT
Organism: Sabellastarte sp. h YS-2021; assembly: GCA_964017235.1. Taxonomy (NCBI): domain Eukaryota; kingdom Metazoa; phylum Annelida; class Polychaeta; order Sabellida; family Sabellidae; genus Sabellastarte; species Sabellastarte sp. h YS-2021. The sequence goes on along the minus strand of OZ024929.1, from coordinate 178,134,177 downwards.
TTATTTGGGGTTTTACGTCGCTTTCAACACTGTACAGGTCATATCACAACGGGTAGTTGGAAGGGCAGAGGAAACCAGTACATATAGTTCGCTAGGGTTCTGTACTGTAAGCTGCCGACCAACGGCAAGCAACTACCAGCTTTCCCACTTACGGCCATGACAGGGATCGAACCCCGGCCGCAGAGGTGGGAGGCGAGAGTGTTACCACTCTGCCACCGTGGCCCCTCCATGAGATATAGAAGTACACGGGTGGAGACAAAGATAAACTGGACACGAAGATAAATGGTTTCAGAACTTGACTCTTTTTGTGGTATAAATAATTAAATTGATCAAAATAAATAACAAATGACTTGACAAGCTTTGTTTAAGTTTATTCTGTTTGTTAGTTTGTGCAATTTTGTTGTTTACACTGCTTATATTTGAAAAGTTCTTAAGACCATTTATCTTCATGTCCGTTTATCTTTGTGTCCGCCCGTGTACTGCATCAGTACAAAGTTCAGGATACTTTCAGAGCACTGTCAGTTATATAAAGGTCCAAACAATGTTTAAATAGAGAAAATAATGTCTAAGACAAAGATACTGCATGTACTCTTTATCTACATCTGGGATGGCCGAATTATGGTTTAGATGTTTTGAATATTACCATGCATACAGAAGTGGTAATACATTCAATGAATGCTTATGTGTGGTGTTGGAGCAAAATCTGTGGCTCACTTGATGAAATTCCATCTGTTACAATGGGAAGTTGTAAAAGTAAAATTCTTAATGAATTCTAATATGACTTTAACAGTGCTTAATCTGCATCAAAATACAGACCCAAAGGTGCAACAAGATTTTAAAGGTCAAGGTCACTACAGCAAGGTCAAAGGTCAAATCAAGGTCACACCTACAACCCCTAACCAATGTCCCTACCAAGCATCAACTTCCTACACCTTACGGTTTTCAAGATATAGCCCGGAAAAGATTTTATAGGTCAAGGTCACTACAGCAAGGTCAAAGGTCAAATCAAGGTCAGACTATGACGCTGCACACCTACACCCCCTAACCAATGTTCCTAGTAAGTATCAACTTCCTACACCTTACGGTTTCCGAGATATAGCCCGGACAAGATTTTATAGGTCAAGGTCACTACAGCAAGGTCAAAGGTCAAATCAAAGTCAGATCTTGACGTTGCACACCTACACCCCCTAACCAATGTCCCTACCAAGTATTAACTTCCTACACCTTATAGTTTCCGAGATACAGCCAGGACAAGATTTTATAGGTCAAGGTCACTACGGCAAGGTCAAAAGTCAAATCAAGGTCACACCATGACGTTGCACACCTACACCCCCTAACCAATCTCCCTACCAAGTATCAACCTCCTACACCTTATTTTCAAACTGAAGGTCACTACGGCAAGGTCAAAGGTCAAATCAAGGTCACACTATGACATTGCACACCTACACATCCTAACCAATGTCTCTATCAAGTATCAACTTCCTACACCTTACAGTTTCTGAGATACAGCCCGGACAAACTTTTTCCCGCTGCCCGCCCACCCATCCGGACACCATGGGTGAAAACAATACCCTGACAGCCCTTAAGGGCTGTGGGGTAATTAAAACCTTGCACCCTAATACACCTCTCTGTGCCAGCATCACAAGCCACAACCAAATGGTCTTGTCTACCTTCAGCTGTAGTTTAGTCTGCCTCGTATTTCTATAGGGCGGATGTGGTACTATTCGGTGGGATTCACATTTGGGTAGGATGTGTTTAGGATGAGTCGATACAACTCTGACAGCAATTTTTGTTTGGGACCTCTTTTTTTAAAGTGTTTGAAAACCCTCCGCAGACCTCTCACCAGTTCGACTATAATATTCATGTTTATTCCTGGGTAAGGGGGGGCAGATGAATATACAGGGCGTCTTGTTCTTCAATATGTATTACTCAGTGAGGAGGTCTGTTTTCAGAGCCAAAAGGTTGAGGCCATCCAGCGGAAATCAAATATGTACAATTACAACCATAAGGAAAGATGTTACCTGGGCACTACACACAGAATTCGAAATGTATGAGAGTATATGTACTGATACAAAATTGTAAAAAAGGCTGGCCTTCTTTGCTATTTAAGTAGTGGAAGGTCATTTTGGTGACACAAGGCGGTAACTAGAATAGTCTTTAGTACACGTGTCAGACACCAGGGAGATCTAACATCCATCAACTGTCTGTAATGAGACTACTGTCTGCCACAGTCCACTACAGTCTTGTCTCTTTAACTACTTCTCCTGATTGTCAAATTTATCCATTTCCTTACTAGATTCTCCCTAATGCAAGACACCATGGGCTTTCTCAAACTGTCAAAATCCTATCTGATATATCTGCCACAGTCTATCAGTGCATGGAAAAAAGATATACTGGAAAATTATCACTTCTGCTGTTTTGAGAAAATAAGATGAAAAGCCCAGTTCTAGACTCTAGTTATATCTCTCTTTATAAATCATTCACTTAGTTTATAGAAGGAACCAGAGTTCATTTAAATTGACTAACTAACTGCTCACAAATGGACTCACAGCATGGATTATAAATTTGTATGCCTCTGACTTTCAGAGGCCTTTTTTCCCCAGAATTCAGTGCATCAGAGTCTCTTCCTCTAATATCTGTTTAATCCTGAATTATTAAAGCCTTGATTCTCTCTTTTATTGCCCCAAAGGACCTACTTCACAAACTTGTCTGCCAGTGTCGACCATAATCGTTTCCCCTTACATTCTGTTGATGACACTAGGTTCTCATGTTTAGAGCAATTCTCTCATTGGAACCTTGCTCCTTGCCTGCTATAATTTACTGAAGAATTGTACCCAGAAGTCGATGTATTACCTCATGTATTACTTGTGTGAGTGTGGACTCTAATTACACTATATCAGAGACCTATATCACAGGGAACTGTGTCAACTAAGCTGTATGGAAAGTTGGAAACTGCATTCCCTTTGGCACAACACACACTGTTGTAGCTGTAAAACAAATGCCCAAATCATAAACCCAACTGTCTACAAAGGATATACTGCAGAACCACACCAGTTTGTCAATTTGTCATTGACTTAGGTTTAAACGTCACCTTCAATGAATCATATGAACCAATATAAGGTAAGTCATTTAGTGAATGGTGCCCACCTAAGTCTGACACATCCAATACAGGCAGTTATAGAAGACAGGAACTTTATTGGATATTCAAACTAGGCTCACTGACACCACCAAGCATCAACAAGCATGTCTGAATTTATGGGTATATTTAGTTAAGCAATACATGGACCCCAACACCCTTGTTCTTACTGAATTGAAAGAACCATGACAACATGACTGAAGTTTTTTTTTCTATTTACTGCTGCTTCTTACTATGACTACCTTTCAGGCTTTCATAGCTGATTTTTTGCAATGTTTATGTGAATTTCCTATTATATAAACACAGTGGTGGAGACCAAATATTAAGTAACCCTTGTGATATACATTTTTAAAGTTTATCACAAAAAAAGACAAAACTAGATTGGGCCAACTCAGCGCCAACATATCCCCAGACAGGTCATCACTCACGCCACAGGTTTTGATTGGGAATTTTTTATTTAATCCATTTGTTGTATGCCATAAATATAGGGAAAAGTTATATGAACTTCAGCACATCAATCTACTAAGTTTATATCTTCCCAAGGAAGATGGTGTATCCCCAGACGTCGAATACATAACTCAACAGATCATATTTTCAATCTTCCTGCAATGATAACTCTGAACCTATTTTCAAAGTATTTAAATGATTGATGATTGAATGTCCATTCTAAATTAATAATCTCAAAAGAGAATATCTGTTTCTATATTTGTTGACAAATAAAATATTATTTTTAACTCAACTCATCATACTTTTCAATCTTCCTGCAAAGGGTAACTCTGAACCTATTTTCAAAGCATTTAAATGATTGATGATTGAATGTCCATTCTAAATTCATAATTCCAAAAGCGTATCTCTGTTTCTATATTTGTTCACAAATAAAATATTATTTAAAAATCATATATTATTTATATTATTATTTTATTATATTATTTTTAGAATTTGCATTGTTTTTCAGTTATTCATTTCCTCAATTCCTATATATGTGGTCCATATATATGCAACCTAAATATGTGACACAATCTCAGTTCTGACTCCCTTTGTCTTAGATAATTAGATAATGAAGCAAACACCACCTCCCACCCCCACCCCACCTCTCTCCCCTTCTACACACCTCTCTCACTATTACAGAAGATCTGTATACCTTTGTTTATTTAGTGTCACTCAATAGCTGGAGGTCCCAGAGGTGGGTGGGGGATGGGGGGTGGGACTACAAAGAGATGGAGTGCTGCAGCACAAATGGTAAACAAACACTTATAATATAAAAGGGGTTATCAAACACAAAGAGCTCAGTTAATCTTATCACTAAAATAAAATCAAATATATAAATAAGGAATTAAACAGGAAGATTATGTACCTCCAGAATTAAATATAAATTATCAAACGACAAGAACAGATTTATAATCAGAATTGAGAATTTTAAGTATGTGATTATCAATTGAAATGAGTTCGTAACTGTAGAAGCTGTGTCAAAATTAAGGCAAGTTGAATAAAACTGGGCTAGTTGAGGGTTAGAAATCCCCTATTTTTACTACATAAGGCTATAATTTCATTAATATTTGGGACTTAAAGCTCACCAGAAAATAACAGTGTCCATTTTGCCTACTTGAATATGTTTAACCAGTTTCATATTAAAAAGTTAAAAACTCAGCAAGCAGAGAGATAACACACAAAAATAAGTTCTTAAAAGCCTAAGATAGCCATAACATTATTAATATTCAAATTTAAATAGACAGGCACTTCCTTTGAAAAATTCAAAGATTTCAGCTCCATGAGCCACATAGTTTGACAGTTACAGGGCTTTAAAGTGGCATAATATCCATAAATTGGGTCTCTGTGGGCATTTTACAATTGTTAAAGAGACCTTAGCAATTAAACTACAGAACTGAAACTTTTGGGGGGACATACACAACAAACAAAAATTATATAAAATACAGTTTAAGACTTGTCACACTAAGCATTTCCAAATAACAGGGCAAAATACAGAAAAAAAAATGTCAAAAAAGGTCACTTGGGCAAGTGTCTATGGCCCTCATACACAGGTTAAATGTCTACTAAAAGCCTTGATTTTCGGCACATGTGAAAAGGACATAATAATGCATTCCCAGATAGGATTTCAGCTCAATCAATCACATAGTTTAACAGTCACAGGGCTTAAAAGTGGCAAAAAGTCCAAATATTGGGTCTCTGTGGGCCTTTTAGAGATCTCGATGTGGCCTTCAAATTTGAAAATTTTAATTACTTAAATGTAGCTTTTATAAGCTACAAGCTTACCATGTGGGACTTAATGCTGATCTCGGGTTGCCACACCCGGGGCCAACGTCTTAGAAAAAAAGACAGTTCTTGTTAGCCACCGGATACACTGCTAGTTGTCGTCACGTGATAACCTCTGACCTCTCGCCCTACTTTCTCGTTGAAATTTTCTAAAGCCTACCCCTCAGCTGTAAACAGCGGGGAGGCAGGGTGGGACTCTTCTAAGTCCCACATGGTAAGCTTGTAGCTTATAAAAGCTACATTTAAGTAATTAAAATTTTCAATTTTATTACGCTACAATAGCTTACCATGTGGGACTTAATGCTGAATTCAACCGCCCGGTGGCGGGATTACAGCTGAGACTGGAAGATATGTCATTTTTTCTAAGATTTTGAATTAATATGTATGGAATAGTGCCAGAAATACCAGTCTGAGTCCCATTTGCAGTGCCCCGATCCCGTAGACCGGGCCTGTAACGAGCCAAAAACCTAAATAAAATGAGAGACAGTGCTGAAACTGTCTAGATGTTTGATTGTGGGACGGAAGTGCAGCAGTGCTCACTTCAAGGTCTAAGGGTCCCTGAGGGCCCTTCACTAGTGACTGACCAACCCATGGTTGGACATCTCATAAATTTTTGCAACCTGAATATGAGATCAATGACAACTAAATAAGTCCTTAATAAAAGTTACTTGATAACTGAAAAACAAAAATAACCTTACCCATAACATCTTGAAGGTAAAGGAATACCTAGATCCTGGGAGAGACTCCTGAAGACTTGGTTGTAGCGGATGTGCCCCCCCCCCCCCCCCCCTTTTTCTTTCCGAGGACAACTGGTCTGAGGGGAAGGATCTAGGACTTGTTGTGCCGCCACTATAGGTCCCAAATACATATTGTTGTCGGTGTCCGACCAAGTAAGGTCTTTTAGGTAAAAATTTGTAAATGTGTTGTGAGCTTTCCAGTGACCGGCTTGCATGATTTGGTCCACCGATACCCCACCGTAAAAGGCCTTAGAGGCCGCGAAGGCCCGGATGTCATGAGTTTTAACTTGGAACAAGTCCAAGGCTTGTTGGTCTGCTTGTTTGTAACAAAGTAGAATGGTTTGTTTCAACCATGAAGAGAGTGTAGCGGGTCTGATGTCTGAGGTATGTCCTTTCTTAAAGGAGATGAGAAGGACAGAACGAGACCCTCTCAGGTCTTTTGTTTGGTCCAGATAAAACCTCAGGGCCCGCACGGGACACAGGGTCCTGTCTTCTTTAAATTGTCTATCTACAAAGGTAGTCAAAGCAGGAATGGTCACCGGAGACACACTTTGAGAACCTTCTCTTGCTAGTTGGTTTTTGGCTATGAAATCAGAAGAAGGGAACAAGGCAACCTTTTCCCATTGGCCTAGATTAGATACTTGTTTGCGACCCAGGCATGGATTTCGCTGCGGCGCTCGCCGGAGGCCAAAGCTAGCAAGAAAGCAGTTTTTAGAGTAAGATGTTTGAGGTCTGTGTCTTTCATGGGCTCAAATGGTGCTTTTGTGAGCTCGTTGAGGACAACAGAAAGGTTCCACTTGGGTAAATTTCTGGAACTTTTGGGACGATCCCTGTGAAAACTGGAGAGTAACCTATGAAGGTCTGCCTTGTGTGCAACATGTTGGGCCGTTGGGCCCAAAGTGTCAATGATTGCAGTCCTGTAACCATCAAAGGTTGAGGGGCGCCTGTTTAGGTCTTGGTACAGGTACATGAAAAAATCTGAGATTTGTTTCACAGATGGAGTGGAGAAATCCACCGAATTTTCTCTGCACCATTTTTTAAATAGGGCCCACTTTGACTTGTAGATGGTCCTTGTTGAAGACCGCTGAGGGGCAGCAATTCTCTCTGCCACCTCCACAGAGAAGCCTTGTTCTTGGAGTTGTCCGCTCCTAGACACCAGGCGTGGAGGTTCAGGTGCTGGGGGTTGTTGTGGAACACATACCTGTGGGACTGTTTGAGTAGGGTCGTTGACACTGGGAGTTGTAGTGGGATCTCTGTTGAGAGCTGCACTAGGTCCCAAAACCAGGGCATCCCTGGCCAGCCTGGGGCTATTACGATGATCAGGCAATAACATTGCCTGATCTTTTGGATCACCTTGTGAAGGAGCCGTAGGAGGGTACGCATAGGCCGTGAGGTTGGTCCAGTTTATGTTTAGAGCATTTATGTCCCAGGCCCTTGGGTCTGGGATAGGAGACACGTACAGTGGGAGCTCGTGGTTCAGGTGAGTGGCAAATAAGTCTACATGAGGTGTGAACCACTTCTGGCAGATCTGTTTGAACACCTGTGGGTGCAGAGACCATTCTGTTGACTGCACTTGGTTGGACCTGGACAGTAGGTCGGCCATCACATTCAGGCACCCTAGAACGTGCCTGGCTTTCAATGTTATGAGGTAGTGATGGCCCCAGGTCATGATCTTCCACAGGAGAGCGCACATCTCTGCTGAGTGTGTTCCTCCTTGTTTGTTGATGTAGGCTACCACTGTTGAGTTGTCCGTCGCAACTAACACTGTTTGATTCTGGCACTGGTCCTTGAAGTCTCGAAGGGCCAGGGAGACCGCCTTCAATTCTAGGACATATATGTGTAGCCTTTTTTCCCGATCTGACGACAGACCCTTTGTGGAATTTTGGTCTAAGTGAGGGCCCCAACCTTCGTTTGAGGCGTCGGTAAAGAGTTGGATACTGTGGTCTTGGGATGAAGGTCTGCACCTTTCATCACGTTGAGGGATTTTGCCACCAATCTAGGTGGGCTGCAATGGCTTCTGTCCAAGGAAGGAGGTTGTCCAGCGACTGAGGATATATCCAGTGCTCCTTGAGATGAAACTGAAAGGGCCTCCTGTGAAGGCGTCCCTCCGGGACCATTTTCTCCGTTGAGGCTAGCAACCCAATTAGAGACATCAAACATCTTGCAGTCAAAACACGTTTTGACTTGAGGAGTAGGATCAAATCCTGAAGTTTGAGCCATCTCTCTTGAGTGGGTTTTACAAGGGCTGAATCTAGGTGGTATTCGTAGCCCATTAACGAAAAACACCTGAGTAGGTTTCAGTTCTGATTTTTCCTGATTTATTATCCACCCCAAGGACTGAGTTAGGGCTACCACTGCCTGTGTGTTCACTTGGGCTTCCTCCTGAGACTGGGACCTGATCAGCCAGTCGTCCAGGTATTGGTGAATTCTGAGTCCTCTTGAGAGGGCCATTAGTTTCACCTCCTTTACGATCATTGTAAAGACCTGGGGGGCTGTGGCTAGTCCGAATGGGAGGGAGGTGAATTGGAACACCTGTGACTTGTAGCAAAACCTTAGGTATTTCCTTGAGTTTGGATGGCTGGGGATGTGTAGGTAAGTGTCCGACAGATCTATCGACGATACCCACTCCCCTGGAATCAGGGAGGTCCTGATGGACTCTGGAGTTTCCATTTTGAACTTTTCTACGTGTAGAAAAGTGTTGAGCCTGTTTAGGTCTATGACTGGCCTCCACCTTAGGTGAGGCTTGGTACTAGGAACAGGCGACTGTAAAACCCGAGAGATTTTACATTTTCCACCCTTTCTATTGCGTTCTTTGACAGAAGAGACTGGATACAGAGGCCAGGACTTGGTCTTTGAAGGGCCTTGTATTCTGACCGGGTCAGGAGTCTGACTGGACTTGGATTGAAAAGAATGACAGGATTTGTTTGCCAGTCTTATCTGAAAGAACGGAGGCGAACTCCTACTGGTGGACTGAGTGAGGCTGGAGGAGTCATTGGGGGGAAGGGTTTTTATGCCCTCGTCCCCTGGAGTGGGTCGAAAAGACCTTGGAGCCTCGGCTACTCGATTTCCCCCTAGCTGGGGAAAACGATGGATACTGCTAGGGATGGAATGACCCCCATTGGGGTGGTTCCTGTAGGAGCCTCTAGATGTGGGAAATTGGAAAGGGTTGATTAATAGGGCCTAAACCCTAAGTGTTATTACAGGTGCCTTGATGAGGGACTCCTGTCCCTCCTAAAGTAGTGTGAATGGGGAACTTTAAGATCTAAAGATCCAGTATCTCACCTGAATTCACCATACCCCTTCTGACTACTTATATGCACCATGAAATTGAGTTTGGCCTGTCTGGTAGTAGCCTTGCTACTGTCTTAACAGATATAACCAGGTTGTATTCAGGTTATATTCAGAAGAACCTAGTGAAGAGCAGCCTGAAGCTCAACTCTTGCTTACCAGAAGGGGGAGGGGGGCTTGCCCAAGGAGGCCCCTAGGGAGATACAGATTGGAAAACTTGTAATTTGTGTTCAAAACAAGGTTGTTCCATTTTAAGAGAAAATAACAGCCCAAGTTCCTGTTGGCCTAGTAAATCATTCAGAGTCCAGACTGTGGAGGATCTAGGCATAAATTCCCTGGGGGAATGGAGGTTCAACAAGTATAATATTTCTTATATTATAAAACTGGATGAATTAAAATATGATTAAAATAATGGCAAACCAAGGTTACCTTAGTTTGAAGAAAACACGTAGTCTAGACGATTGGAGGAAGGATTCTATTCCTGTTTATTTAAGGATTAACATTTTAAAAGACAATAATACAGGAAAGAAGGGATTAAATATTTTATTTCATTTATTTATAAATTTATTTATTTTATTTTATTGATAAACATACTGTAAGAAATATGCGTCTCTCAGCACATGTTGTCTAGACGTGATGTCATCACAGGGGGTTTCCCCGAGGATTCCCCCAAGTTAGTTTCGTGCTTTATATCATATTTTAACCCTTAAAATGGACCAATAGAGTCGCAGAACGGGGATAAACCCTTGTAAAATTTATTTTATTTCAACAGGCATATATTCCTGTATATAAGCTACCTAGACGAGACGTGCTTATTGCAAGAAATGCTGTCTCGACAAAAAAACGGAAGTTGTTTCCGAAGATTTCACTCGACAAGGACTCGTTTGTGTTACATTTATATACTTTTAAACCCTAAAAATGGTCCAATAATGAAGCAGATAGGGGTTAAATATTTTATTTTATTGACAGGCATATATATATATATCCTGTATTAGAAACGACATAACGAGTCGCTGTTTTATTATTGTACTGTATTCTTATTTACAACGTGAAACCGGAAGTGGACTTCAGTTGTAAAATAGGGTAAGATACTTATCTGAACTATGAAAAGACATCGAATTGTGATTCTATGTAATAAAATAAAGAAACTGATGTAGTTTCCAGATCCAACGACCAGTATATCCTTGTAAAAATGAAATAATATTCCTTGTAAAATAAAGCATTGTTAATTCGCGTGGCCAACGAGAAAGTAGGGCGAGAGGTCAGAGGTTATCACGTGACGACAACTAGCAGTGTATCCGGTGGCTAACAAGAACTGTCTTTTTTTCTAAGACGTTGGCCCCGGGTGTGGCAACCCGAGATCAGCATTAAGTCCCACATGGTAAGCTATTGTAGCGTAATAAAATAAAGCATCAGACTTAAAATCTGCTATATACTAAGACTACACATAGAATATGTATCTAATAATAAAGTTTGAAACTTCTCAGACTCACCATTTCCAAGTTACAGAGCAAAATATGTAAAAAATGTCTTAAAACGGTCACTCGGGTGGGTGTTAATGGTCCTCATACACAGTTTAAATGTCTACTTGAAGCCTTGATTTTTGGCACATGTAAAAAGAACATAATAATGTATTCCCAGATGAGATTTCAGCTCTATCAGTCACATAGTTTAACAGTCATGGGCCTTAAAACTGGCAAAAAGTCCAAATAGTGGGTCTCTATGGGGCCTTTTAGAGACCTCAATGTGGCCTTCAAATTAAAGCTTCAGACTTAAAATTTGTCACATACTAACATTACACATAGAATATGTATCTAATACAGTTTGAAACTTCTCAGACTTACCATTTCCAAGTTACAGGGCAAAATATGTGAAAAATGTCTAAAAAGGGTCACTCGGGTGGGGATTTATGGTCCTCAAACACAGGTTAAATGTCTACTTAAAGCCTTGATTTTCGGCACATGTAAAAAGGACATAATAATGCATTCCCAGATGGGATTTCAGCTCCATCAATAACATAGTTTAACAGTCACAGGGCTTAAAGGTGGCAAAAAGTCCATATATTGGGTCTTTGGGAGCCTGTCAGAGACCTCAATTTGACCTTCAAATTAAAGCTTCAGACTTAAAATCTGTTACATACTAACATTACACATAGAATATATATCTAATACAGTTTGAAACTTCTCAGACTTACCATTTCCAAGTTACACAGCAAAATATGTGAAAAATGTCTTAAAAGGGTCACTCGGGTGGGTGTTTATGGTCCTCATACATGGGTTAAATGTCTATTAAAGGCCTAAATTTTGGAGTACATACAAAAAAAACATATTGATATATTCTCAGATGATATTTCACTTAGATGAGAGACATAGTTTGAAAGCTACAGTGCTTGAAGATGGCAAAAAGTCCATAAATTGGGTCTCTGTGGGCAATTTTGAGATCTTAAGTCGGCCTAACAGGTAAACCTACAGCCTTTAAATTTTTCACAGACAAGGATTACATATAAGAGTTACATCTAGTGCAGTTTGAGACTCATCAGAATTACCACTTCCAAATTATAGGGCAAAATAAGTTAAAAATATAGGAAAAAAGTCCTAAGTGGGGTCTTTATGGGCCTCAAAGACAATTTTCTCCTCAACTTAAAGTCTTGATTTTCGGCACATGTACTAAGAATATATTAATGTGTTCTCAGGTAAAATTTGAGGCAAATACGCCTCATAGTTTGTGACCTAGAGGGCTCTAAGTGGCCAAAAGTGCAATTTCTGACCTTAAGGTGGCCATAAGTTCTTTATTATTGGGAGTTTAAGGTCACCTTAAAATAGGGATCTTCCTTTGGGCATCCTTAACATGTGTACCAAGTTTGAAACAAAAAAAATTAATCCGTTTTTGAGTTATCGCGTACACAAGGAAATTTCTACGGCGGCGGCGCGACAGACCTGAATCCAATATATCCCCGACTTTCGTCTGGGGATATAATAATATACATCAATTGGATAATTTTCCTGTTGTAAATCAGAGTCAGTGGCAATCAACCAAACGACCAATGTGAAGTCACTTCTCTCCAAATTTGTATGTCTTGTTACTTTAGCATTAAGACCTCCCCATCCTTTTTATAGCCTTATCTATACACTGGGTTATTACAGCAAACGTAACATTGTAACAACAGCTTATTACAAGTTATTATTAATGAAATATGTCATCTGACACTTTTTTTCATTTAAAATGTTGTTTGGTACCAATAAGATATCACCAGATTCAGTGAAAACTTAAAATCCCACTGCACTGAGCATATGCTTTCTTATATCTGCCACTGAGAGTCACTTTTTTATGAGAAGAAATAAAGTGGAAAAATTGGTAAATCTGTCCATTTCCATCACTCTACATAGACAATCGATCTGATTATTCTGCTACGCTGGAACAGAATACGTGCTGAATGCTGATATCTACTGACAGTATATACTGAACTTTACAAAATTAGGCAATATCACCTATTGCCAGATGCAGGCTTATTGTATAATAATGGTCACATTATTGCACAGTGGCTCAATATGTAAACCATTTCAAACTGCTGATTTTAAATCTGAAAATTTTATAAATCCTATTTTCTCCAGGTGACAAATGTGATAAAATATGAAGTCAAAATTTCAAACACCTCGCCTGTTAATATTACTTCTCCAAATCTGCAAAAGTCAATTCATCTTATCTTTCCAAAACATCAGTGATAATTCCAAAATCTATACAGAGCCAAATAGATGAGAACACCTTCTAAATAAGAAAGAGAAAGCTCAGGTTCAGAGAAAATGGTGCTGTCAAATAGAATGGTTGCTCCGAAATTCCATGAGATGAAGAACACTTTAAAACATCATTATTCCACAAAAACCAAGCCCATTTTGATATTTCAGAAACATAGCGTAGATCTATGATATGTTTGTAATGTCTGACAACAATTTGATAATTTTCAATAATATTTGCCAGTCGTGTCAAGGACTTGCAGTTTATAGTATAAGGACACCGGTGTGAAAATCAGGACTGAGATTACTGCACAGAAAACACCAATCTAATGATTAATAAATCTACTTCTATAATTTGTCCCCAAGATCCAAATACACAATGCCCCTTAAAGTCCTGACAATTTCAGCTGATTGTACAAATAAACAATTCTGAAAAGGATTAAAATTTCTGCACTTGGCGCGAGTTGGTGTGATTTTGATTTGAAGGACACTTTGTGAGTTACAATGTTACTATCATTTCAGAAGTTAAGCAAGTTTGTGAAAAATTCTTTAAAAGTGTGTAGCTTGTGTATATGCGGGCACAACAAATGACTGAGAACTTTATTATTGATATTCTGTTAGTCTGGATTAGCATGTACATTAACAGAATAGGAATGCTACTTTTAGCAGAATACTCAGGGCACTCGGAGTTTGCATTTAATAAATAAAAGCCATTTTAAGTACAACAAACCAAATGTGTCTGGTACTATCTTTAGGAACATAGTTATATGAAAGTGAGATTTACATGCCCTCATGCACTGGATGTATTCCAAATCCCCTTCTGCCTCTTTTACACTCACAGTCTGTCCTCAAACCCATTTTACAGATGTGTATTAACTATAAAAGCATTGGTCAAAATTATAAAACAAGCTTAGCGATTTCTTCAAAGAAAGAAAGTATCTGGAGTTTGTTTATTCACTTTATTTTATTTTTTATTTTATTAAACAGGAAAAACATAATCTTAATATGTCAAAGAGAAAATTCTAAAAGCTATGCAAAAGAACAATTTGCATTAAGAACAGAGGAAATTTGACCATAGTGTCTTGTATTCTCATTAATTTGAAAGGTTAACTGCTGAAGCTGATTCCAGTCTAGCCTTACATATTGAGCTCTGGGTTTGTCATAAAACAACAAGAACAGATTGCAAGTGAGCATTCATCAAAAAACAGCAATTCCAATAACAATAAATTTATCAAACAGACAGGCAAAGTATTGTTCATCAAAATATATCACCATAAATATGATCTCTAAAAATGACAGTGAAAGAAGAAGCTCAGTGATCCAGAAAAAGAAGAAAAATCAGCTCACTTACTTTACCCAGAAGACATTATAAAGTCACTATAGCCCAATGGGTAACATACTTGCCTAGGAGCACAGGGGACCTGGGTTCAATCCCAGGTACAGGTAGAAACATAGTGGCTCTGTGCCCACATAAAATAGCAGTCCTCTGTGATTCTCGACAGGGTCCCACCCTAGTGGCAGTTTTAACAAATGCTAAGAATGTTGAAAAATGGTTGTCCATAAGTCTCTGTCTTTCAGTTAGGCGAAAGTCAGTCATTATAGAGTTCCAACTGTACTTGCATAGTCATGATGGATCAAATTGTACTCGAGTCCTGGAGTAAAGGAAACACTGGACTGAGTACAAATACATATATCGGTATATACAATACAATCTGACGACCTCTTAGATGGGTGTTTTTTAAGACTTACAAGACATTGCTGGAAAGATACAGCTCATACAACAAAATATTTATCGAAATCATCTGTGAGCACACATGTTCTTATTGTCGCCCATCCCCGAAAAAACATAAGAATGCGTAAACGCCCAACCTTTCAAACAAAATTTCAAGCCCAGCTTGTTTAAGGACTTCCGATACATATTTTACTTAATTTTCACCTGCTTAATTTTACGAAAAGTAAATAATTTTCAGCATTGCAAAAATGTAAATATAAACACATAATAAAAGTGGGTACCTTCAACACTGAGAAGTTTCATGGGTTTTATTGGCTGAGCCATGGTAGGTACAATGCATTTTATGGGCTGTTCATGTGTGAGATCATTTACGGAGTATTTATTTTATAAAGACCAATCCTGGGATGTCATACATGGATTTTAAACCACCCTTACACTCTATCTCGCCATATTGCCCATGCCCGCTCATGCCCGCATTATATTGGTCGGACCGTTTATAGAAATCAAAACCGGTTACAGGGGGCTTTGAAATGAACGAAATCCTGTTTTTTGTATGCGTGTTAGTGTGTAGTAAAACTATTCGCACGGCGTACATGAGGCAGAACTTGGAACTGGAAATAGCTTTCGCGAGAAATTATTAAGTATGTAAACATGATTTTTGCTCAATATTAAGTAAAAATGTGTCATATTTCACAAATATGTATATTTTTTGTCGTTTTGATGAAGTATCAGCCATTAGGTGGCCTAAAATGATGACGTTTTCAATTACCAGTTTCCAAATATTCTTTGCGAATTTCGTTATTTTTGCCAGAAACGCATACCGGTTTATCGTTCACAACACTACCGCATTAGCGCCCATCCCCAACTTTTCCTGTCTTTCAAGCGAAAGAGTCATGGGTGCTACTATGGATCATTTCGGTATATACTGAAATGGCAAATTTTTGACACTGAAGGCGTTGGTTTTAAGATCATAAACCACCAATTCCTAATTTAGGATTTATGCATTTATTGTAATCTGATTTCAACTTATGATCATATTATCATAATAGTATTTATAATTAATGTTAAATATATCAGTGAGATTTTGATTTAGAAAATGAGAGAATACTTTACACAATTTTAATTATATTAAATGTCAGATTACAGAGACAGAGAGATCACAAAGACAAGTAAAAATAACCTCTTTGTTTGAACATCAAAGTATTTTCTAATATATTAATAGTCAGATGTGGAGAGACCATAACAATGAATCTTTTAAAGATCTGAGTATATTCTAATATATTAAATTTCAAATATCAAAGAGACTGTGAAAAAATGGAATGAAATAATCATCTGTAATTTATGAATATCTAAAAATAGTCCAATATTAACCTTCAGTCTTTCAGACATTAAAACTTTATATGCTCTAACGCCCAATTATTATTTAATTTCCAGTCTGTGTGGAGTTCAGAATCACACAAATGTATTGTGTTTATCTTCTCTCTTCATTTAAAAGCAGCAAAGGTAATACCAATAGCCCGGTCGCATGACATCATACTTAACATGCAAATGAAGGGACAATGTCACAGTAACCATCACTTCACATAACAATAGGCCTCATTGGATGGGACACAATATGCCACTTTACTCAACACAAAGACTATTATTGAGAATTCCTGAAAAAAAAATCTACTCAGAACTGAACACCATTATCCTTAGATACCAGGGAAACAGGACACTCTAAACTACAGCAACTTTCCATCTACTGGTGTATTGAAAAAGAAAATTTGGTGCAATATGAAATCAAGTATAATTTTGACTGTCATTTCAACTCCATTGTTGAAGTTGATCAATATATTTCAAAACTAAAAAGCACTCATAGAGTGCAGACCTCCACCAGTGCGACTTTCAGAAAACTCTGAATTTTTTTTATATCAAGAATATGATCAAGAACTTTCCCAAAATGTAATCAATTCATTCACTGGCCAGGCCCTACAAACATAAAAACTTTCAGGAAGATCTGCTCGTTACTTCTGGGGTGATGTCAACCAGAACTCAGGCCTCACCTTTGTTGTACCAAACTACAACTCTGCATAATGTTTGCCCAGCGATTATTACTAGTGGGTACATTGTTTATCCATATTGACAATATTTATTGTTTTTAGGGTTACCAATATTGATGTATTAATATCCCCATTTTAAGTAAAACTGTAAACTTACACTGAAATAAAGCCTAAATCTGAAGAAATTGTATAATTACACTTTATCTTGTGTTTTTGCGGTTTTCAATGCATTTATAATCAAAACTGCCATTGTTTTGGTTTGACAACTTTTGCTTCCTATTAGCAGTTGGGGATATGCTAGAATAAAATGTTTTAGTATCCCGGAGTCGGACTATTTCGTAGACAATATCAACCCCCATCCCCCGATATCCACCGATACTGAAATATTTTTACATTCAATATCGATATGCACACAGCCAAGTGATTTACCCACAAATTTGAAAAATTTAATAGTAATTTAAATTTTTATTAGAAATACTTACCATTTCCTAACAGTAGCTATTTGTTGGAGCCATCCAACCCAATGGCCAACGCAGAGATGCGATTTTAAGGTTTACTAACAACCTTAACCAAGCCATTGGGTTACAGTAGTCCGTCCTCCCGCCAAAGAGGTCACATGACTACATTGTTTACCTCATTATTTTTGTTGCAAGTAAAAGAATGACTTGCGGGGAGGCGGGAGGGAAATTTGAGTGTTAGGAAATGGTAAGTATTTCTAATAAAAATTTAAATTACTATTAAATTTTTCAATTTTATAGCGAAATACCCTTACCATTTCCTAACAGTAGCTGAATTCAGCCTTGTAGGATGGAGGGAATTCTTTTTAAGAAAAACCACTCCCTAACCTACAACTAGACATCATGAGAACTTCATAATGGAATTACATGCATTAATGAACATATAACTTCCAAACATTCACAACATACAACTCCAAAAAATGGCAGTATGTAGCTGTAGTTCTCACAACTGCTGACAATGTTGGTGTTGCAAAAGGATGTCATAAATAGATAGCCCATCTACATTGTAACATCCGACCCCAAACAAGGTCAAACCAACCTGTAAGTGTTATCAGCATAATGCCAAATCCTTCCCAAGTCAGATTTAGGCAACATTGATATCTAACTACAAATACATCCAGCATTGCAGACATACCAGCCACAAACTGCAAATGTACCTATATAAGTATGAAACACATACTATAAAGTAACAAACTGTAACTACAACTGTAGAAACCAATTTCAAAACTGACCCTATGACAACAGAGGTTTCTCAGACAGAAATTGGTATACATACGATGCACTTTCCAATAACATGTATCAAGAAACTCATGTAAGGAAATCATCTATAAAAACTAAAGATGCAATCAAAAACATACATCAATAGTTTCCGTGACTCAATCTTGACTCAATCAAGATGAAATAGATGCCAAAAGACAAGTCTTATTAAGAAACTTTCTTAATGGCAGTAAAAACAAAAGATTTTGTTCTATCTCAAACCTTTTGATTACCAACCCCTAACAGGACAGACAGACCCACATTGAGTCAAACTGTTGTCCAAAGAGGCTAAGAGCTGGCATGACCACAGGCTTAATTGCAGTAGGCCCATCCAAAGCAAACTGGATCTGGCAATTGTGACCAATTCTCCTTATAACTAAAGGAAGAATATGTCCAAGCATTAATGTCACTCCTTTACCCTGACTCTACAATCCACAGAGACACAGATCACTGGCTCAGTTGCAGTAATTGCAGTAGGCCCATCTGAAGCCAACTGGTTCATGGCAAAAAAGGCAGTCAATGGGCCAAAGTTACTTGTGACCCATTCTCCCTATAACTAAGGGAAGGGTCCAAACATGACTGTCACTACTTTACCTGAAGCCAAGACCAAAGACTGTCTTGAAAGGAAATAACTTCAAGAAAGCCTTCCTCACAAGATCAAAAGGTTGTCTGATAAGAGCATGTAGGACCAAATGACAAATTCCAAACATTGGTCTGTCTCTTACTAAAAGTTGTTAATGTCTTATTTATCTCAACTTTTAGATACTTCTTGACCCTTTTGGCCTCAAACCATCTGCAATTGCTGTTCTATAGCCCACAATCATGGATGGTATTAGGATGTTTCCTTAAACTAGTATTACAGGAAATTTGCTCCTTGGAATGGTACGTGGCTCTATTCACACCACTTCCCAAAAAAGAACAATTGATTTTCAGATTCTCCTTGAGGGAATCTTCCATAATATTCATGCCTGACTTCCAGATGCCAAACATGAAGATTCAAGTAAACTAGATTGTTGTGAAGTCTGCTACTGAATGGTTGAGTCAAACAGATTTACTCCCAAGGGAAGTCTTAGAAGAAGTTTTGTGGACAGATTCACCAGATCCCAAAACTAAAAAATCCCTGGCCACCCAATCATGATGATTCTGCACCTGTAGGTGGTCATCTGTTGAAAAACCTGAAGGATGAGGGCCACTGGAGATAACTGACCAGACCCTCCCCAGAGATGTTCAATGCATCTGTTTCCCAAGACTGACTGTCTGGGACATGAGACATATACATGTTACCACAGCTGCAGGACCAAGACCCTGGGCAAAACACATGTCTCTCCAGACCTTCACAGCATATGTTCAAGCACCTGTTTCCAGAGCCTGACAGCAGAGCTACATAGGAAGCTTGTGATTCATCTTGTTGCAAACACATCAACCACTGATTGTTGGCAGCAATGTCTAATTTGATTGAAAACCCGACGATTCATAGCCCGTTTGGTCTGAAAACTTATCTTCCTAGACAAGGAATCAGCCAGAATATGTAGATTCCCTGGGATGTACTCCCCTGAATCTGAATCATTCTGGCATTGGACTGAACCATGATTCTACAGATCAAGGTACCTATTCCCTGAGTGGAAGCCGCCCTGGCTGTTCACATAGGCAACCACTAAAGAATTGTCTGTGAAAATAAACTGATTTCAACTCAGAAGCTGATTTCTGAATCATTTAAAGGTAACAACATAGCTTCCAGCTGTATAATGTTATGTTATGAGAAGTCTTGACTCTTCCTGATTCCACAGACCAATGGCTGTGGATGACTCAAGAAAGCACCCCAACCCATTAGGGAAGCTTCTGTGAATGGAGAGAAAAACTGTGCTCCTGAAGGAGTGGTGAGTCCTCCTTCAAAATTGAACTATTGGTCCACCAGTGAAGATGATCCCTGAACCAAAGACCCAAGAAATGGGATATCCAGAGACTGAAGATATCAGCAGTGTTTCCAGATACCATTGGAATGACTTCCTGCAAATAACCCAATGGTATAGTCTTCTCCATTGAAACCATGCTTTCAAAGTGACATGAGCTTCCCTGAAGATAAGTGAGAAGCTTTCAACATGGTAACTGTCTTTCCAAGAAGACAATAGATTCCTTTGAGTTGGGAAGACTAGACCTACCCTGAGGTCGAATTGTAACCAAACTTCGATTAATGGAGTTGGAAATAAATCTGATTTTAGAAATTTGTGATCCAACCCAGGCTCTCGACAAGATGCATCCCCAGTGGGTGTATCCCTGGTACTGCTGTTTTGAATATGTTGTCATTAGCCAACCGTCTATATACTGGCGAATACTGATGCCTTCTGCGAGAGCCATCAGCTTCAACTCTTTTGCTACCTTGATGGACTCGAGAGAGAAACTGTAGCAATACTGAAGGGTAAACTGGTAGAATTTGTAGCCTCCAATGAAGCGAAGATACTTGCTAGCTGAGACTACTGGTGACGAGTGTGTACCCATAAGGTCGAGTGACGTCATCCACTCGCCTCTGAGACGAATTCCAAATATTAAACATTCTATATTAAGTAAGGTACATGTAAGCTCATTTACCTGGCCTTAACAACTACTGGTTGCCACTTCTTCCTTGCTTGTCACAAGAAATAAACTGTAAAACTCAAGCGATGTGACACTGGTGACTGGTGTTATCGCCCTTTTGTCGATCAATCCATAAACAGCTTCTATCAAAACTGCTGTTTCTCTCGTTTTTTTTGTTGTTTTTTTTTACTTCTGCCAACCTCACTTCTGAAAGGTCTGGCTCAATATCATCCTGTTACCAAGACTTGTAAACTACCAAAAACTTCCATAGGGCCTGTAAAAGTAAGATCCTCTCCCCTTTTAACTAGCTAAGGAGTAGGAAGCACTTGTAACTCTATTCCAGGGTAACTGTCATGATAGAGACAAAACAGAATCTGCCCTGAGGCCTGGTGTCCCTCTATTAGTCTAGACTAGGAGCATGCTCACTTCTAGACTTACTAATCATCCTTATTTACATGAAAACACTAAATGAAAATCCTCTGAACATCTGATATGTCCAGCAAGAGAACCTCATTAGGAGTGAAAAATGCATTGTAGGTTTGCTAAAGGCATTGTAAGTTACATCCCTCCTGTTGAGTCACATGTTCTTAGACATGGTCAAACTGCAGCAAGAAGATTTGAACACAAACTAGTTGACTGGACTGGAAATGCAACCATCATTGCATCCAGTCCAAGGCATATTGAAGTCTATAACATAGCATAGTGATCCCTAGGATCCTCTAAATTGACCTGAACTGAAGAAGTGAGACAATACACGCTTCCTCTCTCTTAAGCCTATTGCACACTAGCGCGGGGCGGCGCGGTGCGGCACGGCTAAATAAAATAGAAATAATGGCAGTAGTTCACTGCTTGTACATATGTGCGGCGCGGCAGCTAGCGGTGCGGCGCGGATTTTTCTATTTAGAAAATTTTCTATTTTTTAAAAAAACCATGCGGTTTTTTCTCTGTTTTACCCAAGTTTTCCTAGATATTTGGATTTTCCACATATTTAAAATTGTGGTATATCACAGAACTCTACACAAATATATTAATTGGAAAACAAAATGCAAGCACACAGGCTCATTGTGAAGGGATTAACTGCTGGCAGATAGATGACAAAATATGGTGTGTGTCAGTATAGACACAGGAAAGGGTTTAATTTAATGAAGATTGCAATTAACAGTAATTCTAGAAGGGACACACTGGCCAAGGGTCTTGTTTGTAGATGGATTAAGTACTTAAATGGAGGAAGGGATGTCAAGTTAGGTGTATGGCAATATATATAGACAAAACACAGCCAGAATTTAATTGAAAGGGGGTGTAATACCAGTATTATAAAAAAGGACACTGGTCAAGGGCAAGACTCTTCATTGTGAAGGGATTAAATTGCATGTAAGGGTATGATAGGTGTGGAAATGTACTGTGGGGTATTAAATGTTTAATTATATGTGGTTAGCTTAACTATTCTAGCCACTTTGCTGTAGTTAAAATCTTTTTTATTTTCAATTTACTGAAAACCGCTGGGAAAAATCGCCTAAATGTGCAAAGTAAAGAAAATTCACCTGCTTAGCATGTGGTAAAAATCGTACCGCACCGCACCGCGCAAATGTGCAACGACCTTTACAGTCCCCTACCAGGGACCTTGTTTCCCAAAAAATGTGAAAGGTCATGTTCCTCCTGCAGACCTCCTGCAACTCAGGAGCTGTCCAGGAAGGTGATGTATGTAAGGAAGTCCAAGCAAAACTTATTCCTGTACAGCTGCTCTTTAAAAACATCAGAGGCTTCAAACTCCTTGAAACCCAACATAAAAGCCACATTCAATGCTGGATGTTCACCCAAGGAATGTGGGAGTTCCAAAAGTAGGTAAAATGTGACCAAACAAGGGAGCATTCACAGAACTGTGCCTGTTAATTCAATCCCTAGCCACTCAATAACAGACAGCCAAATCTAAAATAAGGAATAGATTCCTTGTATTCTTGAGATGAATCACAATCCCCATCACCTGACAACCTGAATCTAACCTTCTGAGAGGTATAGAAACCCGATTGTACTCAATTCTTGTCTAAAAACTATTGAAACAAAAGCCTTTCCTTGTAGATATGAAGGACACTCCCGGGCATCTGACAACCCGAATCTAAACCTTTTGGGAGGAATAGAAAACTCGATTGTCTTTGAGTGACGTCATGCAGGTATTTTCCTTTACTGAATGTTTTGACTGGACCTCGACGGAAGAATTTTCCGAAGAGGTAGTCTTTCCTACATTCAAAACTCCTCCACGATGCAGTGTCCACGGCAACATAAATGGCCGCCTCCAAGGGAGATTCCTTCTGCTGAATCGTCGACAATCTATTCGACTGGGATGTATATTGTGATAAAGAAATTGCTTTCAACGCCTGGCTGTTAGAACCCGACGTGAACAGCAATAACGGCCACTCGAATTATCATTCTCATCCAAGATGGCGCCGTCCAGATCGCTTCTGTAATTGAAGAGTACATTCTTTCTATATACGTATGCTGCAAAATTATAGCTTCCAACGTCCAGCAAACTGAACCAAACGACTGGCAAGCTATAATATTATTATTGTTGCAGTAGGACCTTCTTTATGAAGACTTATTTCCTCGAGGTTGAAGATGATAGAACTTTCGATGTCTCCATCCAGAAAGTCCTTTATTTGCATAATAAAATGCATACCTTCGAAGATTCAATAAATGAATCAGTTCTGTATCATATACATATAAAATATAAAGTGAGATTCACAGCAAAATCTCAAAAAATAAATGAAAACCTTGAGAAACTTCTACTAATTCCCAAAGACGTCCATACTGATGATGGCCAACAAAAATAATGAGGTAAACAATGTAGTCATGTGACCTCTTTGGCGGGAGGACGGACTACTGTAACCCAATGGCTTGGTTAAGGTTGTTAGTAAACCTTAAAATCGCATCTCTGCATTGGCCATTGGGTTGGATGGCTCCAACAAATTTGCAAATTTAATAAGTAAATTAAATTTTTATAAGTTAATACCCTATCCAATGGACAATAGCTTATCCGGTCGGCGCGGACCGGCCCGCCAAACGTCAGAAAAAGACGTCCTGTGTCTCCACCGGCTAGGCCGGCCCAGTACTGTGCACTCGCCAGATGGCGTGTCGTACTTCCTTCCTGTCTAGACAGCGTGACGTCATAGCATCTTTTTCGTTGTCTAAAACTCTTAGACCCCTAGTAAGCTGATAGCGGGGTCGGTGGGAGGGTCTTGTGTGTCCATTGGATAGGGTATTAACTTATAAAAATTTAATTTACTTATTAAATTTGCAATTTTATTGCGTTAATACATCCTATCCAATGGACAATAGCTGAATAACTACCGCTTGGTAGGCGGGTAAGTTACTAGGGACTAAAGAACTTGAACTCATTTTGGAATAGTGACAATGCCTTCTAAAGCCCGGGTAGACCTTGAAGTCTAAACCCTTAGGGCTATGGTCGAATATCATCATCCGGTTATCCGGAATGGAACCGTCAGAGTCGACCTTGCCCCCCCCCCCCCTTTTTTTAACAGACCTGCTCAGAGGTAGGGGAAGAGAGGGATGAGTTCAGTCCCATAATTGATCCTCCCAGAGGAAGTACATGAGAGATTTTTTTTTTTTTTTTTTTTTTATATTCCTTAATTATATGTGCAATATATACAAATATGTACAAGTATTTACATATGTACATTTCTCCTCTAGGTGCCAGTCTGTTGGTGGATCTGCTGGGCAGCCACAACTGGTCCGAGATGGTAGAGCTCTGAGTCAGCCCAGGCCACATCCTTCAGATAAAATTGGGTGAAGGTATTATGAGATTTCCAGTGGCAGGCTGCTAGGATCTGCTCTAAGGAGATTCCCGACTGGAAGGCCTTAGAAGCCGCAAAGGCCCTGACATCATGAGCTTTAACTTGATGTAGGGTGTGGGCCTGTTGATCAGAGAGCTCATAGCATAGGATCACAGTTTGTTTGATCCATGAGGAGATAGTGGCAGGGGAGATGTCTTTGTCGAAACCTTTCTTGAAGGAAACAAAGACTAACTCCTTGCTCTGTCTGAGGTCCGACGTCCTGTCCAAGTAGTAGCGCAAAGCTCTGACTGGACACAAGGATCTGTCAGACTTGAGGGATTTATCTAGAGTAGGAGCCAGGGCTGGTATGACCACTGGGGCTACACTCTCTGGACCCTCCTTGGCCAGCTGATTCTTAGAAAGAAAGCTGGGAGATGGAAAAAGGGACACCTTAGACCAATCAGATTGGTGTCTGATGTTCTTGTGCTGCCAAGCATGGATCTCACTCCTTCTTTTGCCAGAGCCTAGGGCTAAAAGGAAGACAGTTTTGAAGGTGAGGTGCTTCAGAGATGCCTCCCTAAGAGGTTCAAAAGGAGCCTTTGTCAGCTGGTGTAGCACCAGGGAAAGGTTCCAGGAGGGAATCCCCCTCCGCCCTTTGGGTCTATCTCTGTGGAAACTTTCCAAGAGACGAGTGAGATTATCATCTTTGCTGATATTGACTGTTGTAGGACCCAGTTTATCAGCAATGGCAGATCTGTATCCATCAATGGTGCTGGGCTGTAACTTCTTGTCCTCAAAGAGGCACATTAGGAAGTCAGCTACCGACTTTATAGGTGGTGCCCTGAAGTCCACCTGATTAGTGACGCACCACTTTGTAAAAATGGTCCACTTTGCCTCATAGACTGATCTGGTAGATCTTCTTTGAGGAGCCTCAATTCTTGCTGCCACTGCCTCAGAGAAGCCCTGTTCTTTGATAGTTGTGGCTCTAGGAGCCAGGCATGGAGATTTAGATTGGTCAGATTTCTGTGAGGGATCTGATTGAAGGGCTGTGTTAGTAGCCTGGGCAGGTTGGGAAGGCTGAGAGGGACCTGGCTGGACATGGTCACTAGGTCCCAGAACCAAGGCATGTTGGGCCACCCCGGGGCAATCAGAATAAGTCTCTTGCACGGGGAGTCCAATAGCTTCTCCACCACTTTGCCCAATATGGCGGTCGGTGGGAAGGCGTATGCATCCAGATCGTCCCATGGCAGGGTAAGTGCATCCACTGCTACCGCCAGGGAGTCCGGTACTGGAGAGACAAACTGAGGCAACTTGTGGTTGAATCTCGTGGCAAAGAGATCTATTTGAGGCCAGTGCCACCGGTTGCATATTTGTTGAAAAACTTCCGGAAGGAGGGACCACTCTGTTTGGATGGTCTGACCCAGCCTGGATAGTTTGTCTGCTATCACATTGAGATGGCCTGGGATGTGTCGAGCTTTTAGAGTCACTTGTCGCTGGGAACACCAGGTCAAGATTCTCCACAGTAGGGCACACAGTGGGCCCGACCTCATGCCCCCTTCCTTGTTTATGTAAGCTACCACTGTAGTATTGTCGGTTGCCACTAGCACTATTTTGTCTACACAGAGGTCTTGGAACTCTTTGAGGGCTAGTAACACTGCTTTGAGTTCCAGATAGTTTATGTGCAGCTTGCTTTCCGGCACTGACCAGGACCCTCTTGCAGTGAACTCGTTTAAGTGAGCGCCCCACCCTTCTTTTGATGCGTCTGTAAATATCTGCAGAGCATGCCTTACTGGGTGTAATGGTTGACCTTGAAGCACATTGTCTTCGTCTAGCCACCATTGTAAGTGAGGGTGCAGGGTTCTCGGGAGGGGAATAATCTTCTCTAGAGATTCTGGTACCCTCCAATTGTTTTTGAGATGCCACTGCAGGGGTCTCATGTGCAGTCGGCCGAGGTGAACTTGTTTCTCTGTGGCTGTTAAGAGGCCTATCAGGGACATGAACTGTCGAACCGGACAGGCCGGTAATAACAGAAGTACTTGTATCTTGTCCTGAAGGCTTTGCCACCGGTCCGGGGTCGGTCTGACCCGGCCGGACCTGAGATCGAACTGGTAACCTACAAAGTCGAAGACCTGCTTGGGTTCCAGCTCTGATTTTTCTAAATTCACCAACCAACCGAGGTCCTGGCACATCCTGACCAGGATTTGGGTGTGATGGAGACAAGTTTCTTGGGATCTGGCTCTCACCAACCAGTCGTCTAGGTACTGGTGGATTCTTATACCCTTGTTTATGGCCATCAGTCTCACCTCCTTTGCCAAAACAGTGAACTCCATGGGCGCTGTGGACAGACCAAAGGGCAATGCCTTGAATTGGTAAGTCCGGCCTTGGACATGAAATCTTAGGTATTTCCTGGATTGTTCCTGTATTGGAATGTGGAAGTAGGCATCCTTGAAGTCTACTGAGGTGACCCACTCTCCCTGTTGGAGAGATGTTCTGATGGTTTCTGGTGTCTCCATTTTGAATTTCTCCACCTTGAGGAAAAGGTTTAGTTTGCTCAGATCCAGTATTGGCCTCCATTTGTTGTTGGGTTTTGGAACTAGAAACAGTCGATTGAAAAACCCCAGAGATGTTTGATTGTGGACCAATTCTACTGCATTTTTGTCCATAAGCTGATGTAATGCCTCCAACAGGTAGCTGTTCCTGCGGGGATTGACATAACGGCTTACGACAGTGGGAGACCTTGTAAGATTTGGCCGGATCCGAAAGGGAAGGGTGTAACCTTCTCTCAGGATTTGAACTATTTTCGGACCGGCCCCTAGATCCAGCCAAGTTTGCCAAAAGTTTTGAAGTCTGGCCCCTACAGGCAGATTTGAGGCAACATTTTTGACACTTGTTACAGGTTGAACATAAGACAATGGAATGACACAAGAAGCACTTTTCACAGATTTTAATGTACATTCTTTCTGATAACAGACTGCTGCCCCGGGACTTATTTCTTTCTTTTGCGAAAGCCCGGGCGCAGTATGAACATTTGCAACAACCAAAGGTTTTACACTTAAAGAATTGTCTATTGTCTGTGAGGAGCTTCCGGCCAGCAGACCTGCCTGTACAAGTGTTATACAATGACTGTCATTTATAAGCCTGCTGGCCCTTGGCTGGTCGGGTGGAGTACTGGTACTTGCCTTTCCCTCTACGGTGTTGGCCATGAGAAGAGATATTCTTCCAAGCCGGCCTATCCTGTCTTGAACTATCCGGCTTCTTGTCATGTTTCTCATAAGGGTGGTATCGCCCTTTTTTGTAAACTGAGCCGGAACGATTTCTGTCTAGGGCTGCTATGTCCTCTTCCGCCTGTTTGACCATCTTATCAGGGAAGAGGGTGTCTAGATCCAGAGGAGCTGCCCTGAGAGCATTTAAAGTGTCAGCCTTGACTCCGGCTTTCAGGTATGACAGGTAGGAGTCTCTTCTCAATAAGGTCGTGTTTGCTACATTGACAAAAACAAAGTCGGTCAAGTGTTCCATTGCCCGAGCCATAGCATGGCACACACTAGCGTTGAAATCTAGCAGAAACTGCAGCTCGTCAGTGGCTGTTGAAACTTTACTGGCCGACTTGCCCTTTGACTCTGTCCGGATGGCCTTGAGATGGGATTGCATGCTTTGCTGAACCTTGAGAAGGCAGCGATTAAATCCGGCCGCCTGATTACATATTACTGAGGACTCTCTGGCCGACCTTTCCCATTTTCTGAGGTTCTCTTGAGATATGGGCCTTGACAAAGGTGGGTTAGAGGCGATGCCGGCTTGTCGGGCTATTCTAAGGTAGGTACTATTTAGCCTGGAGGAACCCGTATTCCAGGACTTGAGAGAGTCAGAACTGTCTGTTTTAGCTTCAGAATGTAAACTGTACCATTTTGACTGCGACTTGGCCGTCCGGACAAACTGGTCCCTCTGTAGTGTGCCTGCCTCAGTGGTACGTGAGGGATAACCTTGTGTTAAGGTGAGATTAAGCTTGCTCAGTTTGCTACACAACCACTCGTCGGTGGGTAAGGCGACGGAAACTTTCCCTGGTGTCTGCATTTTTGGCCCAGCAAAAGGGTTGTCGTCTGATGACTTAGTGCCAGAGTCCATGTCAGGGATGTGGTTCCATCCCATATAGGACCGGATGCCCCTCATGGTCTCCCTGTAGGACTGTTCCTCTGAGAGGGATTGATCCGGGTCGGTGAGGGAAACATCATGTTCATCAGAGAGCTCGCCCTCTTCTGGGAAAAGATCTACTGGAGGACGGTCGGAGGTGATGCTATCCACATCCGAGTCACTTGAAGAAGTGTCCTTCCTGGTAACATCCAAAGTACCGGGCACATGCTTCTTAACAGTAGGTCGGTCGGACACACTAGAAGTTCCTGGTGGTTGAAAAGGCGGGGATACATCTGATCCGGCCTGTGAAGCAGTAGCTGAGCTAGCAGGGTCGGTAGCCGGTAGAGTAGAGGTGGGAGGTCGGTGAACAGGCTGGTCGGTTGGTTTCAGAAAAGGTTCAGTGCTGACACTAGCAGGAGGGGCATGAGTAGGTGCCACCTTGACCGTCGTAAACACAGGTTCCTGAGGTCGGTCTAAAGATTTGGAGAGGAGGAGAGCCTCCAACCGGTTAAACCGGTCCGACCACTTCTGCTCCATTACTTCTAACTTCTGGTCGGTACTAGAGGTAGAAGAGGTTCGGTGAGATGAAGATTTGACCGACTTGTCAGCTTTAACCGACTTTTCAATGGAAGCCTTCTTGTTCTCCTTCTTCTTTTTCTTTTCCACCGGCTGATCACTCAAACCAGGCGACCTAGAGGTGCCCTGGCCATCCACAACCCCCATTACCGTCACTAAGGACGGGTCCACAAGGGTGGGACTGAGAGTGGAGTCTGTAGACGATTTCTTAGCTGGTGTAGAAGACTTGGATTCCCTCTTCTCCTTCTTGATTTGATAAGACGGGGTAGATAAATGAACTAACTGTTCTGGTGTAAGGGCATTACAATGAAGGCAATCCGCCCCTTCCTTCTCTACACAAGGGTCCTTACCCTTCTTCTTGTCACGACAGCGTGCACAAAATGAATGAGAATCATAACCTGCCATCATGTGGCCACAACTACCCCGTCGCTGACTGGGAGAAGACATAGTGAGCTATAAGTCTTCTAGAAATCGTTAGTACAAAAATAAAAGCAATTAACGTAAAGTTCTCACATAAAACTTGAAAATATATAATCTCAGAAAAAACCGTGTCACAAGTACATGCGCCAAACGAAAAAGATGCTATGACGTCACGCTGTCTAGACAGGAAGGAAGTACGACACGCCATCTGGCGAGTGCACAGTACTGGGCCGGCCTAGCCGGTGGAGACACAGGACGTCTTTTTCTGACGTTTGGCGGGCCGGTCCGCGCCGACCGGATAAGCTATTGTCCATTGGATAGGATGTATTAACGCAATAAAAAGCTACTGTTAGGAAATGGTAAGGGTATTTCGCTATAAAATATTACTATAATACACAGGGAAGCTGTGGTAGGTCAAATCTCAAGGCAGCACACAAAGATATAACCTGGAAACCCAGATCCTTGCGTGGTAAACTGTACCATAAATACTTTGAAATGATGTGACCTCTATTCATCAGATCTCAACTTAAAGGGCTTTGACTGCAGTCACAATACAACTTTTTGTGTTTGGTTTTCATTACACTATGCTTATCTGAACTTGATGAGACTACCTGTATGAAATGTGTGCTGACTGGAAAATTCAGATACCAGTGCACTTTATTAAACTGTTAAAAAAATTACAATTTATTTTTTCAATGGTTTCAGAGTAAAAGTTTGTACAAACAAACATTTGCACGATACATTCAAATTTGCAGAACCTACATACACCTATTTACAACACCCTATTTGACTATTGATACTCCTCTCAACCCTCTGTGACCATTTTACACTTGCGCGGTCTGTGGAGTTCAATATAAATTTTTCTCAATGAAAAGATTGTCTTCAACAAGACTTGAGTACTTTTCTTGTTCAGTGGTTGTTTTAATATCAGTTACACGTATCAGGTATCACTGGATCTTGTTCACTCATACACTAACTAATGGCACAAGTACACTTATGTCAACCACCTGACATAATGCTAATGGTTTGTATCCTCATGCAGGAGTGAAATCATTTAAATGTGGAACAGATCTGCTTCATACATCAGTGTCCATGTTTGCATTTATTGCACTTATTAATATGTTTCTCTTTATAATGCAAAAAATTTTCAAGTGCTATACCAAAAACATGAGTAACAAATGAAGATGGCATAATTGTAAAGTACTTTTTATCTCCCACCAGCGGCTGAAGGCCGTGGTCGGGAGCTTATAAACGCCTTCCGTACATGCGTCCATGTGTTGGTGTTGTCCATCCATTCGTCACGTTTTTACATAAACCTTGAGATCATCCATTCGTCACGTTTTTACATAAACCTTAATATCTCATTCATTCATAAAGATATCTTCACCAACTTTAAAAGGAATGTTTATGGCTATGAAAACCTGTCTGTGCAAAATTTTGGCCTCATTTTGAAAAGCAAAATGGCCGCCATAGCCAATTGTTTGAAAATCATAAAGGTGGTCTAAATCTTGAAATATTCCAGCTAGCTTCATCAAATTTGCACAAAACATACATGGCTAGAAAAGCTAGCCTGGTAGTAATTTTGGCCTAGTTTTAAAAATAAAATGGCCGCCATATCACATGTTCAATGTCAAATGGGGTTATCCTATTAAAAAGGCCTTATATCTGCCCTAATATTGCTCCATGCGGTTTGGAATGTGAAAACAACTTGTAGGAATTCATGGCCTTTTCATGATCTTTTCTAGGTGTTGAATTTGATCTTTGACCCCTTCTTCAAGGTTAAATGGGGTCATCACACTAAAACATCCTTATTTCTCCCTTATTATTGGTGCTATGGCTTCAGAATGTAAAGACAGACCATGAAAAGTCCAGGCCTGCAAATGTTTTGCCTGAGAAAAATTTTGGCCTTATTTTGAAAAACAAAATGGTGGCCATAGCCAATTATTTCAAAATTATTAAGATGCTCTAAGACTTGAAATATTGCAGCTAGGTTCACCAAATTTGCACAAAAGATATATGGCTAGGAAAGTTGGCCTGACAGTTTTGCCTAGTTTTGAAAACAAAATGGCTATCATATCACATGTTTAATATTAAACAGGATTATCCTATTGAAAAGGCTTTACATCTACTTTATCATTGCTACTAGGAGTTCCAAATATGAAAACAACTTAAAGGAAGTCATGGCCTGAGACTCTTTTCCAATTGCTGACTTTTACCATTAACCCCTTCTTCGATGTCAAGAGGGGTCATCTTACTATAAAGGCCTTGTATCTCCTTTAGTGCTCCATTATTACTGATTCTAAGGCAGGAGATAACCGCTGCGGCAGTGGCCTTATTTGTATACATGTAATGAGGGATGTTTTACTTATATTATTTAACACTTTGTATGAATAATATGTTATAATGTAAAATAAGTCAATACTTAAACAAAGAATATGCAATATACTGTTATCTGTGTTGAAGCACCAATAAAAATAAAAAACACCAATTTTTTACCCAAAATTTCTTCACCATTTCTGGCATTTCGGTTATTTATATATTTGGGGTTTTACGTCGCTTTCAACACTGTACAGGTCATATCACGACGGGTAGTTGGAAGGGCAAAGGAACCAGTACATACAGCTGGTCAAGGTTCTGTACTGTAAACTGCCAACCAATGGCAAGCAACCACCAGCTTTCCCACTTGAGGGCCTGGAACCAAACTTCGATCTCAGAGGTGGGAGGCGAGAGTGTTACCACTCTAGCCCCTTGACGGTTCTCTATAAAAATACTATTCCAATGACATAAAATAACATACATGTCTTTGTAGGTTACATAGATTCAGAAATACTACAAATTAGTACTTACTGCCCATTTGTAACATAAACTAGATTGGGCCAACTCGGCGCCAACATATCCCCAGACAGGTCATCACTCACGCCACAGGTTTTGATCGGGAATTTTTTACCGTAGCCGCGCTCCGTAACGCTCATGCTTTTGAAAGCGCCCATCCACAATCTTACGTTATCGCTCATATGTCGTTTCGAGGTAAACTGTCTCCATATAAACCCAATAATCGGTGAAATATTATTAATTTGTATCAATTTTCAACAAAACTTTCCTTATTTTAGCAGTTATGACAACTTTTATTGCATCGAGATTTGTTTACCAACCGCATATTTTACTTCCAGTCGGTGTGTGCTAAAACGTGGTTTACCTAAATTCGGGTTATTTTTTTCGAAAGGCCCGGCTGGTTTTCATTGTCGTAAACGCCCATCCCCAACTTTCACAAATATTTGGTCACATTGCCCATGGGCGTTACAGAGCGCGGCTACGGTAAAACATAATTACCCATTATTATATGAACTTCAGCACATCAATCTACTCTGTTTATATCTCCCCAAGGAAGATGGTGTATCCCCAGACGCCGAATACATAACTCAAATTATATTTTCAATCTTCCTGCAATGATAACTCTAAACCTATTTTCCAAGTATTTAAATGATTGATGATTGAATGTCCATTCTAAAATAATAATCCCAAAAGAGCATATCTGTTTCTATATTTGTTGACAAATAAAATATTATTTTTAACTCAACTCATCATATTTTTCAATCTTCCTTCAAAGTATTTAAATGATTGATGATTCAATGTCCATTCTAAAATTCATAATCCCAAAAGCGCATATCTGTTTCTATATTTGTTCACAAATAAAATATTATTTAAAAAGAATTATTTATATTATTATTTTATTATATTATTTTTAGAATTTGCAAATTGTTTTCAGTTATTCATTTCCTCTATACCTATATATGTGGTCCATATATATGCAACCTAAATATGTGACACAATCTCAGTTCTGACTCCCCTTTGTGTTATATGTAATGAAGCCCACCACCTCCCACCCCCACCCCTCTCCCCTTCTCCACACCTCTCTCACTATTACACAAGATCTGCAACCCCATTGAGTTCTTTGTTTCTCATCTGATATCATTAAATACCTTTGTTTATTTAGTGTCACTCAATATAGCTGGAGGTCCCAGAGGTGGGTGGGGGGAATCCGGGTGGGGGATGTGGGTTGAGCATAAATGGTAAACAAACAATCTATATAAAAGGGGTACTCAAATACAAAAAGAATTGAGAATTTT
Organism: Sabellastarte sp. h YS-2021; assembly: GCA_964017235.1. Taxonomy (NCBI): domain Eukaryota; kingdom Metazoa; phylum Annelida; class Polychaeta; order Sabellida; family Sabellidae; genus Sabellastarte; species Sabellastarte sp. h YS-2021. Next base: position 178,100,362 of record OZ024929.1, on the reverse strand, counting down.
AAGTATGTGATTATCAACTGAAATGAGTTCATAACTGTAGGAGCTGTGCCAAAATTAACTGAGGCAAGTTGAATAAAACTGGGCTAGTTGAGGGTTAAAAATCCCCTAGTTTTACTACATAAGGATATAATTTCATTAATATTGGGACTTAAAGCTCACTTAAAGCGTCCATTTTGTCTACTTGAATATGTTTAACCAATTTCATTTTAAAAAGTGTAAAACTCAGCAAGCAGAGGTATAACACACAAAACTAAGTTCTTAAAAGACTAAGATAGCCATAACATTATTAATATTCAAAATTTAAATAGACAGGCATTTCCTTTTTAAAATTCAAAGATTTCAGCTGTATAACCCACATAGTTTGACAGTTACTGGGCTTTAAAGTGGCATAATATCCATAAATTGGGTTTCTGTGGGCATTTTACAATTGTTAAAGAGACCTTAGCAATTAAACTACAGATCTGAAACTTTTTGGGGGACATACATAACAAACAAAATTATATATAATACAGTTTAAGACTTGTCACACTAAGCATTTCCAAATAACAGGGCAAAATACGGAAAAAATGTCAAAAAAGGCACTTGGGCGAGTGTCTATGGCCCTCATACACAGGTTAAATGTCTACTAAAAACCTTGATTTTCGGCATATGTAAAAAGGACATAATAATGCATTCCCAGGTGGGATTTCAGCTCCATCAATCACATAGTTTAACAGTTACAGGGCTTAAAGGTGGTAAAAAGTCCAAATATTGGGTCATTGTGGGCCTTTTAGAGATCTCGATGTGGCTTTCAAATTAAAGCTTCAGACTTAAAATTTGTTACATACTAAGATTACACATAGAATATGTATCTAATAAAGTTTGAAACTTCTCAGACTTACCATTTCCAAGTTACAGAGCAAAATATGTGAAAAATGTCTTAAAAGGGTCACTCAGGTGGGTGTTTAAGGTCCTCATACACAGGTTAAATGTCTACTTGAAGCCTTGATTTTTGGCACATGTAAAAAGAACATAATAATGTATTCCCAGATGAGATTTCAGCTCTATCAGTCACATAGTTTAACAGTCACAGGCCTTAAAATTGGCAAAAAGTCCAAATACTGGGTCTTTATGGGCCTTCTAGAGACCTAAATGTGGCCTTCAAATTAAAGCTTCAGACTTAAAATTTGTCACATACTAAGATTACACATAGAATATGCATCTAATACAGTTTGAAACTTCTTACACTTACCATTTCCAAGTTACAGGGAAAAATATGTGAAAAATGTCTAAAAATGGTCACTCGGGTGGGGATTTATGGTCCTCATACACAGGTTAAATGTCTTCTTAAAGCCTTAATTTTTGGCACATATAAAAATAACATACTAATATCTTCTCAGATAGGATTTGAGCTCTATCAGTCACATAGTTTGACAGTCACAGGGCTTAAAAGTAGCAAAAAGTCCAAATATTGGGTCTTTGGGAGCCTTTTAGAGACCTCAATTTGACCTTCAAAATTAAAGCTTCAGACTTAAAATCTGTTACATACTAAGATTACACACAGAATATATATCTAATACAGTTTGAAACTTCTCAGACTTACCATTTCCAAGTTACAGGGAAAAAGATGTGAAAAATGTCTTATAAGGGTCACTCGGGTGGGTGTTTATGCTCCTGATACACAGGTTAACTGTCTATTAAAGGCCTAAATGTTGGGGCACATATAAGAAAACACATAGATATATTCCCAGATGATATTGAACTTAGATGAGAGACATAGTTTGAAAGCTACAGTGCTTGAAAGTGGCAAAAAGTGCATAAATTGGGTCTCTGTGGGCACTTTTGAGACCTTAAGTTGACCCCTTTGGGTAAACCTACAGCTCTAAAATTTTCTACAGACAAGGATTACATATCAAAGTTATACCTAGCGCAGTTTGAGACTCATCAGAATTATCACTTCCAAATTATAGGGCAAAATATGTGTAAAGTATAGCAAAAAATCCCTAAGTGGGGGTATTTATGGGCCTCAAACACAATTTTCTCCTCAACTTAAAGTCATGATTTTCGGCACATGTACTAAGAACATATTAATGTGTTGTCAGGTAAAATTTCAGCCAGCTGAGCATCATAGTTTGTGACCTACAGGGCTCTAAGTGGCCAAAAGTCCAATTTCTGACCTTAAGGTGGCCATAAGTTCTTTTTTACTGGGAGTTTAAGGTCACCTTAAAATAGGGATCTTCCTTTGGGCACCCTTAACATGTGTACCAAGTTTGAAAAAAAAATATTAATTTGTTTTTGAGTTATCGCGTCCACAAGGAAATTTCTACGGCGGCGGCGGCGGCGGCGGCGGCGGCGCGACGGACCTGAATCCAATATATCCCCGACTTTCGTCTGGGGATATAATTAAGCATACTAACTGGCGCTGTATGTATAAACAAATATGTCCTGGTCTGTATGTCTCCCTATTTAAACCAAATACAGCATGTGGTGGGTAATAAAAATGAGCAAAGCATTATGATGAAGTTTATTGCACTTAACTTCTTTTAACCAGTCATCTGTATAGTAAAATAAATAAATATAAGTCGGATCACTTAAAAGATTAGTTCTACTTTAACAACCCATATTTGTGCTATTGTTTTATCATTTTACGGGACAGTGGTTTTGTTGTATTATGCTTCTGAATCCTATAGTCCAGAGATTAGGTCTTATGAATGTCTGATTATATTGGATATACTGGAACTGTCTTTGATGGAATTTGTTCAAGATAACAAGGCATCATTGCCTTATCTCCTGCTGATACACAAAACTGTCAGCATCATTTACTCAACAAGGCTGTTTTACACGTTATCCACTGGCAATGCCAGGTGGGTTTTTTTCGGCTGAGAACAAGAAAATCACACAACTTATCAAACAAGTACATTTTCACTAAAGTGACATATTTTTGATTGGGAAACCGCAAGAAATTATTGAAATTTATTATGTTAGCAATGAAGCCAAACAAGATGGGGAGTTAATCATAAGGTCAGAGAATGTTTATGAACCATAAGCAGGCGTGTTACACTGCCCACTTAATATGCAGGGATAAAGCTGACGGGTACATGGCAACACACAGAATGCACTTGTACTGGATGTCAAAAAACACACACATAATTATCTGACTGTATTCTCACTTCACATTCTGTCAAATTTCATCATCCAAAACAGATAAAATCAAGATACTTTTTTACTTAAGCTAAAAACTTTGGGACTATTTTCTCATGGTAATGTATCAGTCATACAATTACTGTATTTTCTACAGTAAACGCCTGGAATGCATTTGACACAAATTTATTGAATAGTTCCAGAGATACTGTGTTTTTGTGACAAAATAATCCCTGTAAATATTTTCAAATATCACAGGAGACTTTCCGGGGTCAAATATTAAGAGTTTCCGAGATTTAGTGTAGTGTGTCTCCAACGAAAATTCATTGTTCTGGCTTGTTGTTTCAATTGTTTCTGTGTAGAGATTACGCTTTCTTTCGATGTAAAATATTGTGAGTAAATTTGCTAGTGCATGACACCAGCACTCACTTGTTGTTTCAGAAGGATCTCGTCATGTCTAGATCTTGTCTCACATAACCATGGCAGACATAAACAACTTGCCAGGAAATCACACAAAACCATTTAATTTTAAAATATCTTCAGCATTATATATATTACGTGCACATCTACACATTCAGTAAAAAAATCTTGTGTCTGTTGGTGGGTTCTAATTAAACTAATGTGGAAATATGACATTAATGCGAACTCTAATTTTAGGATAATAATACTACTACAAAAATTTTCAAATTCTCCAATCTCTAATTGGCCAATAATCCAATAATGAGTACTGATTGCTTTCATTTCTGACCCTTGGTCACTGAAAACTGCTAAAATGCCAAAATTAGAGAAAGTCTTTTATTAGAAAAATTACGGTAAATCTGTTCAAAGTGGAAGAAAATGATTTCAGAAAATACATCCAGATGTTTTTACCCTTAGAATTACACTGCTCTGCAGTTTTTCTTTTCTATACTATGAAACACCTCTGGACAAGCATCATTTTTCGGCTCTGCTACACTTTTTTGTCATCATCTCAACAAATATCGCAGAAACGAGATGTATTTTCCGTAAATTTAATTTGAGACGTGACAAGATGGATAGGTTTGAGTGGAGAATTATGGGCTGTGTTTCTATCAGTTTTGAAGGCGACACACTTTGCTGATAGGGGGGATAACTCAACCTCACCCATCTGCATAGAGACAAAAAGACGCACAGAACATCAGGACCAAACCTCTTATGTTTTATTCATTATTGAAGCTCTAGCAGGGAGATCACAGAATCCTCTTTCTCAATGAATCAAGCTTAGATTTCACAGGCTTTCTACAGAGCAAGTAAATGATAAATACAATCCCAAAGAGATGCCCTCTATAGTCTCTCAAGTCTGGATCTCTGTGGGTGCAACAAGTCACTGAGATAAAAAGCACCAACACTTCACTGCAAGTTAATTCCACATGAAAAATGTGACTACTCGGTGATTTCTTAAAAGTTTCTTGAGAAAAACACTGTGACAACTATTTCACACATATTTTAAATGTTGAGATTTTTTTCATCTCAGAAAAAAAATCTAAAAATTAATCCTTACACTAAAAATTTGTAAAGTTCCCTTTTTAACTATAAAGTACTCGTGTCATACGAAAGAGAATTCTCACCACGGAGCGTTTTTGAAAATTCTTGGAATCTTTGGTGTGCTGAATATTATTTGAATTTTTCCCAAAATAAATGACTTCTTCCTTTGGTCAGGCCCTACCACATAAAAAAAATTTAGAAATATCGTTTCATTATTTTTGGAGCTATTGAGGACACAGGCTATTTATTTAGTGTTTTATGTCACGCCCAGTACCTTATCGGTTATATTGTGACGGGTAGTTGGAACAGCAGAGGAAACCAGTACATACACTCGGTGAATTTTCTGTCCTTTAAACTGCTGACCAACGACAAGCAACTATCAGCTTTCCCGCATGACTTCAGGCTTGGATTCCACAAACAAACAAATACATCCAAGAGGAGGAAATAATATTACAAAAAATAAATCTGATAGGACTTTTGGTGCACCCTTTACTAAATCTATTAATCAATAATTAAATCAAATGTCAAGGGTCACCAAAACCACTTCCACTAAAAGTGGAATTCCAGATACAGGCAAATATGAATGAAGAAGTTCCTGTAATGACTGGATATTTCTTACAAATTTACAAGCACCTCTTTTTTACAGAGTTCAATGTAATTGGGTTAATGAATAACTAGAAATAGGCCGCCCTGTTGATAGTAGATGCGAATAGAAACAGGATAGCATAGAAGAACACACATTATCATGTGTAATGTCCACCCATGAACCTTTTGCCCAAATTGTACAGTAGTCTTACAAGACCCTGTTTCATTTATAAAATATATCAATGATGCTTAAATATTTGTTAGTGTAGATGTAAATTATTTCAGCTTCATGCCTTTTTGCATTGGTTGGGTTGAAAATTTTGACGAAATCACTCTATCTTGCACGGTTAAGAAGATAGAAGCAAATTCCTGTTTTTCTATTTTTGGCAAAAATTTGAAAATTCAAAATGGCCGCCATTTTTGGGAAAAGGAAATTTTTTTGAAAATTGCCAAGAGTACATTTCTTAGATACCCTATGGGTCGAAAATTTCAACAAAATAACTCTATTTTGCACGGTTAAGGCCAGTTAGTGTTTTTCCATTTTGGGCAAAAATTCGAAAATTCAAAATGGCTGCCATTTTTGGGGAGGGGAAAATTTTTTGAAAATTGCAAAGATTACATTCCTTAGATACCCTGTGGGTTGAAAAATTTCAACGAAATCGCTCTATCTCGCATGGTTAAGGAGATAGAAGCAAATTTGTGTTTTGCCATTTTTGGCAAAAATTTGAAAATTCAAAATGGCCGCCATTTTAGGGGAGGGGAAATTTTTTTTTAAATTGCCAAGAATACAATGCTCAAATACCTGTGGGTCGAAAATTTTGACGAAATCGCTCTATCTCGCACGGTTAAGGAGATAGAAGCAAATTTGTGTTTTGCCATTTTTGGCAAAAATTCGAAAATTCAAAATGGCCGCCATTTTTGGGGGAGGGGGAAATTTTGGGAAAATTGCAAAGATTGCATTCCTTAGATACCCTGTGGGTCGAAAATTTCGACGAAATCGCTCTATCTCGCACGGTTAAGGAGATAGAAGCAAATTTGTGTTTTGCCATTTTTGGCAAAAATTCGAAAATTCAAAATGGCCGCCATTTTTGGGGAGGGGAAAATTTTTTGAAAATTGCAAATATTACACTCCTTAGATACCCTGTGGGTCGAAAATTTCGACGAAATCGCTCTATCTCGCACGGTTAAGGAGATAGAAGGAAATTTGTGTTTTGCCATTTTTGGCAAAAATTCGAAAATTCAAAATGGCCGCCATTTTTGGGGAGGGGAAAATTTTTTTAAAATTACCAACAGTACAATGCTCAGATACCCTGTGGGTCGAAAATTTTGACGAAATCGCTCTATCTGGCACGGTTAAGGAGATAGAAGCAAATTAGTGTTTTGCCATTTTTGGCAAAAATTCGAAAATTCAAAATGGCCGCCATTTTTGGGGAGGGGAAAATTTTTTGAAAATTGCAAAGATTGCATTCCTTAGATACCCTGGTGGGTCGAAAATTTCGACGAAATCACTCTATCTCGCACGGTTAAGGAGATAGAAGCAAATTAGTGTTTTGCCATTTTTGGCAAAAATTCGAAAATTCAAAATGGCCGCCATTTTTGGGGAGGGGAAAATTTTTTTTAAATTACCAAGAGGCCAATGCTCAGATACCCTGTGGGTCGAAAATTTTGACGAAATCGCTCTATCTCGCACGGTTAAGGAGATAGAAGCAAATTTGTGTTTTGCCATTTTTGGCAAAAATTCGAAAATTCAAAATGGCCGCCATTTTTGGGGGAGGGGAAAAATTTGGGAAAATTGCAAAGATTGCATTCCTTAGATACCCTGTGGGTAGAAAATTTCGACGAAATCGCTCTATCTCGCACGGTTAAGGAGATAGAAGCAAATTTGTGTTTTGCCATTTTTGGCAAAAATTCGAAAATTCAAAATGGCCGCCATTTTTGGGGAGGGGAAAATTTTTTGAAAATTGCAAATATTACATTCCTTAGATACCCTGTGGGTCGAAAATTTCGACGAAATCGCTCTATCTCGCACGGTTAAGGAGATAGAAGCAAATTTGTGTTTTGCCATTTTTGGCAAAAATTCGAAAATTCAAAATGGCCGCCATTTTTGGGGAGGGGAAAATTTTTTAAAAATTACCAACAGTACAATGCTCAGATACCCTGTGGGTCGAAAATTTTGACGAAATCGCTCTATCTTGCACGGTTAAGGAGATAGAAGCAAATTAGTGTTTTGCCATTTTTGGCAAAAATTCGAAAATTCAAAATGGCCGCCATTTTTGGGGAGGGGAAAATTTTTTGAAAATTGCAAAGAGTACACTTTTCAGATACCCTGTGGGTCGAAAATTTTGACGAAATCACTCTATCTCGCACGGTTAAGGAGATAGAAGCAAATTTGTGTTTTGCCATTTTTGGCAAAAATTCGAAAATTCAAAATGGCCGCCATTTTTGGGGAGGGGAAAATTTTTTGAAAATTGCAAATATTACATTCCTTAGATACCCTGTGGGTCGAAAATTTCGACGAAATCGCTCTATCTCGCACGGTTAAGGAGATAGAAGCAAATTTGTGTTTTGCCATTTTTGGCAAAAATTCGAAAATTCAAAATGGCCGCCATTTTTGGGGAGGGGAAAATTTTTTTAAAATTGCAAAGAGTACACTCCTTAGATACCCTGTGGGTTGAAAATTTCGCCGAAATCGCTCTATCTCGCACGGTTAAGGAGATAGAAGGAAATTAGTGTTTTGCCATTTTTGGCAAAAATTCGAAAATTCAAAATGGCCGCCATTTTTGGGGAGGGGAAAATTTTTTGAAAATTGCAAAGAGTACACTCGTCAGATACCCTGCGGGTCGAAAATTTTGCCGAAATCGCTCTATCTCGCACGGTTAAGGAGATAGAAGCAAATTACTCAAAAGTAGTACTGAAAATACACAATGAAGTACCTAAATGGCTATTACTCATGTACTGACAAAGCTATCAGTCCCAAATGCAATACCAAGCGAGCTATGGACATAACAATCTTGTATTCAAAATTGTAGTAAAATATCTTTAATTATCTTGGCTTAAATGCACGGAAACCAATGGGTACTGAAAATAGCTGTACTTAAGTATTACTCAGTAAGCAAAAGAGGTACAACAGCCAAAAGCAATCCCAAGCAAGCTACTGACCCAATAAGCCTGCATACCAAATTTGGTGACAATAGCTCTAATACTTTTCCTTTAAATGAGCGGAAACCATGCGTGACGCCGGACATCGGACGCCGGACGCCGGACATCGGACGGTGAAAAAAACAAAAATAATATATCCACCCCCCAGGGGGGTGGACATAAAAATAAAAGTATGCTGCGCATTTTTAAAGTTTGCCCTTAAATACCTTTACAGTAAACTTGTCTTATAGACGGGAAACGGACATCCCTATATCTCAGTTGTCTAAGCGCCAATTCCCGCTAACTCAACCTACTTAAGATGCTGAGCAAATAGAAGACTCTAACACACCAGGGAATATCTCAAAGCCTCTTTGATGTGATACAGAATCAAAGTCAGAGTTTAGGGGTCCAGTAATATGCAGGTTTAGTAAGTACCACTACGGGATGAAGTTATGTCTGACATGCCGTGGATTCTCTATAAGAAGGCCAATAATCTCTCCACCACATCCACCTAATTCTACCCATCCTGGCTGCCTGGTCATCTCTTTATATCCAGGATTAGTCCATGGATCTAGCAGTTAAGATTGCTAACAAAAAATGCCAGATCTGCATATATCTCACACCCTGAGGCTACTGTGGCAGTCTATTTCATGCTGTCATTGTTTATATTCACTGAGATCCCTATTTATTGCATAACCTACTGACTACAAGATTAACCGTACACTTCATATATAGACCACTGCTAACAATAAAACATGTCATCACTTTTAGTAAAATATCCACTATATCAATCAACAGTACTCTATACTATCTTATATTTAGCACTTTATTGTGTTTATAGCACATAATCTCTGAGATTGATACACAAGGAAGCACTAGAAGAATGGGAAGTTTAAGGTTTCATATTTGACTTAAGATTTATGTAATTTAAACAAAAATTAGTTCTTAAATTTAAGTGCTGTACAGGTAAATACAGATAAAGAAAATAAAGTTGTTTGAGCATTAGTAATGCACAGCAAATATCAATCAATGGTTTCCGTTGACTCAGATATAAAGTAAAATTGTTACAATCTGTTTCCTTTCTATCAGAACATCAAATTTTGCAGACAATTGCTGACTTTACCCCCCTCTCCCTCCCCTCCCCCCCCCCCCCCCCCCCCCCCCCAAAAATAAATAAATAAATAAACACAAAAAAAATAAATAAATACCTGTCAAAGCAAATAGCACATTTTGGCATGACAATAAAAACTCCAGGTCAAATTTTACAGCAAAAATGAACAAATGGAAATTTCATTAAGTCAGGACGGGCTTCAATCTAGCAATTCTGCTGCTATTGTCGCTGCAGACAGCAGCTATTATGATTAGCAATGAAAATGGACAAATAAATGCCACACTAATACCAAAAGTCATGCAGGTACCACGAGTATATTAAGACCTGGAACAATAGAGTCAATCATGTGACCTTCCCAATACACAGATCTATTAATAATAGATGCTGCTGAATCAGCTCAAATTTTTTTTTTCATTTTGCCATTTACAAGATGAAAAACGTGTAATAAAGACTTTATAAAGCACATAAATAAAGCATGATATTCTTATTTTACAGCCAGTGAGCTCTAACAGCCTTTACTGAGATTGTGATCAATCTTTAATTGACCAGAGTTTCATCTGACTACAGGACCTCCCCTCCCCGTGGCACAAGTAATGCTGATGAAAGTCAATGTGAATCTGCGAGGCCATAGCTCAAAAGTGCAGTAAAATAGGAAGGCTCGGGGCACAACACAGCAGCTTTATATTAGGCTGGGACAAGACTCAAATAAACTTAGACTGTCCCTCAGATACAGCAGTAACTAAACCTGAAAGTCACAATATGACGAAAAAGTGGCAGCATGACACTATCACATGTTTCAAGATCATATCTCAATACCATCCCAGTATAATCACTGAGGTTATTACCTCCATCAAGTAGGTTATGCTAATGAGTTCGTTCAGTTGTTTGTTTGTTATTTGTCAGTGTCTGCAATTACTCCAACACTAATGAATGCATCTTTATGAAATTCTTGAACAAATTTGCCATAATATTAGGTTTTACCAGAGATAGCCACAGCTTACCTTGGAGTAACATATTAGTTATTTACGGGTGATAATGCAAGATTTGGGGTTGGGTGCTTTCAAAACATTGGCCTTTTAAAGACAACACTTTGCCACATACATTTGGTCTGGGTACTTAACATCTAAGACAAGAAGTTGTCTGAGTGAGGTTTGATCCCAGGACAATACAGCCTGAAATCAACTCTCTTACCATAACACCAAAAGAACACCATGCCTTATGATCGTTGTTCCATATATTCACTCACACACTTGCAATGGAACTTGAGAAAGAGTTCTGGGGTCGTATTTTACAACAATATTTAGACTATTTCTAACTTAGGTTTTAAGTATTACTTGGATTTTAAATAAGAAATTATGAAACTGAACATTCCTACCTTTTGTTTCATAAATACCAAGTCCAAGAAAAACTTAAGTGAAGAACCTTCCCTTACTTAGATCTAAGGTTACCTTTCCTAATTATTGTTGTGGAATACGGCCCCAGGTAAATACTTAATAGTGGACTAGATAACGTCTAAGCTTATTTTATTATCTGAAGGAGACACAAGTAAGACCTAAATCTTATGACTTGGAACATTCTTTTACAATGAGTCACACATGTTTGACAGTTGCTATCAACTATTAACACATTACAGTGGTATGATTTCATATTAAAAGCTAGAAAGCACTAGTGCAGCACAGACCTCCACTAATGCAGCTGAATATCCCCATCTCATAGCTTTACCCAAAAACTACCTTTATTTAATTTTAATCCCATCATGGGATAATACGACCATGTAAATACAGTCAAAATGAGACTTTTTGAAAATCAGGATTTTTTGTATCCTGAATGCAATCTTCCTATGGTCAGGCCTTACCTACATAAAACTACAGTGTTGATTCTAGGAATTTCAAAAAGTGGGGGCGATCCCCCACCACTACACAAAATGTGGGGGAGGGGCTAAAAATTCTGGGGGACGACTTTATGATAAGTTTAAACTAATAAAAAATACATTTTCAGTTTATTTAGGCATTTTTAACAGTGGACTTCTATTAATTAGTGGTCAATTTTTATTGTCTTGCCCAATAAAAATAAACTTCAAGGCTAGTGATAGAATTTAAAAAAAATACTGAAAATGGTTATTTACATCAAAGTGGCTCCTGTCATGGCATTATGGTTTTAAGTTTTCATCTGAAGTCATGGCATCACAAATTCAGTCATTACACCATCAATTCATACAAATATGTTGGAAACCCCCACAGAATACCATGACCTCATGAATAGTAATGAGTAGTCCACAAATTCTTCAAGTAAAATATTGCTAAAAAATCCAATGGAATCGTCAAATATTTTTTACGCATACATGAGCTCTGTAGTCCTTCCTAGTATTTGATCTTAAATCAGAAAATATTAAGAATTAAAACCACCACGAAAATCTGTGACCTCATTAATATTAATGAGTTGTCTGTGAATTTTGATCCAGTAAAATACTAGTATTTTTCTAGGGAATTCCGACAGATACGTAGTACTACGCCAATAGGGTCACCACCGGCTTCACTGCCATGGCCTGTTGTGGTAACAATCCAGTCTACTGTAAGTTTCGTTTTTCTTGCAGCCATTTTTTATATAATCATCCACTTTCAGCTTAATTTTATATTTTTGGGTATAATATGTCCAAATACTGTCTGTACCTCATAATATATTTGAGTTTGTAAACGATCACGAAACCAAAATCGTCTACAGGCATTATTCGAAGAACGTTTCGACGGAAAAATCAAAACCTCGACAAACTCTCGCTCCACGCATCGTTTCGATTTCTTTTATCTCTCGTCTTTTCGCTTCGTATATATATCCCGCATTGCCTTGTGATGAATGCGTTCTTTTACAATCTTGTCCCCGCATACTTCGATGAAATCCGCGAGCAAAAGCAAATTAATGCGAGATATCGCAGAAAACGCATCCTAGAAGCAACTCTGAACTATTTCATGAGGATCTGATGACTTTTGAAGTGTGCTACATACAAAGGCCAAGGAATTGGAAATCTGGTAAAAATGGGACTTGCTTTTACTATAGGAGTAATTGGGAACACACAGACAGACAAACAAGAGAATGTACTCAAAACATAACCTTCTAGGCAAAGGTAATAAAAGATCACTGGGTTTAGTGGATTAACAGTAATCTATTTTTAGTATAACTACGAACTGTAAGGTGACCAGGCTACTCTGGCGCTTCTGATAACTTCTGTGTGATAGAAGGGTCTCTGGGGAAAGCTGTGGGATTGCCATATATAACTTGACTCCTAGCACTAGGCCCTAGTTTCAATCAACACCTCTCCATATTGGGATTCAACCTTTCCAGCTGAGTGCCACCCTAAAGCAGCAAATCCTACACAGGGGTTATCTCCACCAGAGATTTGCACTAAACTACTGCCTTTTTTTAGCCAGGAATTGTAATTATTATTGAAGGAATTTCTACAACAGAAACGGATGACTATATTGGCCCTACTGTCATGGCCACTGTCATAAAACAACCCAGACCAGCTGCCAGCCTTCCAGACATCAATACAGAGTGTGCTTGGAAGATCAATGATTTAAATCTTTTGGTTTGTTTTCTGGTTTTTAAAACCTAATACCTGAAACATGATCATGACAGTGTAATGATATATATTAATAAAATTACTGAAGTGAAACAAACTTGAAATGAAAAAAAACTGTTTCACCTTGAATCAAACTGGATAACTCATCACAATAAATGTAGATGATTCACAGACCTTTTTACCTGTGAATATAATCCATCTTGATTCAAACATACAAAATATTTCCGCAAAGAATGGTCATACTAAAAAAGTAGAAAAACCTTTTTCACTGATGAAGGATGGTATATTAACACTTTTACTAATACTCTCAAGACTTCAATGACCCATAATTAAAGTAGGTTTAATGCAAAGGGGCATTTGGCCATTTGTACAGGTTACTTTACAAGCTTTTATTGGTTTATCATTAATAACACACTGAAACTAATCGAATCTCAGTTAAAAATGCAGAGTTTATTTTATAATTTTATGTGAAACTTTATCCTTGGAATCTGATAACAATGGTATGTAGTTATACCATGCTACAAGTCTGTTACCTCATCATATTGAAAATATAGGCCAAGTATCAATCAGTTCAACTTCAAAAGTATTGTTTTTCATATGATATTAAATATTTAGAATACTTTCAAATGTTAAATCTCTTGTCTACAATTTTCCGGGCAAACCTTTGTGGTTTTGACACCATTATGTTCATTAACAAGGTCTCACTGGTCATGTTCTCGAATTTTTTTAGATTGTTCTTAGATTCTGTCAAACGATGGGGATTATGTGCTATAAAAATTTATATTACATTAGATTTGCACAATACCTCACAAATAGCATCACATGACTGTCAATGATGATCAAACACTGCATTCATCCTCGGTACAGTTCTCTACATTTTTAAGCAGGGCCGGGCTTATAAGACAAAGCACTTGAACTGTACACTGTCCAACCTCAGCAACATAGCACTACTTATTATATAACCAGCTGATGGACACATTTTCACAGAAAAAGAGGAGACCCTTCTCATACATGCAAGGAATTCAAAGACTTGGGTTTTGAACAGAAACATATGCATCTACAAACAATTAGTGTTTTTTCCTTGATACCCAGTTGACTGGAGGTCATCCATCAGCCAGTGGCTGCTTTGCCAAATGATGGACGAGAGTTTGGGAGACTGAGAAATGGCATCACATAATCCACAGGTTTTACCACAAACTGCAGGCCCTCTGAAAAATACTCATAAGTACTTAGTTCATTTCTGCAGAAACTGATGGCTCTGTCATCTGTAAATGCCTTCTTTCAATAAAGATTTAGTTAATTTAGGCTTTGAAGATTTAAGTGACAATGACAAATATCAGTGGGACAAAACATGCAAAGCACAGGTAATGACAGCAAAACTGATAATAACCATTTTCAGAAATGAAACTAATGTAAGACTAGTTTCCTTCATGTCACTAACTTACAAAAAAATGCCGCTTCAAAGGATATATACTACACTGTCTCAAAACACAAAGTAAATTTCAATCTTTGATTAACCTTCAAAGGAAATAGTGTTGGATGTTAAGTCTATTACTGTAGATCACATGCATTCCTACTGGCTGTTCAAACAGCATTGAATAAAACAGTCAGAACAGGATAAAACAGAAAATGCAATTTAGAAGGATTCTAATCTATCTGGCAGTTGATTATTTTTATTATGTTCACAAAAAAAAAGAGAAAAAAATCTTTAAAGCTATCAGAAAACAAACACAAAATGGAGCACTCTTCCCAAAAGTTAAGTAGCTTTAAAGTTGAAAATGTTTCATAAATAGGGAAATAATATTGCAGTGTAAAGCAATACATAATCAGAAATAAATTAACAACACTGAATCTCTGAGAGCACGTGTACAAATGAGGACTGTAGCATTCTGTATTGGTCACCAACAATAAACAACCATGTATGTTTTGACATTGCCATAGGGTTATACTACTAAATTGGAAACTTCTGAATCTTTGTCTAGATTTTACTTTCTCATATCCATGCACTTGTCCAATTACATTAGTCCCGAGAAATCACCTTCCTTTTTAATACTGTTTTTGGCACAATTGCCTTCGAGACATTTTGAGGTAGATGAGAAGTCAGCACTAGAAAATTAAGAAATTGCATAAACTATCTGCAGACTACAGAACAGGAATTTCAGGATACTTTCGGAGCACTGTCAGTTATATAAAGGTCCAAACAATGTTTAAATAGAGAAAATAATGTCTAAGAGAAAGATAATGCATGTAAAGATGAAATATTAAAACAAGACAATTCAATAACAAGATAACAGCATTAATCAGTAAACTAAACATTACGAGACTCTTTATCTACATTTGGCATGGCTGTATTATGGTTCGGATGTTTTGAATATTACCATGCATACAGAAGTGGTAATACATTCAACGAATGCTTATGTGTGGTGTTGGAGCAAAATCTGTGGCTCACTTGATGAAATTCAATCTGTTACTATGGGAAGTTGTAAAAGTGAAATTCTTAATGAATTCTCATATGACTTTAACAGTGCTTAATCTGCATGTCTTCTACATGAATAAACAAACTTAACCAGCTGCTTAGGAATTACATAATATCTATTTGACAATAAGATCCTCTATGAACCTTTACATTCACAACCATGTCACTGCATTGATGTGTCCAAGAATTATGTGACAGTTGCTATGCATAGATTAAGAAATTAATTTTGGCATCCCAATCTGCTCTTAAATGCTCTTTGACCTCTCCACTGGAGAATTTCATACTTCTTCCCAAGGACCAGGTAGTAATTCAAACCAAAAAAGACGGGTACTGAAGCCATGAAAGAGTAAGGATCAGACAGGTACTGAAGACATGAAACAGTAAGGATCAGACAGGTACTGAAACCATGAAAGAGTAAGGATCAGATAGGTACTGAAACCATGAAAGAGTAAGGATGAGCCAGGTACTGAAGCCATGAAAGGGTAAGGATCAGACAGGTACTGAAGCCATGAAAGGGTAAGGATCAGACAGGTACTGAAGCCATGGAAGAGTAAGGATGAGCCAGGTACTGAAGCCATGAAAGAGTATTTATTTATTTAGGGTTTTATGTAGCTTTTAACGCTGTACCGGTCATATCATGACAGGTAGTTGGAAGGGCAGAGGAAACCAATACATACAGTTGGTCAAGGTTCTGTGCTGTAAACTGCTGACCAACGGCAGGCAACTACCAGCTTTCCCACTTGAGGCCGCACTAGGAACCGAACCCCCACCTCAGAGGTGGGATGCGTGAGTGTTACCACTGTGCCACGATGGCCCCCACCATGAAAGAGTAAGGATCAGACAGGTACTGAAGCCATGAAAGAGTAAGGATCACTCAACTTGATACTGGAAAAATAATATATAACTTTACTTTGAAATTGTTAAAAATATTCTAAACCTCACTTAAATGCTGCAGGGTTTAAGTCAAACCTCAAAAAGATCAGACTTAAAACAGGGATAGTGGGACATTCTCTTGCTAGTTAGGAAAGCGGGATTTTCATCTCTTGATCCATTTACAATTAGACAATTTATATTCAAAATCCAACAAAATGCTAAAATCCAACCAGAGCATTCAGAGAGCATATACCTCTGCAAGGCACAATTAATAAGTATATAGGAAAATCCAGATTATTAAGTTTATCCAGTGATCCTGATCGCTCTAAAAATTTAACAGGATCTAAGTTGGACCAAGACACATCTTCTGAATTTTTTTTCAGGAAGATCCAACCAGTAGAACCAGACAGACAGACATGAAAATAATATCCCTTAGAAGAGGTACAAGTTATTTATTTAATGTCCACACAGGAATGAATTTTAGCATACCACATTAGTAATACAGGAAAGAAAATTGAAACAAATTTGGGTTCTGTTCATATAGTGGCAAATAAGAGACTGGATCAAAGATTTAACCATTGAGTTTCATTTTACTGTAATGGCAAAATACTGATGGAAGTGCAATTTACTGTTACTCAAGTTACTGCCTCAATCAACGCATAGATACTGTGGCAGAATCTTTAATGGACATTAACTTCAGAAATCAGAGAAGGAATATAAATGTTGAAAACCAAAACAAAGTCTTTACAATTAAATATTAAAACCTTAAATACCATTACCCTATTTGAGGCCAAGTGAAACATGGTGGAAATTTTTTTTAAAATGTATTTTACAAATGCATTAACTTGATAGAAATCAAATTTCAACAGAAAATGGGAATACCATACTTTTTGTAGTAAACACCCATGGCCATGTTTTTTTTCAAAAGAGAGTCCCTTTAAGAATGAAAAACACAGATTCAAGAATTCTCTCGCAAGTTAAGCAACACTTGCAATTAGTTTTCTATCTCGTATTTTCTATTTTTGGAGGTATTTCCTTTAAGTGTAATAGTCAGCAAACATGGGTAAAACAATCAATATGCAAGGTATTTTATTGCATACTCCAAATTATTTACAGCTACTGTAAAAATGTATGTGGTAATATCACTGTAAGTCAGCAATCATGACTTAAAATCGCTGAGGTGGGACACAGGGATCAGAATGATATACAAGATCCAGACTGAAAAGCTTCAACATTTACTGGGCATATCATAACTGAATACCATTTGCTTCAATTTCTGAACCTTGGTCAATACAAAAATTTATTAAAGGTGTTGGGGGTCATTATTAAAGTGGGGGCTTTTAATACAGATTTTAAGGTATACCATATATATTGTCAGTTTTTGCCATTTGACAACGAAAAACACATATATATATCTATTAGATTCTGAAAAAGAAAGTAAGTCCAGAGTAGTGGAAATTTATGTTCCATAGAGATCTCTATAATATGACTGAAAGCAATGTTCCAGGAAGAATTGAGGACCAAGTGGAAATGAACAACGCCATCAAGACCAGGACATTATGTCAGCCAGCATCAAAATGTGCAAACCATACAAGATAAAAAATTTTGACATCAATGACAGGATATTTATGTGACAGGCCAATACTAGATAATCATCTTTTGTTAGCCAGCACAACTATTTAAATATTGGAGAATAATAATTACTTGCAGTAAATTTGTGCACCCAAGGTGCCTTTCCACAACTTATTATGTCCAAAACTTCAATTTTTGTATTAATAATAACAATAATACTTTATTTCAGACATACTACATATAATAAATTACAAGTAGGTTATAATATAGCAGTCCATACAACTTGTACAATTACAAGTAGGTTATAATATAGCAGTCCATACAACTTGTACAATTACAAGTAGGTTGTAATATAGCAGTCCATACAACTTGTACAATTACAAGTAGGTTGTAATATAGCAGTCCATACAATTTGTACAATTTGTATTTATACAATTTCTCAGGTACTACTCACTTTCCCAAATTGTAAGTTTACTAAAATATCAAAAGTGGGAAAAATTGAGTCTGAGCTCACATTCATGCAGATGTTAAAATGTGTATCAAATTTGATGTTTTATGATAAATTTTTTCAGTTTGATGAATGAGCAGAAAATGTAAATATATGGTTCTTGTGCAAGAAACCAGCTCAGCTGCATCAACTTTAAATAGACCCTAAATGCTAAAATATGTCAAAAATCATATGCTCAAATATTCAAGAGGTGATCTTGCTATTATTTTTCAATCTTACAACCTATGAACAAACTAACATTCGTCAAACATTGGAATACTACAATGGCTGAGTAAATGAATTTACAGAGATAAAAGTGTGACTACCGTAAACATAAAACTTATTGATCCCCCTTAACGGCCACATCACAAAAACTCTTTATGTATTCTTTCCATTATAAAATGCAGCAAAAAACAGAAATCTATCTCTATAATTACACATGCTGGTGTTCTACCTTGAAATAGTAGTAGTTGTTTATGCCTTCAAATGTGCCAGTGGAAAGTTGCTCTGCATTTCAACAATGCCAATCATGGACGCCCAATTGCCAATCACCAACATGTATCTGTCCTCAAAGGGGTGTACAGAAAAAAGCCCATCAGGAAAAATGCCCATCGGCTAAATTGATGGGAAGGAAAATTGCCCATCATTTTTTTTTAATTTAGTGTTTTATTTAAAATACTGACAACATAACACAACTTTGTCAACAAACTTTATTAGATTAAGAACAACTTTACATGATTACACAACTTTTTAGTTCTATTTTATTGGAAACGACTACATAGGATTAGAACTAACACAAACTTATAGGACGACACAATTTCTATCACTATTTTATTGTAAAAAGGACTCAATATATTACAAGGTAACATCAACTGACATGATACTACAATTTTTAGCACTGTTTCATTCAGATGCAGCCTTCCTTTGATATAAATAAATGAAAGAAGTAACAGAAATAATTGTAATTTGCAAATCTAATCTCAATCTTAACCCATCATTTGATTTATACTGAGGTAAGAGAATGAAAGAAGCAATGATAATGAAAGTTGCAATTTGTAATTACCCTCACACACTGCCCATTAACTGATTGGTTCTCAGCTTTGAAACAATTCATACACACGTTATACATCAAACAATAACTTTTTCTTGATCTCACCTGAGTAGACACACCACATACACCATTCCTTAGATGTAAAGAAAAAAACTTAGCAAACTTATGCACTCTTCCTTTGATATAAATAAATAAAAAACATATGAAACTGGTGCATAAAACTGAAATAGAAGAGGGTCTTAATCAATTGTAAATGTATTTTATCATTACCTTTCATCAGATGTTTATAAATACTTTGAAAAAAATTGATGGGCAATTTTCCTACCCATCACTTTAGCTGATGGGCAAATTTCCTGATGGGCGTTTTTGTTGATGGGATTCATTTGATGGGCATTTTTCCTGATAGGCTTTTTTCAGGGATTCGTCCACAAACATAATCTCACTTCTTTACCTTGCTTTTATAATTTCAAACATGTTGGTTTTTAAGCAACAAACTCCTTATTCCTGCATTTAGCAGTCCAGAATATGCAGGAAATGGGAGCCCTGTAAGGTAAAAACTGAAATTACTATTTCTATTTCCATTTCTAATATATCAACTGACACTTGCAAAAATACAGCAAAGTCACAAAAAACCTGCCATGATTGCCAGCATTTTTAGTATCCTATCAGATCAAAAATGAGCTACAAAATATATCTCCTACCATTTCCCCAAAACAACTATTTTTTCTAAAGTGTCATAAAATTGGTTTCAAACAAACATTTTCAAATTTCCTGCTTGAAATCTTTCTAGATATCTCCTACTGTTTCCAAGATATTTGGGATTTACAAAAATACTACCGTTATACTGTCACAAAATCTGGCCAAAATCCATCTTTTCTGTTATGACACTAGCGGCACTCTTAGATATCCTGTTTGTTTGAAAGTGAGTTCGAAATTCCTGTATCTTTTACCCTTTTCAAAAAATTTATAACTTTTAAAAATACAAAAGAATCTGGACATCCGAGAAAAGATTTTAATAATTTAAT
This sequence comes from Sabellastarte sp. h YS-2021, assembly GCA_964017235.1. Classification (NCBI taxonomy): domain Eukaryota; kingdom Metazoa; phylum Annelida; class Polychaeta; order Sabellida; family Sabellidae; genus Sabellastarte; species Sabellastarte sp. h YS-2021. The sequence continues at coordinate 178,079,847 of OZ024929.1, read as the reverse complement.
AATAATGCTAGCATGTCTTGAAAAAACAACAATACCTACAGAGATGTTTATGGTTTTACCTGATAGCTTACTATTCTGAGTCTAATTTGTGCTTGTGGTATCCAGATCTGTCCATCCGTCCGTCTTCTACAGCGCTTTAACACTAAAGGTAGCTCTGGCTTGGATGAAATACTGGTACTTCTTATTTACTGTTACAAGAGATTCTCATTTTTCTAGTAATTAACCCTTTTTCATGTTCTGATTTTTGTACATATTGCTGCATCAAAGACGTTTTTTATATTTTAAAATATAAATGTAATCTGGCACTTAACACAAATTCCTCCCAAATACAATTACTGTAGCTGGAGGACAGTTTCCAATGCCTGGGATTCTGCCTCCTGGCTGTGACATTGTACATTAGCATAAATTTCCCCAATAATCTAGTTTTACTTTTAACTTAATTGAATTGGAGTGACCCTCAACAGACAAGGTGTTTATCTTTAGCCTGTGGTGCCTCAAGCCATTTTCTATTGACAAGGGCTGCATACTATGACCAAGAAACAACAATCTCTCGTAAGTTGAAGCTCAAGGGTTCGGGAAAACCCTTCAACTTTGCCAGGAATTCTAAATAAGAGGGTTAATTTCAATGGAAGAGACCCACTGAGGACTTAATACTTAATTTCACTTTAGGTCGGAGTTTGGTTGCATGCAACGGACATTTTGGTAAGGTCAAAGAAAACCACAGTCAGGGATAGCAATTTAAGCTCAGTACCTTAAATACATCTTGTAGTATATCTGGATGCAAGAATCTCATTATTTACTTAAGGAAGTGAGTTTATTTCAAATGTTCTTTGGACCTAAATTGCAAGTCTGGGATATTGATGTATTTAGACCTGAATAACAGGTGCAATTGTTGTCTTGGTAAAGTCACAGAAAAGTCACAGTGTGAACATATGACCCCAGTAATATTGAAAAAGTTTAAATTTAGACAACTAATTTAACCACTGCAGACAAACAATCTCAGCTTCTAAGGTTGAAAATCACATTCATGTGGTATGTTGTGAACATGAATGGATAGACTTTCCACCCGTCCTTATTTCTTGCACAAGTTTTTAGCCTTGAATCTGAGACAATATATACACTGAATATCTAAATACAAAAAATTCAAAGCATCAGCCTACAGGCCAAGTGGAAAAGTGTCTGTAGTTCTTTTCATTGTTCATTAAATTTAATCATGCTCTTAATTTTTTATTTTTATTGCAAACTGGAAGATAATATGAACAGACTCTGTCTGAATATTTGTAACTACTGTTCAAATGAGTTGTAGTGTAACAAATGCTTCTATGGTAAATGAGAAGAGTTATTTTCCAATATGATGGGAGTGCTGTTCTGTAGGTATAACGGAACTTTATTATCCAAACATATTCATAGCAAAACTGCACTTTATACAACAGAAACACTAACATATAAGTAATATATTTGGTAAAATATAGTAGGCGAGGAATTTGCTGACCTATAATACAACAATAACTGAGTAAGAAGCTTTCAAACTTATGAGGCACATAATTAGCTGACCTATAACATGATGACAAGCAAATGAGAGGGTCTCAAAATTGAAGGTTATTTATTATATGGAGAGAACATTAAAAATGCATGTTTTGCACTTGGTAAGCTTGTATCTTTCATTTATCACTTGTTGTACTACAGAAATCTGTTTTCCTGACATATAAATGGTAACAGGCTAGCTTGATTAGTCCTGTGGATGAAACAGAGAAATAGATTACTTATAACCTAGTGTTCAGACCAATGAACTGACCTGGGTTGGATCAGATTGGAGCAGATGGGGGATTAGGTGTGAACACTCTCAATCTTGATTGATCTGGATTAATTCTAACCCTCGTCAGGAGGTTAGGAGGTACAAGCAGATTGAGGTAGACTAGTTCAACCCCCTTTATAGTCTAAACCTTCTTAATCTGATTAAATCAGGGTTGAGTGTGTGAGCAGTTTAATCAATGGCTTGATGCTGGCTTGGCTTTTATTGTGCTGTTTAAAACAAGAGGGTCCAATGACATAGCCAATTATAAGAAAATTGTCACATATGTAATAAGTCCTAACTTTTTGAAGTGTCTCCTCAGATAAATTAAAGCAATATATGCATGCTGCTTGCAATTAAATCAATACAAATGTATATAAAGTATAGTAAAGTTCTCTCCATATAATAAAGTACCTATAATATAAATTACATATTTTTGTAAAGAAAGATAGTTTGGTGCATTGACACCAAAACTTGTTTCAAACTTGACTTCTGTGATATATAATAGGAAAGCTTCCCGCATGACATATACAAAAAATATATATCACGAATGAAGATAACAATATCATGCAAGTGCAAAGCACGAATATTATATTGTTAATCTTCATGAGTGATATATTTTTTCTGTATATGTGTAATGAGGGATGTTTTACTTTAATTATCCACCATTTTGTATGACTTATAAGTCAAATTGCATGAATATTTCATGAGAGAATGTGAAAAGGCTGTCAAAAAGAACAGGCAATCTTTTAAATATAAAAACTATTTAAATTAATTCTGCATTGATTTTTATGTAATTCACATGAGCAGAAGCGCTGTAAGAATACCTTTCTAATGATATATTACACATATTTGTAAGTTACATACTTTCCGAGATATTGTTGAAAAAAAACAAAGATTATTCATACTCAATATCCATAGTACCGGGGCACCGGTGTATAGGAAAAAAATACATCCCAATCTGTATTTCCCCTTATTTAGGCCAAATACATCGCGTGGCGGATAATAAAACTGTTTCTTTTCAATCAACATACAGTCTACTGAGCCATCATTAGTTGTACTATACTCAAGGAATCACTTTCAAATGTTTAAAATTAGAAACCTTCCAAACCAGATTAAACTCTGCAGTGTGGAGCACTCCATTCAGTTAAACAGGAGTCTGAGTCAATCTCCTTCAACCTTTTGTTCTTGTAAACTCCGACTGTGTGTGAACAGTGTATAAGTGACCAGCATACTGCACTTATCAAATGGCTGCTGTGTATTTTTTTCATATCTGTGGACTTGATTACATCCTTCATGTCCATCAGATAATAAGAGAAGAGCTAATAGAGCTATGGATAGTTTATGCTCTGGACAATTTGCAACTATTAATTCTCCATGAATCCCCTACTGGTGGGGGGTTAAGTCAGTACTGCTATTGGGACGGGATTAGAAGCATCATTTCCATTTCCACTGCCCTTTGTGTTTCACTGATGCAATTGAATATCTGATAACTATATTTGTGGAAACAAAAATCTCAGTGCATTTAGTCCTATAATGCAAAGCTCTCCCTTTTGTTGATTGTGTGTGTGTTTTTGTCATAAAGGAACTCTTTGTCACTGCTTAAGTGCATGTATTGGAACTGACTGGCTACTTACCTGTTTTATCCATATGGGGGAATAACAATGTTATTCAGGAAAACAGTTTATAGTACATTGGGACTGACCGGCTACTCACCTGTTTTATCCATTTGGAGAATAACAAAATTTAAACATGTAACATCTGCCTGGAATATCTCACACTATACATATGCAGAATTACTGACTTACCTATCGTGGAGATCAAATGATATTAAATTTGCACTCTAGTGTAGCATCAATTTTCACCCCTGACCTGCCTTGGAATAGAAATTTTATTATCCACCACACGACGTTTTTGCCCTAAATACAGGGAAATACAGTGTACATTGTACAGTGTTTCTGCTTGTGTGTGTTGCATAAAATCCATGCAGAAATAAAGAAATAAAGGAGCTATTGCAAGTTAAAGATTGAAGTTTTATAATCACTGTTGCCTGTGCTTTTAGACAGCCTTTTAACATTCTCTCATTAAATATTCATCTTATTTAACCCATAAATCATACAAAATGGTGGATAATAAAAGTAAAACATCCCTCACTGGACACATGCAGCAAAAATATATCACTCATGAAGATTAACAATATAATATTCGTGCTGGGCACTCGTACAATATTGTTATCTTCATTCTTGATATATTTTTTCTGTATATGTCATTTGGGAAGTTTTGATATTCTATGTTATCACTTTCATAAGGAGAGTAGTCAGGGAGCACAAACCTCTGCCACGGCTCAACATCAAAAATATTGCTTAAGAGTTCAATGATAAAAAATACGTTAAAAATTCCGGGATCCGGAGATCCAGGTCACCACCGAAATTAAATCATTTGTTCCTTCTGCCATTGTTTAATATCCTGAAAAATTCATCCGTAACTTTTAGAGTTATGGACAGCAACCATCATCAATGAAACAACATTCCATCCTCATGGTCAAAACATTTGATCAGGGGGAAAAGGTGACAGAACTGTCAGGCAGGGCCAACACGTGTCAAATAACTATTTCAAATGGAATGCTGTTGGGAGTAAATAACGTAGAAATGGTCTAATCTTGTGGTTGGCTAAACGTTTAAAAGAGACTGGATATTTACCAGTTAATCACAACTCATTATGAATGAGAAATAATCTATCTTAAGGAAGTTTGTCAGAAAAAAGTACTGACCAAAATTATATTTTGTAATAATTTAATACATTCACCAGTTGAAATCAAAGCTCTATCTGTAAATGCAAATAATAAAGTAAAGTCAAAGTTGGGGTTTTACATCCTATTCAACAGCCAGGGTCATATTGTGACAGGTCCTCAGCATTGTCACTTGTGGGACTCGAACCCACAGAGGTGACAGCCTATGATTAGATGCCAAACCTTGAATATTTGTTACTGTTGCTACGGTGATCATTAAAACTAGCCAATCATAAGTGAGCAGAGGTAAAATATACAAGGAAGTAAGGAAAAAGTTCAAAGTGTTTAAGTAGTTTTGATTGTGTGGGTGTGTACATATTTTACTGGCTTTCATTGACTATTTCCTTTGAATAAGAGTTCTTACAGTGGTTCACCAGTTACAATATGTCTGCATCAGCTTGCATTTGTGAAACCCCAAAGCTGTGTATGACAGTGCTTCAACCTTATGAGTAAATGAATTGGAAATGCATCAAATCTACAAAAACATGGGACTCAGATTGGATACAAACACAAGATAATGGGAAAGCCTTAATAATCGTGTAATGAAATGGATGTACACAATGGACAGAGCTTTCGTGCTGTTCAGCTGTTTTCTGAAGGCTCAAAACCAAACAAGCTTATATTTATGGGCAAAGTCACCCTAAGTAATATATGTCAAAATATAATGCATTAACAAATTATCATGTTTGCAACAACAACAAAATCTTGTTAGGACTGAAACACTCTGCAATATGATACTGATTAAATCTATTACAGAAAAACATTTCCACATTAAATAAACACTTGAATTTAGACATCTATGGAGATGATGAAAATCTCATATATTAGAAAGTGCATCAAAACAAGACATGGACAAAAAACACTAGCAATTTTAACGAGTTTCAGTTTACAGTGTTTCAAATATCAGTCAAGGTTTTCTATTGCCAACTAGGTTGCAATAACTGGTGTCAAAAAGCAGATCATTTTGTTAGACATTCTACACTTACATATTATCTCGAGTCTCCTACTTTTATTATTGTTTTGTATTTCGTGTCAACCTATCTATGACCATAAAATATGCAGCTGTATTTTTAATGTAGAATGATAATGTTAGATTGAAAAAAAAACTCAGAGAAAAGATGATACCTTTGATTTTTAAACTTCAGGGTTTTTTTTACGTGAAAATGAAAACGTAGAATCCACAGTTAACAAAACAGCATAATATTTCATTATTCATTCTTACAAACACTGATACCGAAAGATAAAACCAACAGAACATGCTTTCCTTTTAATGAAAATAGACTCTAGGAGGACTTGGAGGACGCACACCTCCGCACAAAGCATGTAATAATAAGTAAATGGAAAATAAGGATTATATTTTTGTAAGCAGAAGGTGATTAGATCATTCCCAAATTCATCGGAACCTAAACTGGACAAAGTCCCATCTTCAGAATTTTTTAGAAGACCCATCGTAAGTATTTGTGTAATCCTGCTAACAAACAAACGGACAAATAGAGAAATGGACAAGCAGCCATGAAAATAACACCCCCTTGGCAGAGGAAATTAACCAACCAATAAAAATATGAAATTCTTAGGAAAACCAGAAAGCACTAGAAGAGTGCAGAACCTACAGCAAGCCAGCCGAGTCACTCAATAAGGAACTGTTGAAAATTTAGGATTTTTTTAGCATGCACAGTATGAGTTGGTTCTGTTCCTAACTTGAATAATTCCTTCCTCTGGCCAGTCCTTACACATATAAACAATTTCATAAAGATGCCTCCATTAGCTTTGGAGTAATTGTGAGCATGGGCAAACCAAGACAGGCAAACAAACACCCCAAAACACTACCTCCTTGATGGACAAAATAAAACAATCACAATAGTTAGGCCTCTGTGAAGAGGGGCACGTCACTGAGATTTAGTCCTATGTTTCACCTATGTTTAGGAAAAGATTCTTTTTTCAGCAATTCAAATATGTTACATTATACCCCTGTTCCACTCTCATGGGTCTGCTTCCCAACAACCAAAATAATGCAGTCGTAAGTATGATTTTGCATGTCCTATCACCTATCTCATCATTCAGGAAGGAGGGGAGCAGAATCACAGCAATCATAGATGTTTATTTCCCTTCCGACTGATCAAGTCTGATGTTTACAATCGTACCTGTTTAGCAACTTATGTTTTGAATGCTACAACCTATCTTTTTGATCTTACAACTTACCTTATCTGGGGAAGAGCTCACTGGCTTTATGACAAAATATTTCTGGTTTCAAATACAATAAGTCTGTTGTCTCTCTCTGCGGCGATGTCCCCTGCTAGTTTTCTGCTTTGACTGTATGGTGCACCTAGAGTCTGTCTTTAGATGGAGATTAAACGCTATAAAAATACTAGTAGAATTATAGTAATTTCCTAATTATCACTCAGGTTCACATTATCGCCTGGTTTATATCCAGGACTTGTCTTGTCAATGGTTGAAAACACCCTAACCATAAACAGACCATATTTTGGAAAAAATTAGGCTGCAGTTTACAATTTTTAATTCTGCCACAGATCGAGTTTCAGTGGCATCAAGTCGTATAATTATTCCAGTGAACATGATAATATGGAGTTGAAATAATGCATGTATCATAAAGAAAAATATCATTAAGCTCCCAATCACTCACATAGTGAATTTTTTTTCTTTCAAGGGAGTCTAACACACCATGGTATCAATGAATTTTAATTTACAAGTGAAACCAAAAATAGCATATAGTACCAGTTAAAGTATCGTGGTGTCTTTATAATATTACAAGTTACAAGAGGCCACTTGGTGCAGCATTTTTAGCTTAAGCTCCTGTGTAGAACACACTTGCAAATGCAAGAATTTGATTGGTCAGGGGTTTCCAAAAGAGAGATGGAAAAACTTTTCACAATTAATACAACAGATAAGGAATATTCGAATACAAACATTGATATGATTACCACTTTCATCAGTTTTTTTTTGTAAGTTAGGTGCTCTGAGCTGCCCGGGGCAGAGAGTGTGCCTGAAAAGCAGTATAGTAGATATGATTTTACTAAATGAGCTATCTACCCCACTAAATGGCACTTTAATACATATTCTAATTCTGATATGACATTTATAGCACTTAATCTCCATCAAAAGACTGACTCTAAGGCGCAAAAAAACAAAAAAACTAAGACCAAAGAATAGAAAAGATAGAAGAGATGTGGCAGAGTGAATATCATCTGGCAACTCATTTCATACCTTGGAGGCATCATAGAAAAACTGAAACCAAACTAGAGGAATGCTTTTGCTAACAAAAACGAAGCATCCCTGAAAGTTTAAAATAGTATTTGTGGTTTCAATAAGCATGCTGTAAAGCTAAGAATGCACAAAGCTGCGCCGTATGCTTTTCCAATACCTCTTAATACATTCTGAAGCTATAAAAGCAACAATGAAGGAGATATAAGGCAAAAACTCCAAAGCAGCTATTTATGACCCCAGTTTAGCCCATAAGGGGGGGTCGGGGGGTAAAACTGACCGGCTATTTAGACTCTCCACATCTGCTTTCCCAATACCTCTTAATGCATTCTGAAGGTATAAAAGCAACAATAAAGGAGATATAAGGCAAAACTCCAAAGCAACTATTTTATGACCCCAGTTTGACCCATAAGGGGGGGTCGGGGGATAAAACTGACTGGCTATTTAGATTCTGCACATATGCTTTCCTAATACCTCTTAATACATTCTGAAGCTATAAAGACAACGATAAAGGAGATATAAGGCAAAAACTCCAAAGCAGCTATTTATGACCCCAGTTTGGCCCATAAGGGGGGGTCGGGGGGTAAAACTGACCGGCTATTTAGACTCTCCACATATGCTTTCCCAATACCTCTTAATACATTCTGAAGCTATAAAAGCAACAATAAAGGAAATATTAGGCAAAAACTTAAAATCAACTATTTTATGACCCCAGTTTGACCCATAACGGGGGGGCGTGGGGTAAAACTGACCAGCTATTTAGACTCTCCACATATGGTTTCCTATTACCTCCCAGTACATTTTATGGTTCTAAATGCAATACTTAGGAAGATAATAGGGGGGCTTGACCTAAATTTAAGTCTTTCAGATTGGAAGGTGTCAGAAAATCACTCATAAATGAGACATTTTTCAAGGGATTGCTCCCAAAATCTAATCAGCTCGCGTTTTCGATAGTATGAACAGGTGTGTCAAATTATAATGCTGTGTAGCAAGTAGTTTTTCCTGAACTGCGATGACGGGGGGTGTACTTCAAAAAAATTGTTTTTGATCAGTGACCTTCATAAAGGTCAAAGGTCAAATTTAAGCATGCAGAAAAATTTTCCCACGCCTAAGGTATATAACTGCCAAATATGGTTTGAAACCTTCTAATAATAAGGGAGATATTCAAGGGAGACCACAATGCGGCGGCGGCGGTGAGGAAACTGAGGTGAAAACAAATAAGCGGACGCTTAATTACTTAGATTCTAATTCTAATTCTAATTCTAATTGGACTTTTATAGCGCTTAATCTCCCCAAACAAGAGGACTCTTAAGGCGCAACAAAACAAAAAGCAGTCAACAAAATTCTGTGTCCAGGGACATAACAGGGGTCGAACACCACGGAGAACGCCAGGAGGATGATTCAGGCTAGGGTGGATATGCTTTGGTGTACAGGTAGGTTTTAAGCTGTTTTCTGAAGGAGGCCAGGGATGGAGAGGCACGAATCACATCAGGGAGAGTATTCCACACAGTAGGAGCATCAAACGCAAAACTATTACCAAACTGTTTGACAGATTTATGAACAGAGGGGCAGAACTTTGGAATAACTAGGAAATTACCACCACTTTGACTGCGCCTGGTACTATAAGAACTGCTGTAGGAAGAAAGATGTGGTGAAAAATACCTAGGAAAACCTGTGTGAAGATACTTATAAACAAGTGTGACTGTCTTGAACACAATGCGCTGTTCAACAGGAAGCCAATGCAGTTTCTTTAGCACAGGAGTTATGCTGGTGTATCGACTGGTGTTTGATACAATTCTAGCTGCACTATTTTGGATGCACTGTAATTTGCGTAGATTGAACTTGGACAGGCTCCTGAAAAGTGAGTTGCAGTAATCCAACCGACTACTAACAAGAGCGTTGGCTACAAGCACAGAAACATCATGAGTAAGAAACCGCCTGACATGTCTGAAGTCACGGAGTTTAACAAAACAACTTTTGCAGACATTCTGAACATGACTTATGAACAGACAGAATAAACTGTGGCACCTCAAGAACTTCACCCTCCATATATGAGTTGACCAAACTCTGATAAATGGACTCCCTTTTATGCAGAAGTAAACATGATGTCCCCAGAGAGCCCTTCTTCTGATATTTATGTTGTGTATTTGAAAATCCCAGCGAAGTGAAAATACTTTCATAAGTGAAATCCCTATTTATGCAAAAGTAAATATTTGGTCCATAGAAAAACCTTTTTCCACTGTTATTCACTCGGTAATGTGGAAACCTTGGCTAAGTAGAAATACTTTCATAAGTAAAATCCCTACTTACATGGAAGTAAATATTACGACCACACAACAAACCTTTTCCCTCTGTTACTCATTCAGTAATGTGGAAATCCCAGCTTAGTGGAAATACTTTCACAAGTAAAATCCATTTTAATGTGGGAGTAAATATTAGGTCCACACAAAACCTTTTTATACTGAAACTGACCCTGTTATCTAGAGATTTTGGATTAGTAGAAATATGTGTCTTACCCACTTAAGATTTCACTGAATAGTGCCCAATGGCCTGTATTAAAATCTTACCGTCACTTTATACTACTTGTCACAATGCAGCAGAAAAAAAAAAGTTTTTTCTTATTACAATGCCAAGTTTGCTCCAGCTATTGCTTGTAAGCCCATGTTATTGTTTCAACAAAAAAATAGCAAAAGGAAAAGCTAAATGACAGCGACCTTTTCTTAGTCGCTCTTATCAAAGGATAAAAAGCCCTGCCAAAAAAACAAGAACTCAAAACCTCTCCCAGTCTCAGAACATGATTTACAAGGATCACAGGTCAGCCTTGAATTTTTTCTTACAATTATAGTCGACTATTTCCGTTGTTACAAAGTCTTGAGGCCTGATTTTTTATCTCCATTATGAGAGTAACCAACAGTCACTTGTATAAGCAGACTAAAAAATTTCTGAGGGGAGCGAAGTATAAACAAGGTAATCGTGATTAGTTCAACAACACATTGGAAGTCAAGTGTTTTCAAAAAGAATCCTAAGTTTACCTATTGTCAAATTAAAACTCTGAATACAGTGACCACAATATTGATAAAAATGTCGGAACTGTGAGAAAGATTTTCTCTGTGTACTGACAATGACACAAACTGATACAAAGCTACTATTATGTTGAATAATCTCCAATATTTACCACATTAGAAGGTTATAACACATACCACAAACCTCTAATGAAAATAGCATCAGAGATGCCCGTACCCCACAGCCTGGGGAAATATTTTTCAATACCATGAGATACAGAAGTAGTGAAACAGTACACAGATTGGGATACTTTCACAGCAGTGCATGTAAAGATTACGGTAAGTATTAAAACAAGACAATTCTGGAAACTAAAAGTTATGAAGCTGTAAAAATTTCTTATCGGGAGAATAACTGTTAATAAAAATATCACAATTATGTATGGTCAAATTATGGTTTGAATGTTTTGAATATTACCCGTACATACAGATGTGGCAATACATGCTTATATTTGGAGTTGTGGCAAAACCTGTGGCTCACTTGATGCAATACCATCTGTTACAATGGGAAGTTGCAAAAGTAAAACCCTTAATGAATTCTAATATGACTTTAACAGTGCTTAATCTACATCAAAAGACACCCGAAGGTGCAACAACCAAGATTCAAGTAAAAAGATATGAGAGATATCAGAGGGATAAAATAGTATCACATATCCCTGTAGAGATATAAAATAGCATCATATATGCAAGATCAAAGGTCAAATCCAGGTCACACCATGATGTTCATCAAACACCAAAAACCCCAGACCAATGTCCCTACCAAATCTTAACTTCCTACACCTTACAGTTTCCGAGATATAACCCGGACAAAATAATATAGGTCAAGGTCACTACGGCATGGTCAAAGGTCAAATCAAGGTCACACCAAGAAGTTGCACACCTACACCCCCTAACCAATGTCCCTACCAAGTATAAACTTCCTACATCTTACAGTTTCTGAGATATAGCCCAGACAAGATTTTATAGGTCACTATGGCAAGATCAAACGTCAAATCAAAGTCATACCATGACGTTGCACACCTACACCCCCAACTAATGTCCCTACCAAGTATCAACTTCCTATACCTTACGGTTTCCGAGATATAGCCCGGACAAGATTTTATAGGTCAACATCACTATGGCAAGGTCAAAGGTCAAATCAAGCTCAGACCATGACACTACACACCTACATCCCCTAACTAATGTCCCTACCAAGTATCAACTTCCTACACCTTACGGTTTTTGAGATATGGCCCGGACAAGATTTTCAAACTCAAGGTCACTACGGCAAGGTCAAAGGTCAAATCAAGGTCATGACGTTGCACACCTACACCCCCTAACCAATGTCCCTACCAAGTATCAACTTTCTACACCTTACGGTTTCTGAAATACAGGCCAGACAACCTTTTTCCCGCTGCCCGCCCATCCAGACACCATGAGTGAAAACAATACCCCGAAAGCCCTTAAGGGCTGTGGGGTAAAAAGGACCAACTTTTCCAAATTTCTAGTCTGGGGTTGATTCACAAAAAATACTTTAACAAGGTCCCCTTAGATCTAAGTAAGAGAATGTTTTTCACGCAAGTTTTTCTTGAAATCAGTATTATTTAGAGGCCCTCGATGGCCTAGTGGTTAGCAAGTTTGCCATCTAATCATAGGCTGTCACTTTTGTGGGTTCGAGTCCCACAAGTAGCAATGCTGAGGACCTGTCCCAATATGACCCTGGCTGTTGAATGGGACCTAACATCCCAACTTTGACTTTGAAACAGTATTCACCAAAAAAGAGTTAGGACTATTCATGAATACAAGTTTGTTAATTTCTTAATTAAAATCTACATAATACTTAAAATCTAAGGTAGGAATGGTCTAAGTATTGTTCATGAATGAATTGCACAGCTGCATTAAAGTTCAACTTTCAGAACTTTAAAATCTTTTTTGGTCTTAATAATAATGAAAAATTATTACAACAACAAATCGCTCATACATTCAGTTCAGTTTAAAAACCTGAGCAGAAAATTAAGTGGTAAATATCTTCCAAGTACTGCCAAACCTTTACAGGGCCAAAGCTTAAAGCCTACTGCTTGGATTCATAACTTGGCACACGTCAATAAACAATCCTTCTTTCTAGTTGTTTTGTTTAGTAACATAGATTTCTTTATATTAAAAATATATTGACTCAAAGGGAAGTTTTCAATATACTTCAACCAAAAAAACACTAAATAGTAAACACTTGATAGTGCTTTTTAAGGGGCAATAATAATAAAATCTCAATTTAAAATGAACTCCCCAGCTTGGCAGGAACCTTGGAATCTGTAGTCAGTAGTTAAACGTTTGTCTGTGGTCACTGTGACTACTATCACCTACACCTTACATAGTGTGGCTCATTCCAGGAAATGCCCACTGTTGCCGATGACAACCAGATGTTGAATAGTTTTCTGTGTCATATTTAGTTTATGCCAAATTGAGGCATATGCCAAGTTACAATGACAAGATGCAGTGTGTAATAACCTGTGAGAGAACTCCCCTTTGTCTGAAATCTGAACAATCAAGGCAGGAGACAAATGAACATCTCACTGATCCTTACCTATCACAAATCCTGGGCATGTCGCAGGCAGCAGGGTAAAGTTGAGGAAGGGAGATTCCTGGGGTGCAGCGGGTACCAATACACAGGGTACGTCCAACAGGTCCGGTAAAATCATCATATCACTTACACTAACTATTCACAGAACAAGGTTTCTTCAGTACAATGATTCTATGAATATCTCAGATAAATCCTGTATATCCACAGCAAACAAACATCATCCCCCTTACAGGATATGCTACAGTACACTGTACGAGATTACAAGTATATTCCAAATTGACTTTACACGCAAAAACAAGCCCGAGTCTAGTGAGTTTGATGTCACTTTCCCATGTACACTAATCAACATGAAAATCTCCTTGTCAAGTTATGCTTCTGTGTCAGATAATATCTTCATTTCTAAACTTCTTTAAAGATCTAGAACAGAGCACTCTCAAACGGATCTCATATGTTCACAATTTATTTCTATTCAACAGGAAATGACTGTTTTTCACTCTTGTCTCATATTAATAATGTATCTTGTATATTACAACAGAAACGATTTTTTTCCTTTGAGGCTTTGTGTAAAAAGTTTACAAATGTATTTACTTCTAGAGTTGCTTATATCTTTCTTGAATACTACAAACTAGCTGGCTGAATGGAATATGTATCTATTTTACATTCACCAAATGACAATCACGTATTCAATCGGAGACAAGACTATCCATTAGTTTTTACTGTAACTGGATGCTATTTAGAAATTTAGGCACACTTGAAAAGATAGAATCTAATCTGCTGATTTTTTAAGTGCATAAATTAACATTTATAATGGCCTTTTTTCTGTTCAACTTGGTCACACAATGCTCATGTTAAACATGGTTATGGCAACACAAACATGATGACATTGAAATGTCTCAGTAAACCCTACAATTGTACTGACTATACCAAAAGTCTTACCCACTTGAAACTCTTGAAAATCAAAGAGATATTAATACTGAATAAATAGATACAAAGTTGAACAACTTTCAAATTCTGGCTTTCCTTTCCCAAATTGTATATAGGCATTTACAGAACAGGGCAGCAGGCATGCCAATAATCTTCTCAATTCTATCACTAATCTGACTAATCTCTCAAAAGCTGTAATTAATGTTATTAATTCTCATTCACAGTTTTACAGCTTATCAGACTGAATATCAAGCACACACATATCCACGATACATTTTTGCTGATTTTTAAACACAATATATCAAACCTCACATCTACACACTATTTTTTTCTACAAAAAGATATGTATATCTTAATCTGTTACCTCTTACACAGATGTCATTCCAACCTGCTCGTCTCTTACATTTCATAAATCCAATCGATCAAAGTTTGGCTTTTGACAACATCAAGCTACTATTCAATACTTCCCTTTTTTCACTGAATATTGATTACACAGTAAAACTGGAATCTCTATAACAGTTAATTATAATAGCAATAATCCACCCCAGATCACTGGGAGCCCTTTCAGAACTTATCTACTCCAGCTATAAATCCTCTCTCTAGTGGAAGCAGTTGTAACACCAGGACACCAACAAGTCCTTATACAAATAGCAGACAAAGCTCCCTCTGTCCTCTTTAAAGAGTCTCAATGTGACAGCAATTCCTCTTATTCCAGCTTTTTAACTACTTCATCCCAGCCTCCCGCTCAACCACACACACACACACACATTCTGCATACACACTGGCATGTGTCACTGTGCGGGTGTTGCTTTACAGTGTTTGTGTCTCAATACACCATATAATTGGACAGGGCACATAACATCTTGTATACTGCCACTGGATAGTGTAATAGAACCATCTAAATAACGCTTGTGTTCCTCCAGACTGGCCTTCCCTGTGGTGACCCTGAATGTTGTTTAGGACCTCCAGCAGGCCACTGGTGATAATCCAGTAAGGGTGAGTTTTGGAGGGAGGGGGGGATGTATTGAAGGGCTATGGGGAGGGAAATACCATGATAAATGTTCCAGTGCTAAGCAGCTTGTAGACAATGCCTACTTAGCAGATTTCATCAGCACTACATAACACACATTGGATACAAGCAGTTTGTTCCACACTCCGCCTAACTATCCTTGCTGCAGGCTCTCCAGGGTAGTTCAAGTACTAACTAACAAATGGAGGACAGAAAACTGTGAAAAGCACCAATGTATAACAGGGGTAAACATACAGGATCTCCGGCAGCGTACACAGATTTAAATATTTTGTTTTCAATACATATAACTGTATTATGGATGTAAAGTTATTTCATATCATAGTCATATTGATTATATAGGTGACACTATACAGAGATGAGAGATCTGACTTGTCAATGTTCAAATATACACAAATGTTGCATCACTTTGTATTTGCCGGAGTGTTTTGAGTGAGATATATGAAATATTCCAGAGTATACGATATTCGTCACTGTGACATACCCTATAGAAGTAATGCAAATTTTGCATCAGAAGACATGTTGGCCGTAATGTAGTCACATTATCACAAATGTGTGATAACTTTTCCACAACTTGAGAAAATAGAAGCGGATGTTCCCAAACTGACGAATTTCACATACTGTATAAAATATTGGAGAATTTCATATTTATAATTCTACATTAATTCATACTTTGCTTACACTGAGTGAATCATTTCACAGGTTTAACATTTTCCTTCATAAAAAAAATATATTTTATGGAATGAATACAGACACAATGTGTTTTAGCAGATATACCTTCCTGAACACATCCAATCATCAAGAAATGTTTGAAATGTGTGCCACCTGACTGGGATTGCCGCAAACTACTGTGTGTACAAGTGCAAGTTACAATGTACGAGTACATTATGCAATGATTATGTCTGATCAATCTACCACATTGATAATACATGTATGATGTCAGTAGTGTAAACTCTTGATTTTTCCAACATGAATTTATTCCTTCAGTAGTAAAAAGTAAAAACATACCTGTATCCAGTATGTCGTACAAGGTCACATGGTGTCCATTCCACCTTAATCTATAAATATCATAAAAACACACTCGTACATACCTTGTACAAGGTACACTAGTACACATGGGTCTTTACACTTACTCATTTCAATTCTTAGCATTTGAATTAAAAGAATTTCTGTCAGTAACACTATCAAATATGTATAGTTCTGCAGGTTGTTACTGTTTGACCCGATTACATTATGATTTGGATTGTCTACAAAGGTCTGGTTGACCATATGACACCAAACAACATAGCTGCCTCAGAAAAAATATCTCTTCCAATCTTTCCAATTTCAACTCTTACATTATTCATAGTTTTACACAAACGTGAAACATGTCAATCAAAGAACATTTTTATATACTCAGGGAGGGAAAATTTTCTATCTTGCCAAAATAATAAAAATCAGATACATATGAATAAACACTGTGAAGTCACACCACAGGTAACAAATGCTGCAAGTTAACCAGATAACACGGTGAAAGATACTAAAATGAGCTGATATTTTATAGGGCTGTTCCATTTCTGCGATAAATCATAAACCTTGCTCCCGATTGTGAAAATTTGGGAATCAGCAAATTGAATCTTATACATCTTAAAGATATTAAAGCTGTCATACAGAGATCTTGTATGGAAAATACAGTACTTCCCAATAGGTTTACAAGTACAGCACTCAGTAGTAGGGATGGGTCGGTATGAAAAACATGTACATCGGGATGTCGCCAATGTAAAACCATACCAATTCTGGGACTCCACGTTTTAGTACGTCCCAAACAAACATGGATGTTTCCTCTTCATGACATCGCAATAAAATTGGCCAAATGCACAAAATATAAAATGAAAGCTTGTAATTTTTTCATATTTCTTGTTTGTTCCCAATATTTTAAGTTTTCCTTCAATTATATGAGCTGACAAGTGAGATTGAGGTTATAAATTGTCGTAACCAAAACATACCAGTTCTGTTCAACGTTTCGCTATACAAGTTTGCAAATGGACGAAAATATGGGGAAAAAAGCTTATAATTTCTTCAGATTTGGGGTAGGTTTCTTATATTTTAATTCTTCCTTCCATTATATGTGCTGACAAGTGACAAGTGCTGACAATCTCTGCCTTAAATGTAAAGCTATCAGGATGAGATCTTATACATCTTAAACTCTTCAAAAAACCTATCAACACCACATCCCTGAAATGTGCATTTTTTATTATTTACAATCGTATACCTGTCGTAAACCACACTCGCAGAAATAGAACAGGCCTCTACGAGAATTCCACCAGAGTTCCACAGTGGACCCTGTATTATACAACCATAGGACAGTGTTTGTTCAGATTATAGAAGGCTTATAAGGTAGAAGAGGCATTTTATGGTAAAACTGCAGTAAAATATAAATTCAGTAAAGCAGAAATAAGTTCAAACACTCAAATATCTGATTAACTGAAGGCCGAATAATATATAGTATACCAGTAACCTATAAAACTGTTCTATATGATTCAGAAGACAGAAAGAAAATATTGAGGATTCCTGACCACTACATGGGTCAAACTTGAGGCTAGCTTTATGGCATGGACTACGGAGACATAAAGGTGTGAAGGGAATAGATCCAGAGTTGCAATGACAGCTCCCCCATTTACTTTATTCATTTATTTCCAGATTACTGTAATTTGACAAAATTCTGCCCATGAAAAATGTAAGCCGTACAGTATGCCATGTAAAGCTTTCTTCACAAGGTAAAAGACTCATGTTGTACTCCAACTAAAAAAAACAGTTACATACATGCATTTAGTTTTCCCAGAAAATATTTATTCACAACACATTAAATATAAACTAGGGTGAAGTGGCTGGCCTTCTGCCAACCACGGAGTCGAATCTTAGGACAGCAGTGGGTGTTGAAATCTGTAAACTTGGTATTATCGCCCGCTAAACAGAGTGAGGTGCGGTGACAGTAAAATATTGCTGGATTATATATTTGTAAAATGTTGTTAGAAACCCCATCGTAGCCTCACGTTTTCATCACTCTGTGGTGTACAACTACCAGCATTTGATATTTTATTTGTTTTAAATATTGCGAGAAAACAGAGTGAGGTGCGGCGACAGTAAAATATTGGTGGATTATATATTTGTAAAATATTGTTAGAAACCCCATCGTAGCCTCACGTTTTCATCACTCTGTGGGTGTACAACTACCAGCATTTGATATTTTATTTGTTTTAAATATTGCGAGAAAACAGAGTGAGGTGCGGCGACAGTAAAATATTGGTGGATTATATATTTGTAAAATATTGTTAGAAACCCCATCGTAGCCTCACGTTTTCATCACTCTGTGGGTGTACAACTACCAGCATTTGATATTTTATTTGTTTTAAATATTGCGAGAAAACAGAGTGAGGTGCGGCGACAGTAAAATATTGGTGGATTATATATTTGTAAAATATTGTTAGAAACCCCATCGTAGCCTCACGTTTTCATCACTCTGTGGGTGTACAACTATCAGCATTTGATATTTTATTTTAAATATTGCGAGAAGACAGAGTGAGGTGCGGTGACAGTAAAATATTGCTGGATTATATATTTGTAAAATATTGTTAGAAACCCCATCGTATCCTCACGTTTTCATCACTCTGTGGGTGTACAACTACCAGCATTTGATATTTTATTTGTTTTAAATATTGCGAGAAGACAGAGTGAGGTGCGGTGACAGTAAAATATTGTTGGATTATATATTTGTAAAATGCCAGAAACCCCATCGTAGCCTCACGTTTTCATCACTCTGTGGCTGTACAACTACCAGCATTTGATATTTTATTTGTTTTATATATTGCGAGAAGACAGAGTGAGGTGCGGCGACAGTAAAATATTGCTGGATTATATATTTGTAAAATATTGTTAGAAACACCATTGTAGCCTCACGTTTTCATCACTGTGTGGGTGTACAACTACCAGCATTTGATATTTTATTTGTTTTAAATATTGCGAGAAGACAGAAATATTGCTGGATAAAATATTTGTAAAATGTTGTTAGAAACCCCATCGTAGCCTCACGTTTAGAAACCCCATCGTGATAACTTCTAGGACATACAAAAGCGCCTTCGAGTGGTTGAATGTAGAACTACGGAGTTTGAATATTTTCATTGTCTCTGCCAGAGGTGATCTCGATTTTGATTGGCTAAACGAAAAATGTATAGTACTACCGTGACGTCACTTCATTCATTAATTTCTTTGCGGTTTATTTGTTTGACAAATAATGGAGTACACGTAGATGCGCAGACAGCAATTTTACATTAACAGTGACTGCGTGGTAAACCCTGCAGACAAATAAATTAATTGGGGTTTCACCTCTAGAAACCAGCAGACGAAACCGTTAAAAAAGACTCTTTCGAGTAGGCCATTACAATGGCAAACACAATAGTTTCTAGGACATACGGGTCCTTGGAGAAAGCCAGACGAAGTGCTAGACAAGCTTTTTACTTTATAAAATATAACTGAATAAAAGCATTAAAAATCTTCAAAATGGCAGAGTGTATAGTATAGACCTTAATGTACCGATATGTGAACAAATATTATGAAGAATTTGATATTTAAGGGCTTAAACGGCCCTTTTAAAATCGCGACCGCAACTCAGTACATAACTCGAATCAAAGATTCGACTAATAAATGAGTTTTGGATTAGGTTTTTTTTCCCTGGAAATATTCACATTGTGGTATGTCAGAGTAAACAGCCAATGATAGGAGGATGTTTACAAAGAAGTCATTTTTTCTACCTGTGTAAAACTGACAAATACACTTCACCTCTGCCAGAGGTTGATCCGGAGTGATATCAAGATATCATGGTGGGAATTAACTGTGCAATAAAGCTTCTCTCTGATTTATCCAAGAAATCGTATGGTTCACGTCTTAGTTTTTCACACTTAAGTTCCTGTAGTGGTCTCGACACACATGCCTTTTCTCAGATAAATCTACTTTTTTAAGTGTCTAAGAAAATCATTGGGAAAAACAAAATATCCTCAATATAGAAACGTAAATGTTATACCAATGTGGGTTATCTGATTAAAATTCACCCAGCAGAAGAAAACTTCACGAACTTGTCCAAAAATTACAAACTTCATGTTAAAGTCCCAAAAAAGAAAACTCTGAGAGTGCAAACCACTGCCAAGGTGTACAAGAACCTTTAAGAGAAATCCTTGATCCATGATTGGTGGCGGGATCAATCCCAAAATTAAATCCGTTCTTAGACCAAGACCCAAATTCTATGACAATTTCCCTAAATCCAACGATCACATAACCTCCACGATGGACCACATTAATAGAATTTTGTTAAGTTGAAAGAGAACTTGCATTCTAGCTACTTCTAAGCATTTGCCATTGCTCCAGGTATTGACCCTGATTATACACTGGACACGAAATACAGAAATATATAGAAATTCTCACTTTCGCTGCATTAGTTTGAATTTTTTGCTCAAATTGATGGTGGGCAATTTCCAGCACAGACACACTAAATACACACATTAGTGGACTCCGCAGACCTACACCTGACATACACAAGACATTATGTGGCCAATAATACGTCCAGTGGCCCGTGATAATTCTGAACTGAACTGCACCTGCTTATGTAAACAGATGATCCAGGCTGGCATTCCAACCCTACCACATCAAATAGTAATCCTCACATACTGCTTCCTGGAATCTTCTCTGGACATACCAGTATATAAATTTTAAAACCTCATATTAACTAATCTCTTATAAAGTATTCTTCACCATACTATAGAACACATTATAATAAAGGAGCACTCAGCACAGATCTCTGCCATGGCAGGGGCGGATCTAGCTTTTAAGTAAGGTGCGGGTACACATCAAACATACCAAAACTAGGGGGGTCAGGGAGCATCCCCCCACCCCCCCACCCCCCAACCCCCGGGGAAAAAAATCAATTTTTGGTAAAAATATAGTGCATTTCCTGTAAATTCAACATCACTCTCAAGAAATAATTTTGTACTTTGAATTGAACCCCTTTACATTATTTTTCACGTGGGTGGTTCGTGACACACACCCCCCCCCCCCAACCACCCACCCCCATCCCCCCACCCCCGGATCTGCTAGTGCACGGCCACATGGCCCAACAAATCGTTTACAACAATCCTGGTTCCAGAAGTGGTTGTGGATCATTTATTAAAATAGATGGGTTCTGTGTTAGATCAAGACCAACCTAGTATAAAAATTGATCTGTGCATTTTTTCCCAAGATTGTTAAACATACAAAGAGAATGCAGTGAACAAATAACCTTCTTGGCCAAAGTAACAGAATTTGATAATGATAATCAGTCTTACTTACAACTTACAAGCGACCTGTAATATTCAATCAACTTACAATTTTCTCAGTAAAACACAGACACTGGGCAGTACAGTACTTATCCAGGAACAACCTTATGGAAGATATGCAGTCTGCTTACAGACAGTTTCATTCTACTGAAACAGCATTACTTCGTGTTAAGAATGACATACTTATTGCCCTTGATCAAAAAAAAATTGTATCACTGGTTCTTCTTGACCTTTCAGCAGCCTTTGATACGATTGACCATAATATCCTGCTGAGACGAATGGAGTCAAGATTTGGCATTGCCGGTTCCTGCTTAGAATGGTTTAGAGATTACCTCTCAAACAGATGCCAGATTGTCCACATTAACAACAAGGTCTCGGAACCAAAAATGTTCAATTTTGGCATTCCCCAGGTGTCAGTGCTTGGCCCCATTCTTTTTACCATGTACACTGCTCCTGTTGGTGATATCACAAGACGCCATGGTATCATGCATCATTTCTATGCAGATGACACTCAGCTGTATGTTACTCTCAATCCCAGGCAGGATTTCAGTGCACAGTTGCAGTCACTAAACCAGTGTGTGGATGATATCCGGATGTGGATGCGTCTTAACATGTTAAAACTAAATGATGACAAGACTGAGGTCCTTCTGATTGGTTCTAACAACTCTCTCAATCACTACAGCTCAGTGTCTGTCAAAGTTGGTAATGCCTCAGTAACCTCAAGCCAATCAGTTACAAATCTGGGTTGTGTCCTTGACAGCAGATTGAATATGAATGACTTCGTAATAAGAAAATGTCAGTCTGCCACCTTTCATCTTCGGTCAATTTACAGGGCTCGTAAATATCTGACCACAGATGCAACAAAAGCTCTTATTCATGCATTTGTCACATCACGATTGGACTATGCAAACAGCCTCTTATATGGTGTTCCACTCGCTCAGCTGAACAGACTTCAGAAAGTCCAAAACTTTGCAGCAAGAGTCATTTCCAAGACTCATAGATTTGACCATATTTCTCCTGTTCTCAAAGACCTTCATTGGCTTTCAATATCTAAGAGAATTGAGTTTAAAATCCTGGTCCACACATTCAACTCTATTCATCAAACTGCTCCATCCTACCTGGCTGACGTAATTTCTCCATACACACCAAGCAGAACACTCAGGTCATCTGATGGGAACCTACTTACTGCTAAATTATCAAACACAAAATATGGACAAGCTGCTTTCCAAAATGCTGCACCCTACCTGTGGAACAAACTGCCATCTTACGTTAGGAACTGTGACTCTTTGTTGGATTTTAAGAAACACCTCAAGACTCATCTTTTTAGAATTAGTTATACATAGTCTTTTAATATGTTTAACTTTTTACCCTATTTTACTATATCCTTTTATTAATAATAGCATTTTTTTGTTTATGTACAGCACTTAGAGCTTTGTTTTTAAGAATAGGTGCTATATAAATGCATGATAATAATAATAACTAGAGGATCGCTCGCAAAAAAAAAAGATAATGTTTTTGCATAGCAAAAACAAAGCGTCCCGAAAAGGATATAAAGGTGAGTGCTAAAGTATTAAGAAAATGCTTCGTTTCTAGCCTTATACTGTTGTGGCAACCAAAGTCAGCGCAGTCTGCTCTATCTAGCATGGTTTTCAAGATATAAGCATTTTTGTGTTTTGCAAAAAATAAAAAAATTAAAAATGTCCGCTATATTTGGCGAGACAAAAATATTTTGAAAATTGGCATGGCTACTCTGCAGAGATACCCAGCAGGTCCAAAATTTTGTTGAGTTCGCTCCATATAGCACGGTTTTCGAGATATAAGCATTTTTGTGTTTTGCAAAAACTTTGAAAATTCAAAATGGCCACCATTTTTGGGGAGACAAAAATTTTTGTCAAGACCACTGCCGTGGTGTGTATGTCCCGCCGAGCATTAAAGCAGAAGAAATAGCTTTTCCGAGATATTCACAATTTTTCATTTTCGTGTGTGAAAGGTCTTCCAAAAGTAGGTGAATGAGTTATTTGAGAAAAATTGGCTATCTGCAATACTATTAAGAGATAATTCACATTTACTCATTTTGAGTAGGTGAATAATTATCTATGGGTCTGAAACTTCACCAAGTGAAAGCTCTCCCAAAAGGAGGTGAATGAGTTATTTGAGAAAAATTGGCTATCTGCAATACTTTTAGAGATAATTCGCATTTACTCATTTTGAGTAGGTGAGTAATTAGCTATGGGTCTGAAACTTCACCATGTGAAAGCTCTCCCACAAGTAGATGAATGAGTATTTGATAAAAATTGGGTATCCGCAATACTTTTACAGATAATTAGCATTTACTCATTTTGAGTAGGTGAATAAATAGCTATGGGTCTGAAACTTCACAGAGTGAAAGCTCTCCCAAAAGTAGGTGAATGAGTTATTTGAGAAAAATTGGCTATCTGCAATACTTTTAGAGATAATTCACATTTACTCATTTTGAGTAGGTGAATAATTAGCTATGGGTCTGAAACTTCACCAAGTGAAAGCTCTGCCAAAAGTAGGTGAATGAGTTATTTGAGAAAAATTGGCTATCTGCAATACTTTTAGAGATAATTCGCATTTACTCATTTTGAGTAGGTGAGTAATTAGCTATGGGTCTGAAACTTCACCAAGTGAAAGCTCTCCCAAAAGTAGGTGAATGAGTTATTTGACAAAAATTGGCTATCTGCAATACTTTTAGAGATCATTCGCATTTACTCATTTTGAGTAGACGAGTAATTAGCTATGGGTCTGAATCTTCACCAAGTGAAAGCTCTCCCAAAAGTAGGTGAATGATTAATTTGAGAAAAATTGGCTATCTGCAATACTTTTAGAGATAATTCGCATTTACTCATTTTGAGTAGGTGAGTAATTAGCTATGGGTCTGAAACTTCACAGAGTGAAAGCTCTCCCAAAAGTAGGTGAATGAGTTATTTGAGAAAAATTGGCTATCTGCAATACTTTTAGAGATAATTCGCATTTACTCATTTTGAGTAGGTGAGTAATTAGCTATGGGTCTGAAACTTCACAGAGTGAAAGCTCTGCCAAAAGTAGGTGAATGAGTTATTTGAGAAAAATTGGCTATCTGCAATACTTTTAGAGATAATTCGCATTTACTCATTTTGAGTAGGTGAGTAATTAGCTATGGGCCTGAAACTTCACCAAGTGAAAGCTCTCCCAAAAGTAGGTGAATGAGTTATTTGAGAAAAATTGGCTATCTGCAATACTTTTAGAGATAATTCACATTTACTCATTTTCAGTAGGTGAGTAATTAGCTATGGGTCTGAAACTTCACAGAGTGAAAGCTCTGCCAAAAGTAGGTGAATGAGTTATTTGAGAAAAATTGGCTATCTGCAATACTTTTAGAGATAATTCGCATTTACTCATTTTGAGTAGGTGAGTAATTAGCTATGGGCCTGAAACTTCACCAAGTGAAAGCTCTCCCAAAAGTAGGTGAATGATTTATTTGAGAAAAATTGGCTATCTGCAATACTTTTAGAGATAATTCGCATTTACTCATTTTGAGTAGGTGAGTAATTAGCTATGGGTCTGAAACTTCACAGAGTGAAAGCTCTGCCAAAAGTAGGTGAATGAGTTATTTGAGAAAAATTGGCTATCTGCAATACTTTTAGAGATAATTCGCATTTACTCATTTTGAGTAGGTGAGTAATTAGCTATGGGCCTGAAACTTCACCAAGTGAAAGCTCTCCCAAAAGTAGGTGAATGAGTTATTTGAGAAAAATTGGCTATCTGCAATACTTTTAGAGATAATTCACATTTACTCATTTTCAGTAGGTGAGTAATTAGCTATGGGTCTGAAACTTCACAGAGTGAAAGCTCTGCCAAAAGTAGGTGAATGAGTTATTTGAGAAAAATTGGCTATCTGCAATACTTTTAGAGATAATTCGCATTTACTCATTTTGAGTAGGTGAGTAATTAGCTATGGGCCTGAAACTTCACCAAGTGAAAGCTCTCCCAAAAGTAGGTGAATGAGTTATTTGAGAAAAATTGGCTATCTGCAATACTTTTAGAGATAATTCACATTTACTCATTTTCAGTAGGTGAGTAATTAGCTATGGGTCTGAAACTTCACAGAGTGAAAGCTCTCCCAAAAGTAGGTGAATGAGTTATTTGAGAAAAATTGGCTATCTGCAATACTTTTAGAGATAATTCGCATTTACTCATTTTGAGTAGGTGAGTAATTAGCTATGGGTCTGAAACTTCACAGAGTGAAAGCTCTGCCAAAAGTAGGTGAATGAGTTATTTGAGAAAAATTGGCTATCTGCAATACTTTTAGAGATAATTCGCATTTACTCATTTTGAGTAGGTGAGTAATTAGCTATGGGCCTGAAACTTCACCAAGTGAAAGCTCTCCCAAAAGTAGGTGAATGAGTTATTTGAGAAAAATTGGCTATCTGCAATACTTTTAGAGATAATTCACATTTACTCATTTTCAGTAGGTGAGTAATTAGCTATGGGTCTGAAACTTCACAGAGTGAAAGCTCTGCCAAAAGTAGGTGAATGAGTTATTTGAGAAAAATTGGCTATCTGCAATACTTTTAGAGATAATTCGCATTTACTCATTTTGAGTAGGTGAGTAATTAGCTATGGGCCTGAAACTTCACCAAGTGAAAGCTCTCCCAAAAGTAGGTGAATGATTTATTTGAGAAAAATTGGCTATCTGCAATACTTTTAGAGATAATTCGCATTTACTCATTTTGAGTAGGTGAGTAATTAGCTATGGGTCTGAAACTTCACAGAGTGAAAGCTCTGCCAAAAGTAGGTGAATGAGTTATTTGAGAAAAATTGGCTATCTGCAATACTTTTAGAGATAATTCGCATTTACTCATTTTGAGTAGGTGAGTAATTAGCTATGGGCCTGAAACTTCACCAAGTGAAAGCTCTCCCAAAAGTAGGTGAATGAGTTATTTGAGAAAAATTGGCTATCTGCAATACTTTTAGAGATAATTCACATTTACTCATTTTCAGTAGGTGAGTAATTAGCTATGGGTCTGAAACTTCACAGAGTGAAAGCTCTGCCAAAAGTAGGTGAATGAGTTATTTG
Source organism: Sabellastarte sp. h YS-2021 (assembly GCA_964017235.1). Taxonomy (NCBI): domain Eukaryota; kingdom Metazoa; phylum Annelida; class Polychaeta; order Sabellida; family Sabellidae; genus Sabellastarte; species Sabellastarte sp. h YS-2021. The sequence continues at coordinate 178,053,060 of OZ024929.1, read as the reverse complement.
AGAAAAATTGGCTATCTGCAATACTTTTAGAGATAATTCGCATTTACTCATTTTGAGTAGGTGAGTAATTAGCTATGGGTCTGAAACTTCACCAAGTGAAAGCTCTCCCAAAAGTAGGTGAATGAGTTATTTGAGAAAAATTGGCTATCTGCAATACTTTTAGAGATAATTCACATTTACTCATTTTCAGTAGGTGAGTAATTAGCTATGGGTCTGAAACTTCACAGAGTGAAAGCTCTGCCAAAAGTAGGTGAATGAGTTATTTGAGAAAAATTGGCTATCCGCAATACTTTTAGAGATAATTCGCATTTACTCATTTTGAGTAGGTGAGTAATTAGCTATGGGTCTGAAACTTTACAGAGTGAAAGCTCTCCCAAAAGTAGGTGAATGAGTTATTTGAGAAAAATTGGCTATCTGCAATACTTTTAGAGATAATTCGCATTTACTCATTTTGAGTAGGTGAGTAATTAGCTATGGGCCTGAAACTTCACCAAGTGAAAGCTCTCCCAAAAGTAGGTGAATGATTAATTTGACAAAAATTGGCTATCTGCAATACTTTTAGAGATAATTCGCATTTACTCATTTTGAGTAGGTGAGTAATTAGCTATGGGTCTGAAACTTCAGCAAGTGAAAGCTCTCCCAAAAGTAGGTGAATGAGTTATTTGAGAAAAATTGGCTATCCGCAATACTTTTAGAGATAATTCGCATTTACTCATTTTGAGTAGGTAAATAATTAGCTATGGGTCTGAAACTTCACCATGTGAAAGCTCTCCCAAAAGTAGGTGAATGAGTTATTTGAGAAAAATTGGCTATCTGCAATACTTTTAGAGATAATTCGCATTTACTCATTTTGAGTAGGTGAGTAATTGGCTATGAGTAGGTGAGTAATTGGCTATGGGTCTGAAACTTCACCATGTGAAAGCTCTTCCAAAAGTAGGTGAATGAGTTATTTGAGAAAAATTGGCCATCTGCAATACTTTTAGAGGTAATTCGCATTTACTCATTTTGAGTAGGTGAGCAATTAGCTATGGGTCTGAAACTTCACCAAGTGAAAGCTCTTTGGGATAGCTGCTCTGCAGAGATACCCTGAAGATAAAAAATTTCGTTGAAATCGCTCTATGTAGCACGGTTTTCGAAATATTAGCATTTTTGTGTTGTGCAATTTTTGCGCAAAAATTCGAAAATTCAAAATGGCCGCCATTTTTGGCAAGACAAAATTTTTTTGAAAATTGGCATGGCTACTCTTCATAGATACCCTGTGGGTCAAAAATTTCGTCGAAATCGCTCTATCTAGCACGGTTTTCGAGATATAAGCATTTTTGTGTTTTGCAATTTTGCGAAAAATTCGAAAATTCAAAATGGCCGCCTATTTTTGCGAGAAATTTTTTGTTTGAAAATTGGCAGCTACTCTGTAGAGATACCCTGTGGGTCAAAAATTTCGTCGAAATCGCTCTATCTAGCACGGTTTTCGAGATATAAGCATTTTTATGTTTTGCAATTTTTGCGAAAAATTCGAAAATTCAAAATGGCCGCCATTTTTGGCGAGACAAAAATTTTTTCAAAATTGGGATAACTACTCTGCAGAGATACCCTGTGGGTCAAAAATTTCGTCGAAATCGCTCTATCTAGCACGGTTTTCGAGATATAAGCATTTTTGTGTTTTGCAATTTTTGCGAAAATTTCGAAAATTCAAAATGGCCGCCATTTTTGGCGAGACAAAAATTTTTTGAAAATTGGGAAAAGTACTCCTCAGAGATATCCTGAGGGTCAAAAATTTTGTCGAAATTGCTCTATCTAGCACAGTTTTTGAGATATAAGCATTTTTGTGTTTTGCAATTTTTGCGAAAAATTCGAAAATTCAAAATGGCCGCCATTTTTGGCGAGACAAAATTTTTTTCAAAATTGAGATGACTACTCTGCAGAGATACCCTGTGGGTCAAAAATTTCGTCGAAATCGCTCTATCTATCACGGTTTTCGAGATATAAGCCTTTTTGTGTTTTGCAATTTTTGCGAAAATTTCGAAAATTCAAAATGGCCGCCATTTTTGGCGAGACAAAATTTTTTTCAAAATTGGGAAAAGTACTCTGCAGAGATATCCTGCGGGTCAAAAATTTTGTCGAAATTGCTCTATCTAGCACGGTTTTTGAGATATAAGCATTTCTGTGTTTTGCAATTTTTGCGAAAATTTCGAAAATTCAAAATGGCCGCCATTTTGGGCGAGACAAAAATTTTTTGAAAATTGGGAAAACTACTCCGCAGAGATACCCTGCGGGTCAAAAATTTCGTCGAAATCGCTCTATCTAGCACGGTTTTCGAGATATAAGCATTTTTGTGTTTTCCTTATTTGGAAAATTCGTAATGATTAATTAATCATTAATTACTCGGCCATTTCTTGACCAATCAATGCCAAAATCTAATGATTTCCAGATTTTAATAGAATGAATGTATTTGCCAAGTTTCAGGTGAATTGATAAAATTCCTTTCAAGTTATCATCCGGACAAGCTTCCCCATCGAAAAAAGACATTTTTGGTCATGTGACCTCTCTGATTGGTTGAAATGTCACTGCAGCATATTCAAAAAAATTCCCCAAGGCTACTGCCTAAACCTGCCAAATTTGAAAAGAATCCGCCTAACGGTTACAGAGTTATAAGGAAAACAAAATGCGGAGCCGGCGGAGCCGGCGGAGCCGCCGGAGCCGGCGGAGCCGGCGGAGCCAGAAGCTCTCCCATACACAAACAAGCGTCCCTTGCGGGACGCTTAATAATACTACACATTGCCATCAATAAGGTGTGCCATATTTATTAATTAATAACCAAAGCTTTTTAAAATGTGAAATATAAATTTTTATGCATAGAACAAAAGATGAAGGTCACAAAGAATTTAACTGTAATAATTTTGAGGTTTCCCAATAAATGGGGTTTATGGTGCTTCCTAAAAAACAATTGAAGAAAGCTATGGATATAGTTGATAATCAAGTAAAAAGATGGTTTGGTGTGCAAATTGCATTCTATTATGTCTCCATCTGTCTCCACGGATATAACTGCTGTCAGGATGAATAAAGCCAATGCATCAATGTCACATTCACACAGTATATTGTAAATACAACAACAGACAGTCAACCTGTTGGCTGGGAGTCTAACCTTGACAAAGGCTCTAACTTTACAAAGGCTCTATCCTTTACAAATTTCTATGAGTTTTTGCTTTAATTTTTTCAACTATTAAACTCCATTGGAAAAGGTTTAAATCAGTAGTAGCTAAACAAATAAAGAAGAACAGGAAAAGCTAATAGTAAAGAAGGATTATTATCAGCATTCGAAACTGCCGCCTGCCCGCAAGCAATTTGCTGTTAAGTTTAAGGACGGGCTCTTATATTTTCGTCGATGCAAGCCTGGATGCTTGTAACATATCTGAAGCGATTTTTTTTTTAATAAAATAAGCGTTAATAGAGGAATATTTACACATTTTGTCTTGTTTTCATCATCGGCGGTAGCCATATTGCTTTTGTGTTGAGCAATTTGACTGGACGAAAATTCGTGAAGCAGAACCCAGTCAAGGAAAGGGGAAGAGGGTTTCCCCATCAGTTGATTTCCACACACTGTGGTAAATCTTGGGGACTGGGTGGGGGTTGGGATGGGGAGGGGGGTGTTTAGTTTTTAATGCTTTCCAGAACTACATTCCTGGGTTTGAATCCATGTGGAAAAATTAGGCATGGAACTTAATTTGAAAATATTTCACATCAAAATGTTAAATCAGAATCAACTTTAGACAAGAAACAAATTAATCAAGAGTTATGGTTTTTACCTAGTGGTTAACAAGCCTGGCCTCTCAATCACCATAGGCTCTATGTGGGTTCCAATCCCACAAGTGGCAATGCTGTGAGCCTGTCTCAGTTATTATCACCCTGGCTTTTGAAAATGATGTACATCTTAACTTTAACCAATTATCAAAACAAATCAATACAACTTGTGACTTTTTTTATTTTTCCAATTTTTTTCTGTCTTGGAAAATATCAAGTTCTAATAAAACTTTTGTCTGGGGCTTCCAACTTTCCAAAGTTACAAGCCCGACATCCATTAACTTTTTTGTGCGAGTTTCGAAGACTGATTATTATTACAATTTACTTTTACAAACTGTAATTTTCACAATAATCACACAAGGTTGATGCATTTTAACAAATGGGGGATATTTCGATATAACTATGATCCTTTTTGTATAATCTGTTTCATATTATCTTTGTCTCGATGCAGATTCGTTTTTTTACAGTACAAAATCATAAAAATGTTACAACAACTTCGAAATTACCAACATTGCACTTTACAATTTGAATAGAATAAAAACATTTATATAGCGCAAAATTGACGCAACATCCTCTAATGGCATGCGCTCGAGGCAAGAAAAGGGAAAGTCGAGGGACATGCCGGGTCAAATGCCAAATTTATATTTATATCTACTGGTCACATATTTAAGTACATATAAATATGCAATATTAAACAATATATTGTTAGAGAAGGCCTCTAGAAGTCACATGTAAGTTGATGTAACGCAAGGTATTTTGCTGAATACTGACAAATGTGCACATCTTATAACCGTGTATGTTTCATAAGATATTGCACAACCTTATATCAAATATGCTGCAAATCGGTAAAAGGTACTCCAGCCTTCAGTTTCCTTGCACCATCAGACTCAAAGCCACAAGCACAAACTAGAGAGATCTATATTTGGTGATGAAGTACAAAAAGAACAAAATATTCTTGGAAAGATATCAAAATTTTCTGCTAAATGCAGCTTTAGGTTATTGCCTTTGTACTAATAGTCCCACAAAGTGAGGGTTTCACCCTAAAGGCTATGGATATGGATACTACCATTCCATAAAAGCCCCTTTATAGCTTCATAAATGCTGCTTTACATGCAGCAATGTAATACTAGTACTCTGTGATCAAATCCAAGGATTCTTTTCAAAGCTTAGTGAAACAAACCAACTCTTTCTGTTTGGCATTTACTGCACCATATAACTCAACAATAAATAGTAAGTTTCTTTATTTGCACTTACTGAATTTTCTATTTGGAAATAAATTAACATTGAAAACCTCAACAAAGATTAAAACCTAACCAGCTTGTGACAAGAAGTACAAACTCTACAAGTGATACCCTGTATAAGTTACCAACTAGAAGAATGTTTGCAAAGTTTATTGAAATATACTGTAAACAAATAATCACTTAACCACACAAAATGCATTGGTTGCTTTAAGATTAACATCAAATCTTGGCAAAATTTAGGTTGTGCCCCAAATCTTCAACATATTCAGCTATGTCATGTACATTTGTCACACACAACTCCATTACAACACTCTAAACAGCCTGCATGACCAATGGCATGACAGTCATGTGTCTGTACAACTTTCTCCTGTGACCATAGCAATCATGCAAACTCGTCAATATCTTGACACAAGACTGCGACAAATTGGTGAACACATCACATGATAAAACATGATAAAAGCTGGACCATACATATCATGAATGACAAATACATGTAAAACTACTTTTACTTGAAAGGGAAAAGTCAGTTTTGTTTGTGACAAACATATTTAGCTTCCTACAACCAGAGCCTCAGAAGAGTATTTGCAGCCTTTTAACTCCAGAATAACCAACACACTTCTAGTTTCAGTGTGTTTCCAAAATATTGTGAGTGCCGTTACCAAGCCATATATGAATCTGACATCACATAAAGTTACCCCCTTCTTAAGTTCAAAGTGTAGGATTTTATGTCCTGTCCATCTAGATTTAGACTAACCCTCAGCATTTCCTCCTTAAGAACCCCTACACCAAGTGGTACACTCCGCCAAAGTTTAGATCTCACAAACTTAATATTACCTACAACTAGCCGCCGGAGCCGGCGGAGCCGGCGGAGCCAGAAGCTCTCCCATACACAAACAAGCGTCCCTTGCGGGACGCTTAATAATACTACACATTGCCATCAATAAGGTGTGCCATATTTATTAATTAATAACCAAAGCTTTTTAAAATGTGAAATATAAATTTTTATGCATAGAACAAAAGATGAAGATCACAAAGAATTTAACTGTAATAATTTTGAGGTTTCCCAATAAATGGGGTTTATGGTGCTTCCTAAAAAACAATTGAAGAAAGCTATGGATATAGTTGATAATCAAGTAAAAAGATGGTTTGGTGTGCAAATTGCATTCTATTATGTCTCCATCTGTCTCCACGGATATAACTGCTGTCAGGATGAATAAAGCCAATGCATCAATGTCACATTCACACAGTATATTGTAAATACAACAACAGACAGTCAACCTGTTGGCTGGGAGTCTAACCTTGACAAAGGCTCTAACTTTACAAAGGCTCTATCCTTTACAAATTTCTATGAGTTTTTGCTTTAATTTTTTCAACTATTAAACTCCATTGGAAAAGGTTTAAATCAGTAGTAGCTAAACAAATAAAGAAGAACAGGAAAAGCTAATAGTAAAGAAGGATTATTATCAGCATTCGAAACTGCCGCCTGCCCGCAAGCAATTTGCTGTTAAGTTTAAGGACGGGCTCTTATATTTTCGTCGATGCAAGCCTGGATGCTTGTAACATATCTGAAGCGATTTTTTTTTTAATAAAATAAGCGTTAATAGAGGAATATTTACACATTTTGTCTTGTTTTCATCATCGGCGGTAGCCATATTGCTTTTGTGTTGAGCAATTTGACTGGACGAAAATTCGTGAAGCAGAACCCAGTCAAGGAAAGGGGAAGAGGGTTTCCCCATCAGTTGATTTCCACACACTGTGGTAAATCTTGGGGACTGGGTGGGGGTTGGGATGGGGAGGGGGGTGTTTAGTTTTTAATGCTTTCCAGAACTACATTCCTGGGTTTGAATCCATGTGGAAAAATTAGGCATGGAACTTAATTTGAAAATATTTCACATCAAAATGTTAAATCAGAATCAACTTTAGACAAGAAACAAATTAATCAAGAGTTATGGTTTTTACCTAGTGGTTAACAAGCCTGGCCTCTCAATCACCATAGGCTCTATGTGGGTTCCAATCCCACAAGTGGCAATGCTGTGAGCCTGTCTCAGTTATTATCACCCTGGCTTTTGAAAATGATGTACATCTTAACTTTAACCAATTATCAAAACAAATCAATACAACTTGTGACTTTTTTTATTTTTCCAATTTTTTTCTGTCTTGGAAAATATCAAGTTCTAATAAAACTTTTGTCTGGGGCTTCCAACTTTCCAAAGTTACAAGCCCGACATCCATTAACTTTTTTGTGCGAGTTTCGAAGACTGATTATTATTACAATTTACTTTTACAAACTGTAATTTTCACAATAATCACACAAGGTTGATGCATTTTAACAAATGGGGGATATTTCGATATAACTATGATCCTTTTTGTATAATCTGTTTCATATTATCTTTGTCTCGATGCAGATTCGTTTTTTTACAGTACAAAATCATAAAAATGTTACAACAACTTCGAAATTACCAACATTGCACTTTACAATTTGAATAGAATAAAAACATTTATATAGCGCAAAATTGACGCAACATCCTCTAATGGCATGCGCTCGAGGCAAGAAAAGGGAAAGTCGAGGGACATGCCGGGTCAAATGCCAAATTTATATTTATATCTACTGGTCACATATTTAAGTACATATAAATATGCAATATTAAACAATATATTGTTAGAGAAGGCCTCTAGAAGTCACATGTAAGTTGATGTAACGCAAGGTATTTTGCTGAATACTGACAAATGTGCACATCTTATAACCGTGTATGTTTCATAAGATATTGCACAACCTTATATCAAATATGCTGCAAATCGGTAAAAGGTACTCCAGCCTTCAGTTTCCTTGCACCATCAGACTCAAAGCCACAAGCACAAACTAGAGAGATCTATATTTGGTGATGAAGTACAAAAAGAACAAAATATTCTTGGAAAGATATCAAAATTTTCTGCTAAATGCAGCTTTAGGTTATTGCCTTTGTACTAATAGTCCCACAAAGTGAGGGTTTCACCCTAAAGGCTATGGATATGGATACTACCATCCCATAAAAGCCCCTTTATAGCTTCATAAATGCTGCTTTACATGCAGCAATGTAATACTAGTACTCTGTGATCAAATCCAAGGATTCTTTTCAAAGCTTAGTGAAACAAACCAACTCTTTCTGTTTGGCATTTACTGCACCATATAACTCAACAATAAATAGTAAGTTTCTTTATTTGCACTTACTGAATTTTCTATTTGGAAATAAATTAACATTGAAAACCTCAACAAAGATTAAAACCTAACCAGCTTGTGACAAGAAGTACAAACTCTACAAGTGATACCCTGTATAAGTTACCAACTAGAAGAATGTTTGCAAAGTTTATTGAAACATACTGTAAACAAATAATCACTTAACCACACAAAATGCATTGGTTGCTTTAAGATTAACATCAAATCTTGGCAAAATTTAGGTTGTGCCCCAAATCTTCAACATATTCAGCTATGTCATGTACATTTGTCACACACAACTCCATTACAACACTCTAAACAGCCTGCATGACCAATGGCATGACAGTCATGTGTCTGTACAACTTTCTCCTGTGACCATAGCAATCATGCAAACTCGTCAATATCTTGACACAAGACTGCGACAAATTGGTGAACACATCACATGATAAAACATGATAAAAGCTGGACCATACATATCATGAATGACAAATACATGTAAAACTACTTTTACTTGAAAGGGAAAAGTCAGTTTTGTTTGTGACAAACATATTTAGCTTCCTACAACCAGAGCCTCAGAAGAGTATTTGCAGCCTTTTAACTCCAGAATAACCAACACACTTCTAGTTTCAGTGTGTTTCCAAAATATTGTGAGTGCCGTTACCAAGCCATATATGAATCTGACATCACATAAAGTTACCCCCTTCTTAAGTTCAAAGTGTAGGATTTTATGTCCTGTCCATCTAGATTTAGACTAACCCTCAGCATTTCCTCCTTAAGAACCCCTACACCAAGTGGTACACTCCGCCAAAGTTTAGATCTCACAAACTTAATATTACCTACAACTAGCTGCCCACAATAGAATCGGTTGTAGCAAATGTAGCTTTTGACTGGTGACGAAATACACTAACGTACAATGTAAAGGATAAGCTCGATCATTTGTTTACTTCATTGAAGTTTCATCCACTGAACTTAGAAACTGTACCTTCAATGGATCACAGCAACTGAATTGTCAATGCTAAAAGGTTTGATATTTTATTGGTTGTTTTACATTGCCTTTCAATAAGATAGTGTCATAATGGTAGGATTTAGCATAACATTTGGCCTGTTATAACTGTGTGCAAACAACAGAAGAGCCCTTTGAAACCACAGTTTATTACTGCCACTGAATTGACGTTTTTTCTCTCTTTATGCACTAAAACCTGGATCAAAGGACTTGTTCCCTTGCAGGAAACAATTTGTTGAATGCTGAAGCTTGGCCTGTTAATGGATCCATCCCAGGTCCAATATACAACATGACAGTGGTTGTCTTAACTACTAAGCACAACTCTCAAAAAGGAGATACCTAGCCTTGGTACGGTTCAATCATAGGAATAGTATATACCCAATGATGTGACATCTCATTAAAATACTCGTCTCAAATTTGTAACACAAACACAATGTACATGTAATCTGATGTTTGTACCTGTGAGCTGAAAGTTTTCATGTTTACTGTACCAAACAAGTTTTCTGTGAGGGACATCATTTTATTTTGGAATGGCCAAAAGCATTATCTGAGTAAACATCCAAAGTGCTAAATGCACAACATAGTGTGATAACAAATACAATGCATTACTGTTGTGAATGAAGAGTGAAATACTACAGATTTCAAATATATATTGACAGGACAGGAATCAGAAAATATTTATAAAAACCATAAGATTCTGAATACTTCAATCAGATTGCTGTGAAAGTTACTGTTCACTATTTTTTATTCAACTGAATTACAAAAAAATTGACAAAAACAAGTGGAAACATAATCTTCTGCCTCGGCAATCGCTACATAAACTGATAAGCTTGCTGACTTACCTAAACACAAGCTCTGCCAAAGGCTAGACATAGCCGATGACAGTCTATGCACTTCATTGGGTCTCACAAAAAGGGGATGGTTGCTTTCTTGTATTCATAGCCCCATAATATGTTCTGTGTGCAGAGAGCACCTATAGAACCTAAACCCACAATGCTCCCAGATGGAGCAACTGGCCTATTTATCCATTAGGGGTTTTTAATAAAATATAATCCCCTGGTGTAACAGAAAATTACAACATGATAAGCGAAATCAGTAAAGGTCAGAACTGAGGCCATCCATCACCCCCTGGAATGCTTTGCAAGAGGCTGCAGATTGGTAAAGTGGACTGTGGTGATGGCATGTTTGTGGTATCTACACAGTTTATCTCCCAGAACTAATCTGCCTACAATAAATTATATCCCATCCGGAGGATCTCTGCTGAGCATTAGAAATAAATCACAACTCATAACCAGAGACAAAAAACAAAAACCAGAAAAAAACAAGTCAGTTGCCAAGAAAGGTTGTGTCATGGGTTGCGGTTATTGATTAGAAACTCTTGCAAAAAAAACATGGCTGTAGGTGCATATATTGTCACAATGAATTACCCAACAAGCATGTTGAAAACCACAGGATATCATATTTTTGCATAAATTTGTGAACTTCTATATCTCTGACACAGTCAAAATGTCTGGAGTAAACCTGCCATGGGAAGGTGAGACCATTAGAACAGATGGGACACAAAATATAGTGGAAATCTTTTTAATTTCCACATATTCACTCCACACCTGAATGTATCATTTTTATTTCCGCCAACACAGTTATGTTTTTGGCTGCATGCGTTTGTCTGTTTACAAAATAACTCAAAAAGTTAGGAACGGATTTTGATGAAATTTTCAAGGAGAGTAAACCAAGGCATAAAACAGTTAGACCTGGTATAACATTGCCATGTTACAACCAAAATTATACACTATGAGCTGAAATTACTAAACCACTTGTACTTTGAACACACTCCACTAGAAATACAGAGAAGGTGTGTTCAATTCCAGGTACAGGCAGATACATAGTGACTTGGATGACCACTTAAAATGGGGGTCCTCTGTCATTGGTTCCTATCCCTAGTGGCAGGTTAAAGAACCTCAAGGACATTGATAAATGGTCATCCTTGAGTCTCTGTCTTTCAGTTAGGGGAATGTCAGTAATTTGAGAGCTGGACTGTACTTGTACAATCGAAACAAGCCTTAACAAGTCACATAGTTTGCAAGATATACATCTACAATTATTGTCATATGATCGTGTAAAATGATAGAAAACTTGTCTTTTTTACCATATTTATCAAAATGTTTTGTAACACGATATTCTATGACAAGTGACGCAAACCCAATATTGTCTAGACAACACAACTACTTTCATAGGCTATAGAACAAAACCTATCCCATTGGTGCATGTTTAGAAAAGTAAATTGCTTACTGGTATTTTAATCTGACAAATATTTGAGACGATATCAATGTCATGAAAGTACATTTAAAGTGCCTCTGTTAATGTCCCCAAAGCAAAACTAGAAGTCTACAAACAACTTACAGTTACTCTAGTGACTATTACCTTGGTGAATTGATCTGTATCAGAAGTTATTAGACCCCTAATCATACTACATAGCCATTACCACCAAATATATATATTTTGTACTTTCTGTGACTTCTTTTCATATTAAACCCCACCATTGTTTTCCCTTTATCTGGATATTTCCATGCAGCGACTACAGACTTTTTGTTCATATGAAATCACCAGTAAATTTTAATTACAGAAATTTATTTATCTTTGCACACGATACTTAAGTTTCTTTGGGTCCCAAAAGAGAAGAATTTCAAACTAATCCAATTTAAAGTAGTCCCTGAATGGCTTTGCAGTTGAAAGAATTATTCTTACAGGCATTTCTTTTTAGAAAGTTTTTTTTTTTTTTTGTTTATCATTAAGCAGACACAATGGTTTTAAAAATGCCTTAATTTTCTTACAGAAACTTAATTTCCCTGGCTGGATAAAAACTTCAGTTATCGTTTTACTATCTTAAAAAAAGAAACTTGTCTCTTTCATTTTTAATTTTTACACCTGTGCTGGTGAGATTTCAGAGACACCCTGAACACTACATATTATATATATAATTATGCATTTACTTTGACATGACTGGCATTATAACACTTTAATCATCTTTTGGCAAGACTTGTTCACGTCAGGATGGAAAAAACTGCATGTACCAACAGTTTGGTAAATATGAATCAATAATTCTGGAATAACTCTAAAGTCCACTGTAAATATGAACAGTAGAATGAGACCAGGAATGACACACAATGGCTAAAAACTCACGTAAATGTGAAAGTTTGCGTGCTCAGCATGTGTTAAAATTTCCACCATATGATCTCGCCAACCATGTATGCTAGGGCATTAACTCTTAGATCACACAATAGGCTTCAATGGCTATACTGTACTTATTTCGTATTTATTTACTTGCATTTCATGCACTTTGGGGTACAGTCAGTACTCATGAAGACTCGGTGACAAATAACCAGTAAAAACAACAGAGAAATCTATGAAGAAGAAAACCAGTGTCCATAAATAAGAGATAACCTTCAATAACAGATGTACGTTGAGACTAATACGTTGATAATAACTATTATGTTTGGACAAAGGTCATAATAAATGTTTTATGAAACCACAAATCAGTAAAGATGGTTCATAAACATTGTATAGAGAGACAGAAACTGTGGAAGGAACATTCGCAAATCAGAAAATAAGTTTTAAGACTAAATTTTGTCAGAGAATTTTGTTGAGCTTAAAGGTGCGTATTTATAATCTATACAAATGCAAATAATTTCTATTACACCTGCCCACCGATTGCAGGTAAACTTCACATCATTTGATAACACATTACAGAATTTTCTTTTGGAAGAATAAATCTACAGCTTCACAACTGAACTGTATTTGTAATACACTTTTATAACAAGGCCACTGCCACAGCGGTTATCTCCCACCTTAGGATCAGTAATAATGGAGACCTAAAGGAGATATAAGGCCTTTGTAGTAAGATAACCTCACTTGACATTGAAGAAGGGGTCAAAGGTAAAAGTCAGCAATTGGCAGCCATTTTGTTTTCGAAACTAGGCCAAATTACTATCAGGCTAACTTTCCTAGCCAAACATCTTTTGTGCAAATTTGATGAACCTAGCAGCAATATTTCAAGTTTAAGAGCATCTTAATGATTTTGAAATAATTGGCTATGGCAGCCATTTTGTTTTTCAAAACAGGGGTAAAATTTTTCTAAGGCAAAACATTTACAGGCCAGGACTTTTCATGGTATATTTTTACATAGCACCAATAATAAGGGAGAAATAAGGATGTTTGAGGGTGATGACCCCATTTAACCTTGAAGCAGGGATCAAAGGGTCAAATTCAACACCTGGAAAAGATTCCCAGGCCATGACTTCCTACAAGTTGTTTTCACATTCCGAACCTCTAGGAGCAATATTAGGGGAGATATAAGGGCTTTTTTAGAAGGATAACCCCATTTGACATTAAACGTGTGATATAGTGGCAATTTTGTTTTTAGAACTAGGCCAAAATTACTCTGAGGCTAGCTTTTCTAGCCCTATATCTTTTGTGCAAATTTGTTGAAGCTAACTGGAATATTTCAAGATTTGGAGCATCTTTATGATTTTGAAACAATTAGCTGTGGCAGCCATTTTCAAAATGAGGCAAAAGTTTTGCACAGACCGGTTTTCATAGCAATAAACATCCCCTGCAAATTTTGTGAAGATATCTTTATAAATGAATGAGATATTAAGGTTCATGTAAAAATGTGATGAATGGACAAATGGACGGACGCACATACGGAAGGCGTTTTATAATCTCCCAACCTCGGCCTTCGGCCACAGGCGGGAGATAATTATGTCAATTTTTGCAGAGTGAAAAGTTGAAATTTGCCACACTGTGTAAACTTTACCAGTGGGGGCACCCTTTTAAATTAATACAAAACATTGACAATATGTATAGATTTTGCATAAGATTAGATCTCACAGACCTAATTTAATCACAAAAATCAGAAATATGTGTAGAATTTTGCACAAGTCCAAAAAAAATTGAAGGGGGTTTCCCCCACTAGCGAATTTCAGACACTGCAGAGAATTTCACTTTTCTTATTCTCAATCCACAGAATTCCATCAGAGAATATATATACACAGTCTGAATGGGACTGCAAGTTATCTTATCTCTATCTTTTTGATGTAGATAAACCTTTCAAAATGAATAAGTGCCTGCCATCATTTGTTCATGTTGCCTGGACTGCTTCAAGGATTCAGAACAGTGTGTTTCTGGGTATAATAATGAATTGTGTAGGTGTTCTATGTTGTGAGTCACGAAAAGAAATATGAACCAGAAGGAAATGCTAATGATTCTTAAGTTTTTAGAGGTTTTTTACATGATATTTTCAATCAACTGTAATGACACTGATATGCACAGGGACAGTAAAATATGTTCGTCTGATCTCTCACGTTTAGAAATTGAATTTTGACAAACTGGAAAATTTCCCAAGCTATGGCAAATTTCATTTTTATTGCAATAAAAACAAAATAATGAAGGCTCATAAAAGCTAAGCTGTATTGTCTATAAGTTATGTCTTTTAAACTATAATATCTGAATGTGTGTATCATTACAAAGGACTTATTTGATGAAGTATTAAAATCATGACAAAGTATCACTTTACAAACATATTTCTGAATAAAGTACCTGTTACCTAATGGTAAACTGTTTAACCCAACTAACTATGCAAGAGTATTTTTTTTTTTTTTTTGGTAATTTGTGTAAATTACCTTATATCATAATTTCTGAAAATATGGGACACATGACAAAAATCCGCTCTGCTGAAAATTCTTCTCACCTTCGAGCAAGCACGTGGGGGTATGATTCAGGGCCAAAAACTAGGCCAGGTATCCATAATGCAAGAAGCGACCCACATCTGGTTACTCGTGATTAAGTAATGACTAACCGGAAGTAACTATAATGCACAAATCCGGGACATTTGGCCGGCGCACATCTGGCCGGTGGACATTTGGCCGGCGGACGTTTGGCTTGTGGACATTTGGCCGGCAGACGTTTGGCCGGTGGACATTTGGTGACTTTTTTAGGTGGTAGGACAAATGGCCAATGACTTTTTATGTGTTATTATTTCAATATGGTCCTAAGTCAAATAACTTTTGTAAATATTGCAAGCAAAGGTTAAATATCTTATTTTTTATATTGGCCCCAACCTGTAATGCACATATGGCACACAAACAAGTTTATCAAAAATACTATGTCAAATACAGTACCTGTCAAAAAAGGGACACTTTTATTAAATCATGAAAATTGGCTGGACACTGGACAGTACTGACTACAAATAAGGTTTTCTCCAAGTTATTCATCGAAGTAAGCAATATTTCACAAGTACTCATTTCACTTGGGTTTCTACAAAGTCTTCTTGGTTTTAATTACAAAGGCCACCCTGTCACGATGCTACAAGAAATAAAGTGCTAACCAGTACCTTTATGAAAAAGTAATCCAATGTTTTCACATTTTTTTTAAACTTTACTAATAAATTAATAATGCAAGAAGAGATGTCAGTTCAGATCAACGATTCCAGAACCTCACAACATATAACTGATACACAAATAGGAGATCATAAGAACCCCTACAAACCAACCTGATATGATATGTTCAGGTTTGAGGTATCATTATACTGGGCACAATGGTGAAAACAAAATTTCAAAATTGACCACAAATACGGTAGTTGTGGTCATTTGAGCTGCAGCTCTGTGTAGGGTTGGGTCTTAGTACAAATAAAAGTATTCAGTACAAGTACTTTTAAAATCTGTTAGTACAAGTACACATACTAGTACATTTTAAGGGATGTATTTAGTACAAGTACTTTTTCATAGACAAAAATGATTTCTTAACAATATACTATGATTGTCAATCCAATGTTAATATTTAGTACAAACTTACTGGACCTAACCCTGGCTCTGTAGTATGCCCCGATGATAGGCTACTTCTACTGATCCAAACAAACACTGGGGAATTCTTCAAAATAAGAATTGTACCCAAGATATGCTACAAGTATACTAGCTCCACATTGATTATCAGATCATCATCAATATATATGGACCTTCAGACTTTTAAATCTATTCCTTATGGATCAAATCACAAACGGAACAATTTAATGAAATGTTTAATTACAACTACACACAGAAAGATTTGTTTTTCTTTTTAAGTTCTTTTTTAATTTTTCACTGTAACTACAGGACTGACAAATGTCAGAGTGACCCCCTGCTATTTGTCACTTGTTCTTTCTGGTAGACAGAGGCTGAAGGTTACAGCCCTCTCTTACCTTTCTGGAATGCTAAGTGGCTTCACAGTAATTGTATTAGAGGCTGAAATGTATTTGTTCTGACTTTCAGTGACCTTCCCAAACTAATGACCTGCACACTAAAAGGATGTGCTTCTCAAAAAACGATGCCGACTATTTCTAAAGTGATGTGAAAGAACAACCTGTTTCATTAGCTATTTTGTGTATTTAGTTTTGGTTAAAACTAAAATAGTTCAGAATGATTAACTTATGTACTTCAAAGAGTTTGAATGAATCAGATATAAATTAATTTATACCAATTGTACAACCAAATAATGTTGTGCATTCATAACAGACCCTCATCTTAATGTCTGTCCGTATTTGATGAAAAATTCATT
This sequence comes from Sabellastarte sp. h YS-2021, assembly GCA_964017235.1. Classification (NCBI taxonomy): domain Eukaryota; kingdom Metazoa; phylum Annelida; class Polychaeta; order Sabellida; family Sabellidae; genus Sabellastarte; species Sabellastarte sp. h YS-2021. Next base: position 178,036,238 of record OZ024929.1, on the reverse strand, counting down.
GCACAAATATAGTTATCACTTATTAACTATATAAAGTTAATATCTTGCTGAACTACAAAACCATAACCACTTTTCAAAGTCCCTGCATCTCAAACAAATAACATCCAGTTAGCCAACAAAGGTACACAGTGAAAAAAAACAAACATAAAGTTCATCCATTTGAAGGTCTAACCTTGTAATGGTAATGACACTTATCCATTTTCAATTCCTCTCCTAAAATGTTTGTATTTTTTCTTACGATTTACGTGTTTTGTCCCCAAATATTTGCATTATATGAAGTGATTATATTTTACGATTTTTCCTCATCAAATCTCTGAATTAATCAGAATTATATGAAGTCATTATGACAAACACAGAAAAAAGAACTGCAAACGGGATGCATGATCACATAACACCATTATGTTCTCATACAGATCACATATACAATATGAACTTGCACAAAAACTGAATGAGATTTGGTTCACAATCCATGACTGAAGGTACTATGACACCTCAACTAGACAGACTTCTAAGAAAATGAATATCTGAACTTTGCCCTTCAAGAACTTTGCCCTTCACGAACAATTTCCTTCAAAACCTTGCACTTCAGGAAGTATGCCCTTCACTAAAATGTGATTGATAAATTTTTTGTCATGTGAAGGGCAAAGTTCCTACCTCTTAAGTTTAGTAAAGGGCATATTTCCTGAAGGGCAAGGTTCCAAAGGGCATGGTTCTTGAAGGGCAAAGTTCCATACACCTAAGAGAATAAACTTGGACAAATGTGTGAAGCTATCTATCTGCAAGGCCACAATCAAATATAAAATATGACACTGGTGAACAGTCTATTTACTCCATCTTGATATATTGTGTACAGTGGTAGAATCTTTTAAGATATACGACATTGAAAAGTTTAACTCCTCAAAAATTCCTGGAATTCTTAAAAATATCACCCCAGAATATTGAATGTTATTTCTAAATTCAAGGTCCATGGCAGGTGTTTGATGTTTGCCTTATTTTCATACTGAATGCACCTTTTATATCCACTATCACTGGTCCTAAGGGTTTGAAATATGAAGACAACCTACAGAAAAGCATGGAGTAAGATTAATTTGTACTATTAACATATGGCCCCTGCTTCAAGGTCAAAAAGTATCATCACACAAGGGATAACATATTTGCTATGATAAAGGTCATCTTTTGTGACAAATAGAAATAATATTAAAAGTGTACATAGCAAAGTTACTGATGAATCTGGGAAACATCTGTTGAATGAATGACAAAATGGTGCCAAAACCCAAGGAAGTCTTGAATATCTCCCAAATAACCCATGCACAAACATATTCCCAGAAAATTTTCATCTATCGGACCAACGTGGGTTGATGGTCAAATGTCTGCAGATTTTTTCAACATTGGGCTGACATGAGCTAGTCATATGGTCAGTGAATTTTGCCAAAAAGCTGAGCCAACAGTAGCTTCCCAACCACTGTTCAGGCTGTTTATCTCTCTTTTGCCACTATTTGGCCAACATTTAGACCTTGTGCAAGGTCCTTCCTTAGTGCATTATGATTCTCTGAGAGCATTTCCCTCCAGAAGGACTTCCACTGAGACTGTAAAATCCAGACTGTTATAAAATGCACTCATTCATTGTCTCAAAAAAAACAACCCAAAGTAGAGACTTGTGAGCAAGTCTAGCCAACATTGGACCAACAATGGATTTTTAATCAAGATAGCAATGAGCAATACTAGGGGATTTGGGGAAGCTTAGTATACAAATTATTTATCATACATTGTAGTATGTCTAATAATCAAACTTCAGTGAGCCCACAATTTTTAACCTTCTCTTTAACAATTTTAAACTTAAACTAATATTCTCATAAATTCACAATAAAAAAGTTGTTATTGAACATTACAATTTTATTACCGACTATCATCTTATGAGACTGATCCACTATTGTTAATGCCATTGCCTATGACCAAGTAGCATCACTAATTACATCCTTGGTCATGTGACTTAGTGATTCCATTAATTAAGATCTGACCACAACCTGTCAATATAAAAACTCTAAACTGCAATATATCTGACTGGCGGATGCTATACCAGGAGTAAAATTCTTACCGGTGGCTTGCCAAAGTTGGACTGATGTCACATCCAACAGTCAAAACCCATTGGGCCAACAGTGGCTGCCAATGTCATATACCAATGTTCAGCCAGCATTGGCATGCTATCTGAGTTTCCACAAAATATTGGTCAACGACATTCTGTACATATTTCCACTTTCTATAGTTTTAATTATCCCATTCCCCCTCCACATATACATGTACGCTGTTCCAGATTGGTAAAGTTAATGATTAATTTTGAACTGTGTGATTAAATGGCTACACTTCTTTTCCAAACAACTACTCATGAATTCGAAGCGATCCAAATGTCACCTACCCATACTCATCATCGAGATCTGCCTTATCAGGGATAAGCAGTATTGATATTAAAACAAATGGAACAAGTACTTGCAACACTAGACATGGTTACCCCGGCTCCACTTTACTTGCAAGTAGAGCCAAGGTAACCATGTCTATTACAACACAAACATTTAGTTGTACAAAGAAAATGAACTATGTAGCTACATGATACTTTGGTAGCTGAGTAGTATGTATACTTAGTAGCGAGTCTAGCAATGGATTTCGGTCTACCTGCAGTACTAAGTTTTGCTGTGCAGTCTGACGGAAAGTAGAGAGTGGACAAACAAGAAAGTTCATTCTGTCCGTTATGACTGTCCACTTTGTAAGATCGTCCAACCCTGTCCTGTACTGCTAGGCAAGCAGTTATAGTCAGTACACCAATTATAGTCACTCCACATGTTTTCTAGATTTACTTCTAAATCTAAAACTTTGAAGTTTATTTAAAGTCTGTGTCAAAATTTATTTATCTTGTGTAAATTGATCTACAACTGCAAAACAGTGGCTACATTTCGAAACTTAAAAGATTGGTGTAAGACAAATTGGGCTGTCCATAATTTTTGCTATGACCATAATTGCTTGGCAAGTACTAGCACGTACTAATTAACACTCAAGTTGATATCTCCACAGTACAGTACCACAGTCGTCAATCGACTATGAGAGAAATGTAGACTTCCGGGGGCTCTCTCGAACGAGTATAAGACACAAATAACAAAAAATCAGTTAAATTCCATAACTATAAGTGTAGGCAATGTTTTAGTAGGGCAAGGCCTGAAATATACAATAAATTAATGAAGGTATACTTGACAAACAGCCATACTTTAAAATATTTTGTTGAATTCGAATTATTTAACTTTTAAAAAGTCTGTATGAACACCAGTTCAATGTGTGTTCAACATGCTACGAATACCTGCACTGTGTGATTTGCAGTCCTGTTTTGGAGTTAGAAATATATATTTTTGTGAACATACTAGACTTTCTGAAGGAAAAAAACACTCAATTCATAATACTTAAAAATAATAATAATAATTAAAAATTTAAAATTAATAATTAATGCTAACTCAACAAAAAGTGACTGTTTCGTTAAATTTGCTGGTTTTTATGTGGTTTTTTTTTCGGGGGGGGGGGGGGGGGGGGGGGGGGGGGAACTCGAGTTCAACTCGAGTAAATGACACAAATATAAATAAAATAACAATGTCCAAATATTGTCATTAAGGGATTCGCCATTATGTATTTGTGTTTAGTACCATGTTATTGCAAGGAAATGTATTTTGTTGCCGGTTAAATTGTGCAGATATGTATGTGCACTTTATGAAAGAATATATGTAAGGAACAGCCACGCAAATAAGGGAAATAAAACAAGAGGAGAGTGCCCGTGTCAGCTGACTGAATGTTTTTGATTTGTGATGGTGATAATGAGAGGAAAGCATAATTATCAGGGAAAGGGCTGTACAGAAATACAGTAAATGGTAACTGAACAGCATGTTCGAAAGATATTCCGAAGCTGACAGAAGAAAAGGACAAAAAAGTTGTGCCCTGCAAATGGTATTATGAAATAAAGTAACAAGGTAATTGTTTAAGTGTAAAAAGTAGGTTAAAAATATTTAAAGAAATACTATAAATGCAATATCCTCGTTTGACCATGAAGAAGGGGTCCAAAGGTCAAATCTGACCATACCAAAAAATTCCCAGCCAAAGAATTTAGGATGGTTTACCATCCCAAACCTCTCGGACCAATAAGTAAGTCATAGGCACTTTTTAAGTTTGGCTATCCTTGTTTGATCTTGAAGGAGGGGGTCCAAGGTCAAATCCGACCACACAAAAAAATTCCTAGCCCATGATTTCTTGTAGCTTGTTTACCATCCCAAACTTGTAGGACCAATAATAAGCGAGTTCTAAGCAATTGTAAGTTTGGCTAATCCTCAATTGACCTTGAAGGAGGGGTCCCAGGTCAAATCTGACCACACCAAAAGAATCCCAGCCCATGATTTCCTATATGTTGGTTTACCATCCCAAACCTCCAAGACCAATAATACGCGAGTTATAAGCACTTTAAGTTTGGCTATCTTCGTTTGACCTGGAAGGAGGGGTCTAAGGTCAAATCCGACCACACCAAAAGATTCCCAGCCCATGATTTTCTATAGGTTGGTTTTCCATTCGAAACCTCTAGGACCAATAATAAGTGAGTTATAAGCACTTTTAAGTTTGGCTATCCTCATTTGACCTTGAAGGAGGGGTCCAAGGTGAAATCCGACCACACCGAAAAATTCCTAGCTCATGATTTTCTATAGGTTGGTTTTCATTCCAACCTCTAGGACCAATAATAAGCGAGTTATAAGCACTTTTATGTTTGGCTATCCTCATTTGACCTTGAAGGAGGGTTCCAAGGTCAAATCGGACCATATTAACAGATTCCCAGCCCATGATTTCCTACAGGTTGGATACAATGTTTTACTCAACAGTGAGAACCTGAAAGAAGCTAATGCTCAGCTATGCCATGACATAGTAAGTAAGTAAGTAAGTAAGTAAGAAACACTTATATAGCGCCGAAATTGATGTAAACATCCTCTAAGGCGCTGATGAGCAAAAAGGGATAGTCCAGTTCCAGAAGAGAAGAGGTAGAGGTCTGCAATTTCACTATGTTATAGCTGACCAAAACGTCTGTGAATAACATATTTAACAAAATACTCTAAATGGAATAATTTTCAAGTTACAACTGATTTACTCAAGAGTGAGAACCTCAAAGTAACTATTACTCAGCTATGCAATGAGCTACATGTCTGAATTTTTGCTCTGTTATAGCTGACCTAAAAGTAGGTGAACAACATATTTAAGCAAAATACTGTAAATGCAATAGTTTTCAAGTTACAACTGATTTACTCAATAGTGATGACCTAAAAGTAGCTATTACTCAGCTATGCCATGAGCTACAGGTCTGAAATTTTACTATGTTATAGCTGACCCAAAAGTAGCTGAATAACATATTTATACGAAATTCTCTAAATGCAATAGTTTTCCAATTACAACTGATTTACTCAATAGTGAGAACTTCAAAGTAGCTATTACTCAGCTATGCAATGAGCCACAGATCTGAAACTTCACTATGTTATAGCTGATCCCAAAATAGGTGAATAACATATGAAACAAAATACTCTAAATGCAATAGTTTCCAAGTTATAAGCGATTTACTCAACAGTGATAACCTAAAAGTAGCTATTACTCAGCTATGCCATGAGCTACAGGTCTGAAATTTTACTATGTTATAGCTGACCCAAAAGTAGCTGAATAACATATTTATACGAAATTCTCTAAATGCAATAGTTTTTAAGTTACAAGTGATTCTACTCATGATGGAAGTTACTGAAAAGCCCAAAAGTAGCTATTACTCACTTAGCTATTGAGACAGGCACCCAACTTACTCAACATATTGTAGCTATGAAAAAAGTAGCTGAATAACATATTTTAAGAAAATGCTCTAGATGCAACAGTTTTCAAGTTATAAATGATTTTGTACATGATTTCATGAATTTTAATGCATTAAAAATTATTAAAAAAATTTATTTAAAAAAAAGTAAGACAGATCCAGGTCTCATACTCACACAAGAGAATCTACCTCTGGCCTAGTATATATATGCAAGATATGAGAGAAATCCCTGAAATAGTCACTGAGAAAATTGTGATTAAGTGTTGAAATTTTCACACTTTTGGTGGGGGTACCCCCCTTGTAATGTCTCTAGCAAACAGACGAACAGACAGATTTGCATGCCTTGAACAAATTTTCATCCTCGATAGATAAGGTATCTTTTAAAAAAAACAGCACGTCTCTAGGCCTTGTAGTTTTGGAGGAGAAGTTGTTCACGCGGACGCGGACGCGTGCGCGTACGCCCACGCCGCAGAGTGACGACATAAAAACGACCATTGCTCATTGATTTTTACGTCTTTATGGTTAAAAAATTTCAAAAGTGCTAGTTTGTAACAAGATTAGTATATCATTCTTTATTTCTTAAAAACTCAGGTTTAAATTGCGTAAAGCGATGTTATCCCCAAATAATATCGCCCATCAGGTTACGACTCGAGTTTCGGTCAACTCGCTACAGCACTAGTACTAGTACTATTTTGGAAGTGTGGAGATTTCTGCCGTCTCTCTTGGCCAATCAGATTCGCCAACAAAAAATCTGGGTTAACAGTTATTTAACTTATTTTTACCATTTAGTTTTCTCAATATTTTTGGCTTCAAAGTGATAGCTGTTGTTTTAAATCCTGTTCAATGGCCACCGTCATATTGAGACGAGTCCTCAGCATTGTCATTTGTGAGAATTTTGTAGTGTTGTACTTTGGATTGTGTTGAATATAAATGTATATATACACATTAAAATAATGTAAAGTACAAGTTTTAAAAAAATCCACATGTTATGAAAGAGGTCATTTTCTATTGCAAAAATTGCCAATAATACCTAGTAAGGCAATACCTTGAAACCCTAGGTATGTAATTCATGAAAGGTCTTAGCCAAATCTCGGACTTAAGGTGGCTATATGTGCACATAAAAGTTAATGTAAGACTTGGCAAAGACTTTATTGTGAATACAGTCACTGATCTTTGATGACAGTTGGGATACAGGTTAAATATATAACAATATATATACATAAGGTAACATTTAACATATAAAATACTTGAAGTAAATTTTAAAGTGTAAATTTTTATCCCAAAATTTGGTCGTAATTGGAAAACGCACAACAATATAGGCTTTGAAAATATAAGACCATTACTGAAATAATTATATATTTTTTATGGCCAGTAATTAGTTTCTGGTGTAAATTAACAGCTTTTATAGGTATACGAGCATCTCGTGACCACGGCAGCTCATGACCAACAACTCGTACCCACAACTCGTTCCCAAGATTTTTTTTTAAATACAGCAGGAAACCTCATGTTTTTTTTTTCAATTTTGCATATTTTATTTTAAAATATTGCAGGAAAATCCACGGACTTCTGTCTCCTCACGTTTTTTATTTTTTCTAATTTGTGTAATTTATTTTAGAATAGATCTAGGAAGCCCTCTGGAAATTCCATCACCTCACATTTTCTAATTAGCATGTTTTACTTCATAATATTGCTAGGCAACCCCCACGGAAGTACAAGAATTTGAAGTTTTAAATTGATTTTATCTGTACTGTAATTGAACAGACGTTTTTACATAAAATACTCACTCTTCAAGCAGCATTTCTATTTATTGTGTACGAGTTGTGGGTACGAGTTGTTGGTCACGAGATGCTGTGGTCGCGAGTTGCATGTAAATTTCTCTCTCGTATGTAAGATTAAATTTAGACCGAGTTTTCTGTCCCAAAATATGCCTTTTTAAAACTGATGGATGGCATTTTGGGACAGAGTTCCTCGCAACACAAAAAACTTCAATATCTGAAAATTACTGTCGCTTTAAACTTTAAAATATCCACTTAAATGTATTAACAGTATAAAGCATTTAGATGCAGGAACACAATTTTCTGTGTTTGCAGTACTATAGATACTTTTTCTGCACTTCCTGTTTGTGTAAACAATGATGAAATTTTACAAGTGAAATAATTTTTGTTAAATATATCCATTAACTATGCAAAAAGTGTATTTCTTTTAACGCGGGGCACATACTTGATACTCAAGTTGGTAGCCCAGTACATATTTAATGTCAGGATGTGTGCCATTTGTTGCCCTTCATGCCGTTTGTGTTTTTTGCATACTAATGGCATCTGTCTCTCGCCGATACATACCGCTTATAAAAAATTGGCCGAGAGACAGATTAATCGGTCTAGATTAAATTGGCTGTTATAAAGCAAATTTTGTCTGCCACATAAAAAGGCCCATATAAATACACTAACAGAGCAGAAAATACCTTCAAAAGGCGAGGTATTTCGTCTTCTATAACCAAATAACTGAAATGTCGTCTATTTCTTTTATACTCGTTCGAGAGAGCCGCAGGAAGTTTTCATCGGTTTGGGGGCGTTTAACGACTGTGAGTACAACAGAAGTGGTAAACAAAAACCGGTAACTGCTATTTTCAAAAATAACAAGCATGACAATCATATAATATTGACCTTTTCTGTTGGTATTCATTGTTCAAGAAAATGAATGTGTATTTGGAGGTTAAGTCAATGTACAATTCTAAATTTGCAGTTAACTGTCAACTCTCACATCAGTATCATGGGAGTCGCCATTGCAGTAGAAAATGCAGGCTTTTCATTGGTCTATTATAAACAAGGTCAAGGTAATTTTTGAACGGACGTTTTAAAACAGAATGCCTATGGAAATATCACAGAAACAAACAGTTTCTCAAGAGAGACAAAATGTGGAAACCATTTTTAATAAATTGTGAATATGGTGATTTGTAATAAAGTAAATATTGGTAAGGTATGCATATAGTCCACAAGTTAATACTACAAACCACAACTAAGAAATCATTTTTCAACAAAAAACACGTTCCCCATAAACTGCAAATAGTTTACAAGAGATTAAAAACTAATATACAATAAATTAAATCTAATACAGCAAGCTTTAATATAAAACATCCGGGGAATTTTTCACTGCTGCTGGCATAATGGAGGTAAAGAGACAAAGAGTGTTTCTGCTACACTGTGGGGATGAGAATCTCTACGATTTTATGAGACTCTAGCTGATACTGCCAAGGACTTTAAAACGCTAAAAAATAGGTTGTGCAAGTACTTTGAACCAAAGAAAACAAAGAATATGAAACCTATTAATTCAGGAAAGCTAGACAAAATGATGATGAATCGATGAAATGAGTATAACACATGGTTGCATTAGTTATCAAGGAACTGTGAATTCCACAATATTGATGGAGAGATTAGATCACAAATAATTCAGTGTTGCATGTCCACCAGATTGAGATGAAAAGCAATGAAGATCCCAGATATCTCCCTCAAACAGCTGCCTCATGATGCCAGAGTCCTTGAACCCCAGACAAGTGATACAGAAATCAACACCATTAACAGTGTTAGTGATCAAAGAAAATCAAAGGTCTCAAAATGAGCCCCAACATCCATGCCCAAAAGCCTCCAGGGCCATCAAAAGTCATATTTTAATTGTAATGGCTGATGGCCACATACATGTACCTACCTTACACATGACAAAATCGTGCCATAGTTGTGGTAAACTGGGTAACTAAAGTGCTACTGGTCTCAACAATCCAGCACAAGTGCACAATGTTCACAGCACCGAGAGTAAAATCAGAGATTCACTCTTATCTGATGATGAATACATATTCAAAGTGTCACCAAAAGTAAAGAAATGCAACAGGTCTGACCTTATGCCAAAGTCAATAACATATGATGTAAATTTTTTGTAGATATAGGGAAAACTGTCAACATTGTCAACTCTATCATGGCAACTCCGATTGCTACAAAGTTACAATGATGTTCCACCAGGTTGTTTGCATTTAAAAGTGAGGACAACTGAACAAATATGAAAAGGCCAGGAGTAAAAATGTCATGTGTACCAGTAAGGTAAGGTTTTGTACCAGATGGGTTTAAGAAGGCTCTTGTAACCCCATTTATTAAAAAGTCATTTCAAACACCCAATGACTTAAAAAACTACAGGCCTGTTTTAGGGGTAGGTTTTATATCAAAACTTGTTGAACATGTTGTTGCTTCTCAATTGAATGACCATGTCAGCTTAAACGGACTTGAGAATGTCAGACAGTCCACCTATAAACTTGGTCACTCAACTGAATCTCCATTGCTTTTAATTAAGAATGATGTTCATCTGGCTTTTGCTAAAGGTGAGGCTATTCCTGTCATTCTCTTGGATCAGTCAGCTGTATTTGACACTATTAACCACGATATGCACCTGGATTCTCTCAGCTTCTGGTTAAATTTGGTGTAAGTGGGTGTAGTCATGGATTGGTTCAGTCTTACCTCTCAGACCGTGTTCAATGCATTAAGATTGGGTCAATTTTATCCAATGCCAAAAGGTTATTGTATACTGTGCCTCAAGGCTCTATCCTGGGACCAATCCTTGTTTCACTCTATACTACTCCTCTGAGTAAAGTCATACAGAATCATCCTGGGATTAGTTACCATTTCTATGTGGATGACACACAAATGTATGTGCATCTCACACATAATAATATTGCCCTGCCCCTTGATAAGCTGTCACACTGCCTAGATGATGTTAAGAAATGGCTTATCTACAAATAAGCTAAAGTTAAATCCTGATAAGACCAAATTCATTGTGTTAGCTCAAAGGCTCAGCATAAAAAAACTTATTCTCTCCTTCCCAGTCAATATACTTGGTAATCTTATATCACCAGAAGATGCAGTTAGGAAGCTTGGTGTCTGGTTTGATTCTGATTTTTCTTTCTCTTGCTATGTCATGAAGGTCTGCAAGGCTTGTTTTGCTCATGTCAAGGATCTTAAGCAACTCTGATGACATCTGACACAAGCAGCTGCCCTAAATAGCTGCCAATGCACTGGTTGGAAATCGTCTTGATTACTGTAACTCTCTGTTCAGAGTTCTCTCTGCTCTAGATCTGCACAAACTTCAATGTTTTCAGAACAGTCTTGCCAGAATTGTGGCCAACACCCCAAGTATTCACACATCACTCCTGTTAGAAAAGCACTACATTGGTTGCCGATTAAGTACCGTTCTATCTTTAAGACTGCCGTGGTTGCATATAAGTTTCTACGCAGGGGTAACCCCAAATACTTTGAACCCTTTCTGATACCCAGATATAGTGCATATAACACCTGTCTAAATCAAACTGATGGCATGTTTCTTGAGGATTTTGGCCTCAGTTGTGCGTATGACGCACCTGTTTTGCATATGACGATTTCCTGTGATTTGGAAAGACCTCCCTGCAAATTCACTTGCCTCTTTCAGGTCAAGGCTGAAGTCTTACCTCTTTGGAAAAGCATATCCACCTTAATTTCCCATTCTTTTCCTTCTCTTTCCATGGCGCTGACCCCTGCAATGTCTCTGGCTTATGAATATTGAACAATGTTTTTTGGTGTTATGCGCCTTGAATCTGTCTTTTAGGCACTATAAAAGTGCTACAAGAATTAGAATGTGCGACTTTGTTATAATTGAGGGTAATTGCTGTTCCACAAATAGTTATGAGATGGCTTGCAACCTGGGAGTTTTCACATTTGTATTTTCCACAGAGAGTAATGATGCTATTGTTTGCCAAAATGAACAGTTATTAATTCAATGAATTGGAAAGATGAAGGGTACTGAAGTGAAATTATATATTGACAGCAATGTGGGTCCTTCAGTCAGAGTCACTGATGCATACCGTTTCATCAAGGAAAGAATTTGACTCTATTACACCAAGACATTATTGAGCCAGCAGATGATTTAACTAAATGGATAAATCCGGTAGTCCTTGTGCCAAAGAAGCAAGGAAGAGTGAAATTTCGCATTGATATGAGGATGGCAAAATCAGGCCATCAAGCATGAAAGGCATGTTATACTTACCCTTATTTAATTCTGGATCTCAATGGATCGACAATATTCTCCAAGGTTGATCTGAAAAGTGACTATCACCAGCTACTATATTTACAGAAGACTCTTGAAATATCACAACGTTTACAACTCATAGGACTTTACCAATACAAAAGACTGAGTTTTGGAATCAACACTGGAGCTGAGAAGTTTCAGAACATTATCCAGACAACCATTAGTGAGCTCCCAAACTGTATGAACATCAGCAATGACATCATCATTTATGGAAAGTATAGGAAGGAACATGATGTTACTCTGAAAAAAGTCACATTAAACAAGGGAATTGCCAGTTTCTTCTGTCTTGTACGACATTCTTTATCTATGAAGGTACAAGACCAGATCCAGGCAAAATACATGCTATTTTGAACATAAAATCTCACTGAAGTATCGCACATTTGCATACTCTTCTTGGCATGACAAATTATGCGGCCCAAATGATACCTGGGCCCGTATTCACGAAAGGTCTTAGCCAAGTCTTAGGCTTAACTTTTGTATGAAAATATAACCAAATTAAGCCTAAGACTTGGCTAAGACCTTTCGTGAATACGGCCCCTGAATATTCCAATATAGTGAAACCTTTGTGTGATTTGGCATGAAAGGATTAAATCTTCCAGTGGAAAGAGAGAGAGAGCATTTCAGTCATTTAAATCAAAGTTACTGTCAACAGAAATTATGACATACTTTAACAAAACAAAAACACTTGTGTACATGCGGATGCTAGCCACATAAGGGGCCATTTTGACAAAAGAAGGCGTAGTCATCATTTTTGCAAGAAAAATGCTTTCACTGACAGAATGTCGCTATTCTCATTTGCTTTTACTGACAGAATGCCGATTTTCTGAAACAGAATAAGGGCTCTAGAAATTTTGAAGGCTTATCATCATTTTAGAATGTATTTCTTGGAAAAACAAGTTTCTGTTGTGACAAATCACAAATCCCTGCTTGCCATCGTCAGCAATCTGAGTTTAAAAGCTTCTGCACACATAACATAATTTTTACTTTATGGTACATTATCACCTGGGCATGAATAATCTAGCTGACTTTATGTCACAGTTTTGAATCATGAAGACAATGATGACTGTCATGTGTCAGAGTAGCAAGGAAGCAATATGTTACAATACCCAAGGCTCCATCAATACTCTAGATCACGGAAGCTACTCATCATGATCCAGTGCTACAAATAGTGACAATGTTTTTGGCACCAGGAAGGTAGTTATATCTAAAAACTCAGTTGACAATGAGTGGTCACAGGGAACCTTCCAGAAATTCACCAAGGTCAAAGATGAATTGTCTGTTACAGATGGCAACCTGATTTTGAGGAAGTTGTATTGCAATTCCACATGCCCTGCAAGACAGAGTTATTGCCCTTGCTCATTGAGGACATCAATCGATTTGCAAACTCAAACTGTTATTGCAAAGCAAGGTCTGGTTTCCTGACTTAGATAAGATAGCTGTCAGGTAGAGTTTTCAATGTCAAGATGCTATACCTTCCAGACCCTGGGAAGTCATTAGTGTTGATTTCACTGAAGTTGGAAGGAGGTACATAATAGTTATGGTTGATGCTTTTTCCATTTTCCAATAACTGAGATAATTCACCTGACTTCAGCTAATGTTGTGATTCCTAGACTGGACAAGCTCTTTACCATATTTGGTGTAACAGACACTGTGAAATCCGATAATAGCCCTCCATTCAGCAGAAAAGACTTAAAAATATTTGCAGAAACATTAGGGTTCAAACATAGAAGGGTGACACTTCTGTGGCCAGAAAGAAACGGGGAGGCAGAAATATTCATGAGATCACTTTCAGAAATTGCTTCATATGGCTGGCAAGGACAATTGCAAGACAGCTCTGCCAACCTTCATGAGAAGCTATCGCTCCACACCACACCGTACCACAGGGATACTCCAGGCAATCTCAATTTCTACAAATGAAGTGAAAATGAAATAATGGCTTAAAGATATGACAAATAAAGCACACCTGAAGTTATATTCTGATGCTCGCTGGAAAGTAACTGACAATGACAAACATTTTGAGGACAACAAATCATTTTCAAAACCCTGTTACTCATATACAAGTTCCTTACCACTGGAAAGCCAAAATACTTTGCCCCATATTGGTTTTTATATGCATCTGCTGTTAAGACAAGACGTGGTAATCCAGAAAAGATGTTCCTCAAAGTCCCCTTCTAGAATTCCTCAGTTCATAAATCCAAAGTTCATTTCAACAAGTCCTATATATGATGCTCCAAAACTCTGGAATGATTTGCCACTGGAAATTCAAACTGCTCCAACACTATCATGTTTCAAAAGCGACTTAAAAGCTATCTGTTTCAGAAGTCTTTTCCTCCTTGTATTTTTCTTGCTTTTGAACACCGATGATCCCCTGGTGATGACCCTGTTATGGTTTATGACTTATGATTATGCATTATGATTTGGATGGTGTGCCTTAGAATCTGCAAGTTTCGGAGATTAAGCACCTGGATACAGGATTCATGATACCTGACATGTTGATTTATCAGAGGAAAATGAATAAGTTCAGCATTCCTTACTTAGCAGTGATTTACTACTGGATTATTCACCTGTAAGTGCTGTACTTGAAGAGGGACATTCAGGATGTGTAGTGTGTCCACTGAGATAGTTGATTTAAGAAATCTGACTGTAAACAAATTTACATAGATAACTGGGAGGTAAAAACCCAGCTACAAGAGATTGATATCCTAGCAACCTCATCCCTAGTTAGGCTAACTAGCTTAATTTCATCAGTTCTTTTAACTTTTTTTATTTAGTGTCATCATGTTAAATTTTTAGAATCTAAGATTTATGTTTAAATACAGATGTTACTTAACTGAAAGTTATACATAAGATACTGTGCTCCATAAGATACTGTGCTCAATATATTTTAAGTTTCAGCTAAAGAAAGGAGATGCCGCAGTAGTGTATATCAATATTTGTTGCGGATATTTTTTGGTGGGAGAAAGACATCAGGGACAATTGAAAAATGTTTATAAAGATCGTTTGTGTAAGCAAGACAATCTGTTAAATAAGGAGTTCTTCTCTAAGCCTTGCTTGTATGTATATGTCTGCAAGATAACAATACTGAACAAGTACCAAAACATGACAAAATAAAGCATCTAGTTTATTTGCAATCACCCAGATAGCATTCCGCCATCGGACCGACATTGGCTGTTGGTCGCATGGTCGGCAGGTTTTGCCAACGTTGGCTATTGGTAGCATCGTCAGCAGATTTTGCCAACCACTTCTCAGGTTAGATATCTCAATATTTTGCCAAAGTTGGGCCAACGTTGTGCCAATGGTGGATTTTTAAGATGACATCAAGCAATAATAGGGGATTTCGGGAAACTTAGTAAAAAGTTATTATGGTATGTCTAAAATCATATTTCAGTGAAATCAAATTTCAACTAACTATTTAACAATTTTAGACATAAAAACAATATTCTCATTATAAATGCACACTGAAAAAGTTGTTTGTGAACATTATAATTTTATCACTGGATTATGGACTTATCACCTTATGACACTGTTCCACCATTGTTAATGTTTGGTCATGTGACTTATCAGGGATTTCCTTAACTAAGATCCTCCCACAATCTGTCTATCACTTGCCTTCTGTTAAACAATGGCCACACAACACCATGCTGCAATCTGATTGGCTGATGCTATACATTGGGTAAAAATTTTTTACTCAGCTGGCATGTTGGCAGCCAACATCGGGCCGACAGATGTGCTGACGTTGGCCCAACATTGCAATGTTATCCAACACATTTAATTAATAAGCAGCAGGTATTTTATAATGATCATGCTTAATTTGCTTAAGCTATTAAAACCTTGAAAGAAAAGAAGATAAGACAGCTATTGTTGTATTTTCGAAAATTTAATGTGGAACTAGCCACCAGAGATCTTTGTGAACTGTACGTTGTTCATACGTTATTTTATGTACATAATGTTAACCAGTGTTGATCATCCCAGATTCTTTATATGGCTATTATAATACCCAAACCATAACACATGGTGAGAGGTGTTATTTTGGACTACCTCGGTATATGAAGCGACAAAATCTAGTAAAAACAGAGAAAAATGAAGCCCACAGATAGGAGATAGTAGAGCATAAGTCAGCACCACTGTAAGTTTGGAATTTATGACATCGTGACACGTGACATCGTGACGCTGCAGGACTCTGAATTAGATTTATTGTGATGGGATCAGAGCTAAGTAATAATCCTAGTGTGATTTTAAAATTCAAATTCCGTAAGACTAGAAAATCTCATGAATTAGATTCAACATGACAAAACCAGCAGTACAACCAATGTTAGCTGCTTGCTTATCAGGTTTACCATGAAATCCCAACTATAGATTAGCAAGCCATGTAATGCATCCAGGACACTTACAAAGTTCAAGAAACTGTACAACTTATGGTTTAACAGCCACTTTCTAATTTTTTTTGAAGAAAGAAAAGTAAATTACCTCCTCTTGTGTGTAAGAGAGGAAGGCAGAGAGCTTGCTAATACATGGCCCATGAGTTCGGAGGACAAGAAGAAATGAAAACCATACTGAAATGAACATGTGAAATATGTCAAGTCAAAAGCAACTTCAGAATTACTCGATATAAACTCAGGACATGAAACAATCTATGGTAAGTGTGACGATTGGTTTGGCCAATGAACCAGGATCACTATAAAAGACTAATTACTCTGCTTCTGAAACAGATGAACACAGTTTGCACCCTCACTTTAGGTTTCTAATCTGACCTTTTAAAGTTGAAGCTATCAAATAAAGATGGCCAGCTTACATTAAAACAGGCACTGGCCATTGCAAGGACCAAAGAAGTTGCCTGTATACAATTAAAAGACTTACAATACAGCACTGTACACGCTGTAGAAGTCAAAGAAAAAATTGTGGTAACTGTGGAAACACACATGGAAATAAGAGGACTGATCTTCCTGCTTATGGGGCAAAGTGCTTAACTGTTGTAAGGCCAACTACTGGAAAGAGTTTGTTGTATCAGAAAACAACAAAAAATGTGGCAAAAAGTCTGTGCACATATTAAATACAGTATCAGCAGAAACAGACAGCAAACATTTGTACTTTAAAACAGTTCACAAGCCCTCATACACATAGATATAGAATTGTCACAAAGAAAATGTGAGCTAATGTGCTAAATCAATTCTGGGACAAAGAAATTTTTTTATCCAGATTGGACTACTGGTAGACTTGAAACCAACCAACACAAAAGTAACTGCTTATGGAGGCACCGAAAATCTCGGGTCAGCACTGTACATGCAAGTTTCTGTTACATCATCAGAACAAGTCAGAAACTGCTCTGTTTTGATTTAAACATATTTTATTAGCAATTAGGGAACAATCGTAAAAAATACAATTATATTAAGCCCTCAGTTCAAGCTGAGGAACTAGTCATACTAGGTTAATACAGGAGCCAAGAAGGCAATCCTTGACAGGTATACAGATGTGTTTAAAGGAATAGGATGTTTCGAGGGCAAATACACCATGCAAGTTTTTCTTAGTCCCACCTTTCATGTACCCACTGTTGTACTGCTGGTTGTACTCCTGGTTTTGTCACCCACAAATACCTGAGAAACTAGAAACATCACAAGCAAGGTTAAACAGCTAACTGACTGGGTAAATTCTTGTGTATGCATAACAAAACCAAATGGCACGATAAGACTTTACCTTGACCCCAAGGACTTGAATAGGGAGGTGAGGTCATCTCATCTCTAGATTTTATTTACCTATTTAGTGTTTTGCATATGCCTACTTCATTTGTTTCAGTTATATTGTAACAAGCAGTTGGAAGGACAAAGGTAACCAGTACATACATTCAGTTGGTCAAGGTTCGGTTCTGGAAACTGTCAACCAATGGCAAGTAACTACCTGTTTTCAAAATTGATGTTAGGTGAGGATTCAAACTCCAATCTCAGAGGTTCAAGGCAGCGTATTACCACTTTGCCACCATGACCCCTGCCTCACTCCTTCACAGACACTAGATGATGTATTTCCAAAACTTAATGCTGTAAAACATTTCTCATTCCTTGATGTTTGAGGCGGATATTGGGACAAAGTCTGATTAATTCAATTCTCTGCTAACAACTTCCAGCACACCAGTTGGACAGAACAAATACAAGAGATTACTAGTTGGTATAAAACTAGGTCAGATATGTATTTCAAAAGAAGATAGACGAGACATTTGGTGAGATTCCTGGATGATTGCGTTGGTATAGCTGATGATTTGATCATTGTGGGGTGGAAGGAAGATGGCTCTGATAACAACACAAACGTGACAGCTGCCTTAGAGCAAGGAAGACAAAATGATGATTCTATGTAAGGAAATTCCATTCTTTGGCCATTTCATCAGTGATGAAGGGATTAAGCCAGACCCTAGAAGAATCGGAACAACCCATAAATTATCAAAACCAGAAAACGTCAAAGAATGACAAAGCATCCTAGGCATGGTCAATTATCGTAACTGCTTCAGTCAGAATCTGTCCATCATAAGTGCTTCAATGAGAGATCCCTACAAAAAAATTGAGTATTCTTATGGGGACAAAAACATAGCAGATCATTTACCAATAATGTATCCAAAATATTCAAGGTAACAACACTGAGATATTTCATCCAAACACCTTACCCTTATTAGTGGATGCATCAACCAGAATGTTAGGGGCAGCTCTCATACAACCAGAGGGTCTGATTTCCAGCAAATAACTGACAGCAACAGATTGCAAATATTCCAACATAGGATGTGATATGCTGGATATAGGATATATACTTGAAATATTCCATTATTGCTTATGTGCAAGGTCTGTCATGATATCAGATCACATCACAAACATTTGGAATTGATTGTGAATAGCATTTGCAATAACCATCCTTGCATGGCAAAAATGCTATTGAGAATGCAGCCTTACGATGTCAGTGTAAAGACACACTATCTCGCATTGCACCTTGCGAAAAAGGTAAAATATTTGGACAGGATTTTTGAGGGATTGGGTTACACACCCAACTAAATGAAAGTCAGGCAAGGATAAGAAATTAGAAAGGGTATCACACTTGCTGTTCTTGGTAAAATGATTACCGTTGGGTGGCATTGTCGAAGAACCGGGAATACCAGAGACACTGATAACTGATAACAGTCCTTAATGCTAATCTTCAAAATTCAAGTGCTTTACTAGAGTACAGATTTGAACATGTCACATCATCAGACTATTCACAATCAAATGGATATGCAGTGCATGTAACAAACCATAAAGCAAGTCTTCAAATGCCGTGAGAGGATCTGATCTGCATCTGTCCATGTGACCTGCTGAATTGTAGATGTAACTCCTCCAACATATCACTGCATGCTACACCATAAGTACAAAAACAACGATTCTGTAGCCATCCTGCAACATCGCCATAAACAATACATCAAAGATATAAGGGCAATTCTCCAGCTGAAACCAGAAGAAAATGTAAAAAATACAAGATGAACAAACTGGGAAAAGGAAGATGGTTCTCCTACTATTACCTCTTTCAGAAAGAAGCTTAAAATCCTATCTCTACACCAAGACATGCACACCTTATTCCTAATACCCCATGGTTGTTCCCCGTGTTGCTTACCCCTTTTCTGTCCCTGGACACTGAAACTGATTGACCATTTTGGTTATCTTGAGCCTTGGAGTATTGATGCACATAACAAGATGTTAGATCTCGTAATGAACACAATGAGTAATGTGACAGAGAAGTTGGGAGCCATGGACTTATGGATAACTGGGTTAGCTTTACGGCTTAAAGTCACACCAGCAAAGTCTACAACTCGCTGAATAATTGGATCAACTGGTTGAATCCCGGACGAACCCCCAATTTTCCTGTTGCGGTCACAGGGCAAGCACGGTAGCAATTACCAGTTGCTTTTAAGTTGCCACAGGAAATGACAAAAAGCTTAAATTTATTTAACAATTAAGAATGATTACAGTCAACTGGTATGCTCTCAATGGTACATACAATAACACAATAATGAAACCAATCTGACCTGGCCACTGTAACTGACAGTTTGTCCACTGTATCTAGCAATCTATCCTGTGATCTGTCCTGTGATCCGTCCTGTGATCTGTCCAATGTCCACTAACACAAATATCTGTATCCTGTGATCTGTTCAATGTTCGATAACACAAACTGTCCTTATCCTGTGATTTTTTTTGATATCCAATCACACAAAATGTCTGTATAGAGATGTTCAGAGAGTTTGCACAACTGTACTGTCTGCTCAAGTTCACTCCAGCAAAAGTTCACAACAACACAAGCAGTTTATATCCACTTGAATGTTAATTCTAAGACACAATAGCCTTCCTTATAGCCAGGGTATACTAAGTTCACTTGTGGTCAGATGTACATTCCTTATATATACTTATAGAAATTATAGAAGCTTATTTATTTCGGGTTTTACGTCGCTTTCAACACTGTACAGGTCATATCACGACGGGTAGTTGGAAGGGGAGAGGAAACCAGTACATACAGTTCGTCAGGGTTCTGTACTGTAAACTGCCAACCAAGGGCAAGCAACTACCAACTTTCCCACTTGAGGCAGTGCCGGGAACCGAACCCCGACCTCAGAGGTGAGGGGCGAGAGTGTTACCACTCTGCCACCGTGGCCCCTCTAGAACCTTACAGAACATAACAGCTGTCACTAGAGGCAGTGAGGAAGTTCTTAAAGCTTAAAGGGTTTCCCAAAATCTATTAATAGTATCACTGAGGTTAGCCTAGAAGGATTCCCCCAGTCTATAAAAAGATCAGTAAACATCAGTATCACACATAATTAATAACTCCCTTACTTTAAATGTTAATACATACATATATAGCTTAGATTAAATAATGCAAAGACACAGTGCCTATATATGTAACAGTTAGGTTCACAATAGTCTTTGTATTCAGGAGTGCCTCTCTTTGGGACTGAGCCCCGATAAGCCAGTCGTCCAACCAATGGAAGTCTGATTTCTCTTAAGAGGGCCATAAGCTTCACTTTCTTACTATAATTGTGAAGATTAGTGGGGCTCGAAGGGAAGAGAGGTGAACTGTAAGAACTTCCTGAAGATTGGGTGAATGGGGATGTGAAAGTATTGAGGTGTATTGAGGAGACTCACTCTCCTAGAATCAGACAGGCCCTGTTTAAATTTTGAATTTTTCTACTATTAAAAAAAGGTTTTGCCTGTTTAGTCTATGACTCGCCTCCATTTCTGTTGAGGTTTTGAAACTTGAAACATGGGACTGCAAACGTAAGAGAACTTACTTTTTCTACCCTGTCTATTGCATTCTTGGTTACAAGAGACTGGATACAAGACTCTATGAATGTAAGACCATAACCATCTGTTTTATGTTCAACACATTGTTTGAGCAGTTTTCTTTTAGCCAGTCTCTCCTGAAAGAACAGAGCTGACGTACAGGTGGACATATGAGGTTTGGTAGTCATTGGGAAGAGGGGGTTCCACACCATCTGCCCCTGCGGCGTGGTCTGACATGACCCCCGTGGCACCTGTTATTCAAATTCCCCCTGCCTGAGGAAAATGGTTGGTTCAGGTGTTAGAACGTGAATGTGAGGGGGTGAATGGTGAGTTCCTGAGCTGTTGGCATCTGGTCTCTCCCAGGACAGGCTGGAGATATGTTATCTCAGGATCTCTCAAAATAAGACCTGTATTGCACATGACATAAAGGTCTCTCTGGAGCATATAAGATAAAGCTTACTCTGGCAGGCCAAGGCCCTATGTTGAATATAGATTCTTTTGTCGATGATATCCAAATAGTCATAGGTCTTTCCATGGGCGTGTTTCTATCTGTCCTCTCAGAGTTGGCCCCTTTCTGAATTTGACTTTTGGCCCATTTGGTCGTGGCTTTGATAGTCCCTGCAGTTTTAAATGATCAAGTTACAATCAGAGATAACCTGAAGTTAAGTCTCTTTGTGCCAGTGTTATGTTAGCCATTGAGATGAAAACAAAGTCAGACAAGTATTGCCTAGTCTTGGCCACTGCTAAACTGATCCTCTGGTTTAAGTCCACGGTATAATGTAGCTCTTCTGTAGCATTCTGGCACTTGAAGATTTACCTTTCTTCTGATTACCCTGAATGATCTTTAAACCTGGCTTGATTAGAAATGTAGCTGGATTCTTTAGCTACCTTCTCCCATTTTCTCAGTGTTTCTTAAGATTGATCATCCACCAATGTCAAATTTAGTCTGTCCAGTGAGTGGGCAAAACTAGGCCAAAATTACTCTCGGGTAAGCTTTCCTAGCTATCTAAATTTTGTGCAAATCTGACACAGCTGGTACAATATTTTAAGTTGTAAAACATATCAATGATTTTTGAACAATTGGCTATGGCGGCCATATTTTTTTAAATGAGTTCAATTTTACCATGTTTGCACAGCCATAAACAGTCTCTGCTAATTTGGTGAAGATATCTTCATAACTGAATGAGATATAAAGCTCAATTTAAAAACATGACAAACGCACACATGCATGCACGCACAAAAGGCATTTCTTAATCTCCCAACCCTAGCCTTGGCCAGCAGGAGATTAAAATGCAGCTGTTTTAACATCGGTTTAATAGCGCCACTTTTTCAATTAAGAAATTTAAGACCGAAAAGTATTTTTAAGTGTTGCCATGGCAACAGGTGCTGTCAGATACCCTCCCAAACCTACTCAGCTGTAGATCCTGCTTCGGTTAACATATCCTAAAAATTTGCATGCATGGATTTAGGCTGTGGAACACCCACAAACTTTAAGACACAAAATCTTAAAAGTGCTGCGATGTAAACAGCTGTTACCAAATACCCCCCAAAACCTAATCAGCTCTAGATCCTCTTGGGGAAAACATACCCTGAAAATTCGGTGAAAATTTGTGCAGGGGTTTAGGTTTTGGAACACCCACAAACCTTTATGGGCTGGGGTTAAAAACTGAAAATTTCTTCTCACAGCAAAAGACTTTGGTCAAAATTAGCACCAGATACATCTGCACCCCACAGCCTGGGGAAATAGTGGGTGACTCCTGGAGATATTGTGCATGAGACATTGTGATATTTTCTAAATGCTTAGGCTGAAAACTTCAGCAAAAGTCACTGTAGGTGAATATAATGTAGTAAAACCAAATAGTAGCAAGATCATCAGATTGTAACCAAAAAGTAACAAACTTGTATAAATTATATTTCATGAACTGAACTACAGTTGGGAGAGATGTTAAGTAGAAGGGCCACACTCAAGAATCTTTTAACTTCTTCCACATATTTCCATCAAAGATTTTTAAGTGCAAAGGTTAGACTGAGGTTAAAACAAGACATCGTACAACTGTTCCCCCAAGAAACATTTCTGCCATATGTTTCAACTTCTTCCACCTTAAATTCTTTGAGATACAACCCAGGACATTGTGCAGCTACACCCCTGAAGGCAGATCACTGTCAAATAAAGCATAATCCTGCCATGTTACAATTTCTCTCAAGTTACAGTAGCCAAGATAGAGGCTGGACAAATTTTGAAGCCCGAGGTCACAGGATTTGAAGATCAAGGTCAGTGGGTCAAATGCCAAACTCAGGTCAGATCAAGACATTGTACTATTAAATCCCCAGTTACCATCCCTGAAAAGATTGACCTACTTCAACTTTACAGCTATCAACATCTGGCCTGACAAGGTTGGTACCTTTTATCTTCCTCCCGCCCAACCTGATGACATGGGTGAAAACCAAAATCATTTCCATTACATTAATACTAAAAGGGAGATATAAAGGGCAACCATAATGTGATGGTGGCAAGGAGAAAACCAAAATAAGCACTCTGACAATCCTGTAGGCAGCAAGGTAAAATAAAAGAAGCATTTTTATATATTGTGTTTTTATTTTTGTCAATAAAATAACTTACTTTCAAATGAAAATTTAACATGATATGATGATACCTATACAGTCATGAATGAAATGTTTGAGGAGAAAAAAAAAGGAAGAAAAAATTGTCAATCAGACACAACATTAATTCAAAAGATATTATTCCAAAAATATACTTGTATTTTTCTTATCAACGGCATGCCTTTAATTGTCCTCACATCACACAAAAGTATTCTGTTGTGATAATTTCATTAATAAAACATTTGATTAATTCATATGTGACTTTGTTCTTTGGTCTACTGGTGCAAGGCATCTCATCCTGGACTGACACCTTTATGTTCAGATAGATGGTGCCATAAATGAAGTAACAGTAACTAGATTGGGCCAACTCGGCGCCAACATATCCCCAGACAGGTCATCACTCACGCCACAGGTTTTGATCGGAAATTTTTTAAAACATAATTACCCATTATTATATGAACTTCAGCACATCAATCTACTCTGTTTATATCTCCCCAAGGAAGATGGTGTATCCCCAGACGCCGAATACATAACTCAAATTATATTTTCAATCTTCCTGCAATGATAACTCTAAACCTATTTTCAAAGTATTTAAATGATTGATGATTGAATGTCCATTCTAAAATAATAATCCCAAAAGAGCATATCTGTTTCTATATTTGTTGACAAATAAAATATTATTTTTAACTCAACTCATCATATTTTTCAATCTTCCTTCAAAGTATTTAAATGATTGATGATTCAATGTCCATTCTAAAATTCATAATCCCAAAAGCGCATATCTGTTTCTATATTTGTTCACAAATAAAATATTATTTAAAAAAAAATTATTTATATTATTATTTTATTATATTATTTTTAGAATTTGCAAATTGTTTTCAGTTATTCATTTCCTCTATACCTATATATGTGGTCCATATATATGCAACCTAAATATGTGACACAATCTCAGTTCTGACTCCCCTTTGTGTTATATGTAATGAAGCCCACCACCTCCCACCCCCACCCCTCTCCCCTTCTCCACACCTCTCTCACTATTACACAAGATCTGCAACGCCATTGAGTTCTTTGTTTCTCATCTGATATCATTAAATACCTTTGTTTATTTAGTGTCACCCAATATAGCTGGAGGTCCCAGAGGTGGGTGGGGGGAATCCGGGTGGGGGATGTGGGTTGAGCATAAATGGTAAACAAACAATCTATATAAAAGGGGTACTCAAATACAAAAAGAATTGAGAATTTTAAGTATGTGATTATCAACTGAAATGAGTTCATAACTGTAGGAGCTGTGCCAAAATTAACTGAGGCAAGTTGAATAAAACTGGGCTAGTTGAGGGTTAAAAATCCCCTAGTTTTACTACATAAGGATATAATTTCATTAATATTGGGACTTAAAGCTCACTTAAAGTGTCCATTTTGTCTACTTGAATATGTTTAACCAGTTTCATTTTAAAAAGTGAAAAACTCAGCAAGCAGAGGTATAACACACAAAAATAAGTTCTTAAAAGACTAAGATAGCCATAACATTATTAATATTCAAAATTTAAATAGACAGGCATTTCCTTTTAAAAATTCAAAGATTTCAGCTCTATAACCCACATCGTTTGACAGTTACTGGGCTTTAAAGTGGCATAATATCCATAAATTGGGTTTCTGTGGGCATTTTACAATTGTTAAAGAGACCTTAGCAATTAAACTACAGATCTGAAACTTTTTGGGGGACATACATAACAAACAAAAATTATATATAATACAGTTTAAGACTTGTCACACTAAGCATTTCCAAATAACAGGGCAAAATACGGAAAAAATGTCAAAAAAGGCACTTGGGCGAGTGTCTATGGCCCTCATACACAGGTTAAATGTCTACTAAAAACCTTGATTTTCGGCATATGTAAAAAAGGACATAATAATGCATTCCCAGATGGGATTTCAGCTCCATCAATCACATAGTTTAACAGTTACAGGGCTTAAAGGTGGTAAAAAGTCCAAATATTGGGTCATTGTGGGCCTTTTAGAGATCTCGATGTGGCTTTCAAATTAAAGCTTCAGACTTAAAATTTGTTACATACTAAGATTACACATAGAATATGTATCTAATAAAGTTTGAAACTTCTCAGACTTACCATTTCCAAGTTACAGAGCAAAATATGTGAAAAATGTCTTAAAAGGGTCACTCAGGTGGGTGTTTAAGGTCCTCATACACAGGTTAAATGTCTACTTGAAGCCTTGATTTTTGGCACATGTAAAAAGAACATAATAATGTATTCCCAGATGAGATTTCAGCTCTATCAGTCACATAGTTTAACAGTCACAGGCCTTAAAATTGGCAAAAAGTCCAAATACTGGGTCTTTATGGGGCCTTCTAGAGACCTAAATGTAGCCTTCAAATTAAAGCTTCAGACTTAAAATTTGTCACATACTAAGATTACACATAGAATATGCATCTAATACAGTTTGAAACTTCTTAGACTTACCATTTCCAAGTTACAGGGAAAAATATGTGAAAAATGTCTAAAAATGGTCACTCGGGTGGGGATTTATGGTCCTCATACACAGGTTAAATGTCTTCTTAAAGCCTTAATTTTTGGCACATATAAAAATAACATACTAATATCTTCTCAGATAGGATTTGAGCTCTATCAGTCACATAGTTTGACAGTCACAGGGCTTAAAAGTAGCAAAAAGTCCAAATATTGGGTCTTTGGGAGCCTTTTAGAGACCTCAATTTGACCTTCAAAATTAAAGCTTCAGACTTAAAATCTGTTACATACTAAGATTACACATAGAATATATATCTAATACAGTTTGAAACTTCTCAGACTTACCATTTCCAAGTTACAGGGAAAAAGATGTGAAAAATGTCTTATAAGGGTCACTCGGGTGGGTGTTTATGGTCCTGATACACAGGTTAACTGTCTATTAAAGGCCTAAATGTTGGGGCACATATAAGAAAACACATAGATATATTCCCAGATGATATTTAACTTAGATGAGAGACATAGTTTGAAAGCTACAGTGCTTGAAAGTGGCAAAAAGTGCATAAATTGGGTCTCTGTGGGCACTTTTGAGACCTTAAGTCGACCCCTTTGGGTAAACCTACAGCCCTAAAATTTTCTACAGACAAGGATTACATATCAAAGTTATACCTAGCGCAGTTTGAGACTCATCAGAATTATCACTTCCAAATTATAGGGCAAAATATGTGTAAAGTATAGCAAAAAATCCCTAAGTGGGGGTATTTATGGGCCTCAAACACAATTTTCTCCTCAACTTAAAGTCATGATTTTCGGCACATGTACTAAGAACATATTAATGTGTTGTCAGGTAAAATTTCAGCCAGCTGAGCATCATAGTTTGTGACCTACAGGGCTCTAAGTGGCCAAAAGTGCAATTTCTGACCTTAAGGTGGCCATAAGTTCTTTTTTACTGGGAGTTTAAGGTCACCTTAAAATAGGGATCTTCCTTTGGGCACCCTTAACATGTGTACCAAGTTTGAAAAAAAAATATTAATTTGTTTTTGAGTTATCGCGTCCACAAGGAAATTTCTACGGCGGCGGCGGCGCGACGGACCTGAATCCAATATATCCCCGACTTTCGTCTGGGGATATAATTACAATTTCAAATGGAGATTGTTTGCCTGGATTGTTTTTATGGAGAATGTTCATTTGGATTATAAACATACAAGTGTGCTTATGAATGTTTGGCAATTGCAAAAGGTCTTTCAGTTATTCACAATCACCTAAGACACTTATTTGTTATGAATAATGTTAAGACGGTAAGACACAAACAGGTAGCTTCAGAAAAAGATTCATTAAAACATTGTTCTATTTGACACAAAAACATTTTTCTACAGATATCAGAGTAACAAGCCAGTATTTCACCACATTTTGAACTTTGACCTCAATTTAAAAATTCCAAATTTATTTATGAATAATTTCATATAAATGTCACACCAAATAATTCAGTTATTAGGCCTGCACAAAAACTGTAGCTAGTTTTTGATATTCACTTTTACAATATCCCTATTTTTTGATAACAGGTGGATGGTCTCTTCTGTTAAATGCAGATGGTGTCTGTTGTTGACCATGCAAATCCAGCCTTTATTGTAAATGCAAGAACTTAATTGGTTGTAAACTTTCCAAAACAAATCCACTCCTACAAAAGCAAACCGAGATTCATTCGATCTTGTGTCAGCTAAAATATTGCATGGCAATAAATGAGTTCCTTCAGCTGAGATATACATCTGCATAAAGCCTAGTAAAGCAAAGATTAGTTTGGGCATCCAATAATTTTGCAAATTGATGAAATAAAAGAAGAAAGGTATTTTTCAAGCCCTAGAACATTTAGCAGATTTGCTGTTACTTCTTTCTGAGATTTGTCATGGCAGCCAGGATCTGATATACTAGTTTCCTGTTTGAAAGAACTGTGGAAGTCTGTTGATATTAGAGAAGATTTGATGCCTGCGTGTACACATGAAATATATTTAGCCAAAAGAAAGAAAAGCTAGTTTGCCACAGTCAGAGGACTTACCATTTCTTTTACTCAAACACACCTTGAGCTTTGATTTGAAACAAATATTTTGAGTAAAACATGAGACATGTATACAAGAATTTGTTCACACAGAAGTCCACACTCTGAACACAAGTGTAAGGTTATAATAAAAGGTAGCAGCAAAAGAGATGAAAGCTGAAACACACAGTCTTAAGTCTAGAACTGAAGTTTAAGTATGGCTGGTATCTGTTTTCAAAAGCAAAGATTATGTTGTACAAACTAGTATGGTTAAACAATGAAAAACTAATACGTATAAACACCGACTAATGGGTCAAAAGTTTTACATTTTCCCCAATAGACAACACTGACTAAGGCAAGGTGACATCACTGCACTGTATTCTGAGCAGGGCTGTAAGCGGATAGCAAAATCACTGTTGACATATTTGGTCATCGTAGCTGGCAAATAATCAAGCATGTGGTATCTGGTTTAAAGCTTTTGCGACTTGGCTGGTTTCTTATACAAAACCATACATTTTCTTTGAATACTCATACTAACATCAGAAGTTCCATCATGAAACATAAATTTAACATACATTCTAGTATCATATAATCACAGTAATGTTTTAATGTCCCATTTAACAGGCCTCAATACTGCCACTTGTGGGAGTCGAATCCATGAGGGGGATATCCTATGATTAGATGCCATTTTAGTTTGAATAAGAGCTCAGCTTCAGATTTACCTGCTATTTATATTTTATTCTAAAAACTAAAAAAGTTGGGAAAGTTTGAAACAACAACAAATTCATATGAATATAAAGCTTGCATTTTTATACCAAAAAAAAAAAAAATTGATGAAAAACTTGGTTGTGTGAAACTTACAGGTAATGAAAACTTACCAAATATTTGTTTTTGTGTTATGATATTCCAATAGTATTGCTGATGAACAAGTAACAAATATTTGGAATTTACCTACCAACTTTACGTCTGAGAATTCACAACAGAGTGAAACATAAAATTCTCAGCAAGGCAGAATAATTAAAGGAGACATAAAACATTCTACAAGTTTTTCATCTAGTTATTGCTGATTGAGGTTGTTGATACATAAAATATGAGTTTTACCATTCTCATTTCAAAACTATGTGAAGTAAAATTGTTATGACATAAACACATTAACATTTAAATGTTTTTCATCCATATATATCCCCCGACAACTGACAGATAAATAATCTTTGAAAGGAAAGCCTTTTTTAAACAAGGCCAAAAGGGATTTTGGTCTATTAGCACGAGCGCAAAGCCAACAGAGACACAAGTAGTACACTGAAGTGGTCACCAATCCCAGTACTAACCAAGCCCATTGCTGCTTGAATTCAGTGAAGAGACAGGCACTCAGACCCCACAACTCATGAAAGTCCGGAGACAAAAAAAAAAAAGAAAAAAGAAACTAGCATCAGAGATGCCCGAACCCCACAGCCTGGGGAAATATTTTTCAATATGATGAGATATAGTAGTGAAACTGTACAAAGACCAGGATACTTTCAGAGCAGTGTCAGTTATATAAAGGTCCAAATAATGTTTAAGTTGAGAAAAATGATGTCTAACAGAAAGAAAATGTATATAAAGATGAAGTATTAAAACAAGACAATTCAATAGCAAGATGACGGCATTAATCAGTAAACCAAAATTATGACGCTGTAAAATTTATTAACTGGAGAAAAGATGTCAATGGAAATAGCACAATTATGTAAAAGTACACATAATAACCGGTTGCAGCAATCCATAAGAGATCTTTGTCATAATAGAAACCTGTCTCAAGCATGGCAGGGGCACACACTTTGTTAGAGCCAAAGTTGAAGTTCACAGCATGATGCACACCTATAAAAGGTCAAATCAATATCCCACGATGAAGTTGCATATCTACACGTCCTAACCAATGTCCCTACCAAGTATCAACTTCTTACACCTTATGATTTCCGAAATATAGCCCAGACAAGATTTTATAATTTAAGGTCAAGGGTCAAATCAAGGTCATACCATGACATTGCACACCTACACCCCCTAACCAATGTCCCTACCAAGTATCAACTTCCTACACCTTACAGGTTCCAAGATATAGCCCAGACAAAATTTTAAAGGCCAAGGTCACTACAGCAAAGTCAATAGATCAAGGTCACACCATGATGTTGCACACCTACAACCCCTAACCATGCCCCTACCAAGTATCAACTTCCTACACTTTATGGTTTTGGAGATATAGCCCAGACAAGATTTTATAGGTCAAGGTCACTACAGGTAGGTCAATGGTCAAATCAAGGTCACACCATGACGTTGCACAACCACACCCCCTAACCAATATTCCTACCAAGTATCTCAACTTCCTATACATTACAGTTTCCGAGATATAGGCTGGGCAAGATTTTATACGTCAAGGTCACTACGGCAAGGTCAAATCAAGGTCACTCCATGACACTGTACACCTACACTCCCTAACCAATGTCCCTACCAAGTATCAACTTCCTACACCTTACGGTTTCCTAGATATAGCCTGGACAAGACTTTTAAAATCAAGGTCATTACGGCAAGGTCAAATCAAGGTAACACCATGACGTTTGCACACCTACACCCCCTAACCAATATCCCTACCAAGTATTAACTTCCTACACCTTATAGTTTCTGAGATACAGCCCGGACAAACTTTTCCCCCCTGCCGCACGTCTGCCCATCCGGACACCATGGGTGAAAACAATACCCGACAGCCCTTAAGAGATGTGGGGTAAAAACCAGAAAAAAAAAGTGATCTCTGGAAGAGCGAGCCTTGCTACAGCTTGCGTTTAAAAACTACTAAGTTGACAGAACAACTCTATGGATGTGACAAATGCAGCATTCGATTTTAATGCCAAAAGAATTCCAATAAGTGTGCAATACAATTTGAATCTCTTAATACAAGAGAGATATACAAGGACTTTATGAAATGAACGCCATGTCTGACCTTGGTGTAGAGGACAGTGTTCTAATCTCACCCAATGTTAAACACTATATCATGTTTAGTTCCTTTAAGGTTCCAAATTCCTGGAACCAATAATAACAGAGATGAAAGACATTATTGGTAAGTTGATGTAAAAGCAGAGGCCAAACATAAAATCTGACCACATGGTCTCACCTGCAGCCAATGAATTACTTATATAATTTTTTTACACGATTGGGTCTAATAATATGGAAGATATAAGGCCATGTTGGTATGAGGAACCTGTTTGGCCCTGAAGAGGGGGGGGGGGGGGGGGGGGGGGGGTCAAAGGTGAAAATGTAAATTCCCTTGAACAAAGATACCTTAGGCCAAAGTTTTGCAGGCTTTTTTTAGAGGAAATATACCACTTATCAACAATAAGAAAATATGATGCAAACTACAGTACAAGATAATTGGGCCAATATGTGAAAAAGTTGGCCAGAAACGTGACCTCCACTAGACAACCAAGGACATTTTAAATTGAAGGTCAAAGTCGCAAAGAAATATCCTTCTTGCCCTTATCCATATATATATATATATATCCTCACACTAAATTTGAAAGCTAATACTTTTTGAGTTATTGCATCTGAAACAAATGTTTTCTGCTGTAGAAGTAGCACTATATGCTCAAAACCAATATATCGCTGACTTTCATTCGAGGATATAATCAAATTATCATAATCCAGATGGCATACTATGCAGAATGTAATAAGAAGCAAATTGTAAAAATTTCATTTGTAAAGTTTCAATTGATAAACTCAAATGTACAATGAAAATAAAGTAGAATTTGACTTGAGAAAATATCGTTAAAACGCTTCTGCCTGTAAAAACCTGGAAAAGCGACCTTTACAAATAACAGGAAGAAACAAAACAATATACAGCTGAATTGCGTTGTTTCATTTGGTCTTGAGATAATGTGCAAGCCAATCAAGCTTTGTAGTCCACGAGCCTCCATAGGCTTCATAAAACTGTTTTTGGAAGTATTCGAGGGCTTCCCGCTCAGACTTTTCCACCTGTAAAGTCTTGCGTAGGTACTCCACATCATCCACTGACTGGAGCTCAGGAATCCCACACGACTGCATGATGAGGAATAGTGTGATGAAAAGGTTGGCGTGTTTACGTAGGAACAGATAGGCTTGTCCTGTCAGCTCATTGAATCTGTGGAATAAAGGGGAGAGTACATTATTAATATAAAATAGGTTCATTTTGTATCCACAGAGAGATAATCAAATCAAAATAAATTCTAATTCTAATAGTATTTTTATAGCGCTTAATCTCCATCTAAATGATATTCTGAAGTACAAGTTTCCAGACAGGACTTTGATTCTTAGAAAAATTGTTAATGAAATATTTATAACAAGCATTCTGCCGCATGCATTTATCTCCCGCCATATAAATGAGATGTACTAAAGATAACATATTTTAACAAGGTGCTCTAAATGTAATACTTTTCAAGTTATAATTGATTTAGTGCATGATTTCATGAATTTTAATGCATTAAAAATTATTTTAAAAATTCATTAAAAAAATTTAGCATGTGAAAGCTCTTCAAAATGTAGGTGAATGAGTTATTTGAGAAATATTGGCTATCTGCAATACTTTTAGTGATAATAGGTAGTTATTCATTTTGAGTAGGTGAGTAATTAGCTACGGATGTGAAAATTCACTAATTGAAAGCTCTCCAAAATGTATGTGAATGAATTATTTCAGAAATACTGGCTATCTGCAATACTTGTAGAGATAATTCGCATTTACTCATTTTGAGTAGGCGAATAATTAACTACGGGTGTGAAACTTCACAAAGTGAAAGCTCTCCTAAAAGTAGGTGAATGAGTTATTTGAGAAAAATTGGCTATCTGCAATACTTTTACAGATAATTCACATTTACTCATTTTGATTAGGTGAGTAATTAGCTATGGGTCTGGAACTTCACCATGTGAAAGCTCTCCCAAAAGTAGATGGACGAGTAATTTGATAAAAATTGGATACCCGCAATACTTTTTTAGAGATAATTAGCATTTACTCATTTTGAGGAGGTGAATAATTAGCTACGGCTCTGAAAATTCACCAAGTGAAAGCTCTCCCAAAAGTAGGTGAATGAGTTATTTGAGAAAAATTGGCTATCTGCAATACTTTTAGAGATAATTCACATTTACTCATTTTCAGTAGGTGAGTAATTAGCTACGGGTCTGGAACTTCACCATGTGAAAGCCCTCCCAAAAGTAGATGAATGAGTTATTTGATAAAAATTGGATATCCGCAATACTTTTAGAGATAATTCACATTTACTCATTTTGAGTAGGTGAATAATTAGCTACGGGCCTGAAACCTCACCAACTAAAACCTCTCCCAAAAGTAGGTGAATGAGTTATTTGAGAAAAATTGGATATCTGCAATACTTTTAGGGATAATTCACATTTACTCATTTTGAGTAGGTGAGTAATTAGCTACGGGTCTGGAACTTCACCATGTGAAAGCTCTCCTAAAAGTAGATGAACGAGTAATTTGATAAAAATTGGATATCCACAATACTTTTAGAGATAACTAGATTGGGCCAACTCGGCGCCAACATATCCCCAGACAGGTCATCACTCACGCCACAGGTTTTGATCGGAAATTTTTTAAAACATAATTACCCATTATTATATGAACTTCAGCACATCAATCTACTCTGTTTATATCTCCCCAAGGAAGATGGTGTATCCCCAGACGCCGAATACATAACTCAAATTATATTTTCAATCTTCCTGCAATGATAACTCTAAACCTATTTTCAAAGTATTTAAATGATTGATGATTGAATGTCCATTCTAAAATAATAATCCCAAAAGAGCATATCTGTTTCTATATTTGTTGACAAATAAAATATTATTTTTAACTCAACTCATCATATTTTTCAATCTTCCTTCAAAGTATTTAAATGATTGATGATTCAATGTCCATTCTAAAATTCATAATCCCAAAAGCGCATATCTGTTTCTATATTTGTTCACAAATAAAATATTATTTAAAAAAAAATTGTTTATATTATTATTTTATTATATTATTTTTAGAATTTGCAAATTGTTTTCAGTTATTCATTTCCTCTATACCTATATATGTGGTCCATATATATGCAACCTAAATATGTGACACAATCTCAGTTCTGACTCCCCTTTGTGTTATATGTAATGAAGCCCACCACCTCCCACCCCCACCCCTCTCCCCTTCTCCACACCTCTCTCACTATTACACAAGATCTGCAACCCCATTGAGTTCTTTGTTTCTCATCTGATATCATTAAATACCATTGTTTATTTAGTGTCACTCAATATAGCTGGAGGTCCCAGAGGTGGGTGGGGGGAATCCGGGTGGGGGATGTGGGTTGAGCATAAATGGTAAACAAACAATCTATATAAAAGGGGTACTCAAATACAAAAAGAATTGAGAATTTTAAGTATGTGATTATCAACTGAAATGAGTTCATAACTGTAGGAGCTGTGCCAAAATTAACCGAGGCAAGTTGAATAAAACTGGGCTAGTTGAGGGTTAAAAATCCCCTAGTTTTACTACATAAGGATATAATTTCATTAATATTGGGACTTAAAGCTCACTTAAAGTGTCCATTTTGTCTACTTGAATATGTTTAACCAGTTTCATTTTAAAAAGTGAAAAACTCAGCAAGCAGAGGTATAACACACAAAAATAAGTTCTTAAAAGACTAAGATAGCCATAACATTATTAATATTCAAAATTTAAATAGACAGGCATTTCCTTTTAAAAATTCAAAGATTTCAGCTCTATACCCCACATCGTTTGACAGTTACTGGGCTTTAAAGTGGCATAATATCCATAAATTGGGTTTCTGTGGGCATTTTACAATTGGTAAAGAGACCTTAGCAATTAAACTACAGATCTGAAACTTTTTGGGGGACATACATAACAAACAAAAATTATATATAATACAGTTTAAGACTTGTCACACTAAGCATTTCCAAATAACAGGGCAAAATACGGAAAAAATGTCAAAAAAGGCACTTGGGCGAGTGTCTATGGCCCTCATACACAGGTTAAATGTCTACTAAAAACCTTGATTTTCGGCATATGTAAAAAGGACATAATAATGCATTCCCAGATGGGATTTCAGCTCCATCAATCACATAGTTTAACAGTTACAGGGCTTAAAGGTGGTAAAAAGTCCAAATATTGGGTCATTGTGGGCCTTTTAGAGATCTCGATGTGGCTTTCAAATTAAAGCTTCAGACTTAAAATTTGTTACATACTAAGATTACACATAGAATATGTATCTAATAAAGTTTGAAACTTCTCAGACTTACCATTTCCAAGTTACAGAGCAAAATATGTGAAAAATGTCTTAAAAGGGTCACTCAGGTGGGTGTTTAAGGTCCTCATACACAGGTTAAATGTCTACTTGAAGCCTTGATTTTTGGCACATGTAAAAAGAACATAATAATGTATTCCCAGATGAGATTTCAGCTCTATCAGTCACATAGTTTAACAGTCACAGGCCTTAAAATTGGCAAAAAGTCCAAATATTGGGTCTTTATGGGGCCTTCTAGAGACCTAAATGTAGCCTTCAAATTAAAGCTTCAGACTTAAAATTTGTCACATACTAAGATTACACATAGAATATGCATCTAATACAGTTTGAAACTTCTTAGACTTACCATTTCCAAGTTACAGGGAAAAATATGTGAAAAATGTCTAAAAATGGTCACTCGGGTGGGGATTTATGGTCCTCATACACAGGTTATATGTCTTCTTAAAGCCTTAATTTTTGGCACATATAAAAATAACATACTAATATCTTCTCAGATAGGATTTGAGCTCTATCAGTCACATAGTTTGACAGTCACAGGGCTTAAAAGTAGCAAAAAGTCCAAATATTGGGTCTTTGGGAGCCTTTTAGAGACCTCAATTTGACCTTCAAAATTAAAGCTTCAGACTTAAAATCTGTTACATACTAAGATTACACACAGAATATATATCTAATACAGTTTGAAACTTCTCAGACTTACCATTTCCAAGTTACAGGGAAAAAGATGTGAAAAATGTCTTATAAGGGTCACTCGGGTGGGTGTTTATGGTCCTGATACACAGGTTAACTGTCTATTAAAGGCCTAAATGTTGGGGCACATATAACAAAACACATAGATATATTCCCAGATGATATTTAACTTAGATGAGAGACATAGTTTGAAAGCTACAGTGCTTGAAAGTGGCAAAAAGTGCATAAATTGGGTCTCTGTGGGCACTTTTGAGACCTTAAGTCGACCCCTTTGGGTAAACCTACAGCCCTAAAATTTTCTACAGACAAGGATTACATATCAAAGTTATACCTAGCGCAGTTTGAGACTCATCAGAATTATCACTTCCAAATTATAGGGCAAAATATGTGTAAAGTATAGCAAAAAATCCCTAAGTGGGGGTATTTATGGGCCTCAAACACAATTTTCTCCTCAACTTAAAGTCATGATTTTCGGCACATGTACTAAGAACATATTAATGTGTTGTCAGGTAAAATTTCAGCCAGCTGAGCATCATAGTTTGTGACCTACAGGGCTCTAAGTGGCCAAAAGTGCAATTTCTGACCTTAAGGTGGCCATAAGTTCTTTTTTACTGGGAGTTTAAGGTCACCTTAAAATAGGGATCTTCCTTTGGGCACCCTTAACATGTGTACCAAGTTTGAAAAAAAAATATTAATTTGTTTTTGAGTTATCGCGTCCACAAGGAAATTTCTACGGCGGCGGCGGCGGCGGCGGCGGCGGCGCGACGGACCTGAATCCAATATATCCCCGACTTTCGTCTGGGGATATAATTAGCATTTACTCATTTTGAGTAGGTGAATAATTAGCTACGGGTCTGAAACTTCACCAAGTGAAAGCTCTTCCAAAAGTAGGTGAATGAGTTATTTAAGAAAAATTGGATATCCCCAATACTTTTAGGGATAATTCACATTTACTCATTTTGAGTAGGTGAGTAATTAGCTACGGCTCTGAAAATTCACCAAGTGAAAGCTCTCCCAAAAGTAGGTGAATGAGTTATTTGATAAAAATTGGCTATCTGCAATACTTTTAGAGATAATTCACATTTACTCATTTTCAGTAGGTGAGTAATTAGCTACGGGTCTGGAACTTCACCATGTGAAAGCCCTCCCAAAAGTAGATGAATGAGTTATTTGACAAGAGGAGAGTGCCCGTGAACGGGCACTGTGTCAGCTGACTGAATGTTTTTGATTTGTGATGGTGATAATGAGAGGAAAGCATAATTATCAGGGAAAGGGCTGTACAGAAATACAGTAAATGGTAACTGAACAGCATGTTCGAAAGATATTCCGAAGCTGACAGAAGAAAAGGACAAAAAAGTTGTGCCCTGCAAATGGTATTGTGAAATAAAGTAACAAGGTAACTGTTTAAGTGTAAAAAGTAGGTTAAAAATATTTAAAGAAATACTATAAATGCAATATCCTCGTTCGACCATGAAGAAGGGGTCCAAAGGTCAAATCTGACCATACCAAAAGATTCCCAGCCAAAGAATTTAGGATGGTTTACCATCCCAAACCTCTCGGACCAATAATAAGTGAGTCATAGGCACTTTTTAAGTTTGGCTATCGTTGTTTGACCTTGACGGAGGGGTCCAAGGTCAAATCCGACCACACAAAAAAATTCCCAGCCCATGATTTCCTGTAGCTTGTTTACCATCCCAAACCTGTAGGACCAATAATAAGCGAGTTCTAAGCAATTGTAAGTTTGGCTATCCTCAATTGACCTTGAAGGAGGGGTCCCAGGTCAAATCTGACCACACCAAAAGAATCCCAGCCCATGATTTCCTATATGTTGGTTTACCATCCTAAACCTCCAAGACCAATAATACGCGAGTTATAAGCACTTTAAGTTTGGCTATCTTCGTTTGACCTGGAAGGAGGGGTCTAAGGTGAAATCTGACCACACCAAAAGATTCCCAGCCCATGATTTTCTATAGGTTGGTTTTCCATTCCAAACCTCTAGGACCAATAATAAGCGAGTTATAAGCACTTTTAAGTTTGGCTATCCTCATTTGACCTTGAAGGAGGGGTCCAAGGTGAAATCCGACCACACCAAAAAATTCCCAGCTCATGAAAGAAAGCTATTGCTCAGCTATGCCATGACATAGAGGTCTGCAATTTCACTATGTTATAGCTGACCAAAACGTCTGTGAATAACATATTTAACAAAATACTCTAAATGTAATAGTTTTCAAGTTACAACTGATTTACTCAAGAGTGAGAACCTCAAAGTAACTATTACTCAGCTATGCAATGAGCTACATGTCTGAATTTTTGCTCTGTTATAGCTGACCTAAAAGTAGGTGAACAACATATTTAAGCAAAATACTGTAAATGCAATAGTTTTCAAGTTACAACTGATTTACTCAATAGTGAGAACCTGAAAATAGCTATTGCTCCGCTATGCCATGAGCTATAGGTCTGTAATTTCACTATGTTATTGCTAACCCAAAAGTAGGTGAACAATATATTTTAACAAAATACTCCAAATGCAATATTTTTCAAGTTATAGCCGATTTACTCAACAGTCAGTGCCTGAGAATAGCTATCGCTCAGTTGTGCCATGAGCTACAGGTCTGTAATTTCACTATGTTATAGCTGACCCAAAAGTAGCTGAATAACATATTTGCACAAATTTCTGTAAAGGCAATAGTTTTCCAATTACAACTGATTTACTCAACAGTGAGAACTTCAAAGTAGCTATTACTCAGCTATGCAATGAGCCACAGGTCTGGAACTTCACTATGTTATAGCTGACCCCAAAGTAGGTGAATAACATATTACAACAAAATACTTTAAATGCAATAGTTTCCAAGTTATAAGTGATTTACTCAACAGTGATAACCTAAAAGTAGCTATTACTCAGCTATGCCATGAGCTACAGGTGTGAAATTTTACTATGTTATAGCTGACCCAAAAGTAGCTGAATAACATATTTATACTAAATTCTCTAAATGCAATAGTTTTGCAATTACAACTGATTTACTCAATAGTGAGAACCTCAAAGTAGTTATTACTCAGCTATGCAATGAGCTACAGGTCTGAAATTTTACTATGTTATAGCTGACCCAAAAGTAGGTGAACAACATATTTAAGCAAAATACTGTAAATGCAATAGTTTTCAAGTTACAACTGATTTACTCAATAGTGATGACCTAAAAGTAGCTATTACTCAGCTATGCCATGAGCTACAGGTCTGAAATTTTACTATGTTATAGCTGACCCAAAAGTAGCTGAATAACATATTTATACGAAATTCTGTAAATGCAATAGTTTTCCAATTACAACTGATTTACTCAATAGTGAGAACTTCAAAGTAGCTATTACTCAGCTATGCCATGACCTACAGATCTGAAATTTCACTATGTTATAGCTGGCCCAAAAGTAGCTGAATAACATATTTATACGAAATTCTCTAAATGCAATAGGTTTTAAGTTACAAGTGATTTACTCAATAGTGAGAACTTCAAAGTAGCTATTACTCAGCTATGCAATGAGCCACAGATCTGAAACTTCACTAT
Source organism: Sabellastarte sp. h YS-2021 (assembly GCA_964017235.1). Taxonomy (NCBI): domain Eukaryota; kingdom Metazoa; phylum Annelida; class Polychaeta; order Sabellida; family Sabellidae; genus Sabellastarte; species Sabellastarte sp. h YS-2021. The sequence goes on along the minus strand of OZ024929.1, from coordinate 177,996,346 downwards.
GTTATAGCTGATCCCAAAATAGGTGAATAACATATTGCAACAAAATACTGTAAATGCAATAGTTTCCAAGTTATAAGCGATTTACTCAACAGTAATAACCTAAAAGTAGCTATTACTCAGCTATGCCATGAGCTACAGGTCTGAAATTTTACTATGTTATAGCTGACCCAAAAGTAGCTGAATAACATATTTATACGAAATTCTCTAAATGCAATAGTTTTGAAGTTATAAGCGATTTACTCAACAGTGATAACCTAAAAGTAGCTATTACTCAGCTATGCCATGAGCTACAGGTCTAAAATTTTACTATGTTATAGCTGACCCAAAAGTAGCTGAATAACATATTTATACGAAATTCTCTAAATGCAATAGTTTTTAAGTTACAAGTGATTTTACTCATGATGGAAGTTACTGAAAAGCCCAAAAGTAGCTATTACTCACTAAGCTATTGAGACAGGCACCCAACTTACTCACCATATTGTAGCTATGAAAAAAGTAGCTAAATAACATATTTTAACAAAATGCTCTAAATGCAACACTTTTCAAGTTATAAATGATTTTGTGCATGATTTCATGAATTTTAATGCATTAAAAATTATTAAAAAAATTTATTAAAAAAAAGTAAGACAGATCCAGGTCTCATACTCACACAAGAGAATCTACCTCTGGTCTAGTACATATATGCAAGATATGAGAGAAATCCCTCCAATAGTCACTGAGAAAATTGTGATTAAGTGTTGAAATTTTCACACTTTTGATGGGGGTACCCCCCTTGTAATGTCTCTAGCAAACAGACGAACAGACAGATTTGCATGCCTTGAACAATTTTTCATCCTCGATAGATAAGGTATCTTTTAAAAAAAACAGCACGTCTCTAGGCCTTGTAGTTTTGGAGGAGAAGTTGTTCACGCGGACGCGTACGCCCACGCCGCAGAGTGACGACATAATGTCAGCTGACTGATAAGTCAGCTGACATAACAAAAATTGGATATCCGCAATACTTTTAGAGATAATTCACATTTACTCATTTTGAGTAGGTGAATAATTAGCTACGGGCCTGAAACCTCACCAACTAAAACCTCTCCCAAAAGTAGGTGAATGAATTATTTGAGAAAAATTGGATATCTGCAATACTTTTACAGATAATTCACATTTACTCATTTTGAGTAGGTGAGTAATTAGCTACGGGTCTGGAACTTCACCATGTGAAAGCTCTCCCAAAAGTAGATGAACGAGTAATTTGATAAAAATTGGATATCCACAATACTTTTGGAGATAATTAGCATTTACTCATTTTGAGTAGGTGAATAATTAGCTGCGGGTCTGAAAGTTCACCAAGTGAAAGCTCTTCCAAAAGTAGGTGAATGAGTTATTTAAGAAAAATTGGATATCCCCAATACTTTTAGGGATAATTCACATTTGCTCAATTTGAGTAGGTGAGTAATTAGCTACGGGTCTGGAACTTCACCATGTGAAAGCTCTCCCAAAAGTAGATGAAGCAGTTATTTGAGAAAAATTATGTCATTATTTTGCCACAAATAAGAAAATAGCTATTACTCACTTATGGCATGCAATAGAACCCTAAACTATATGCATTTACCCTACAATCACAATTTCAAAGTAGGTATTACTCGGCTATCCAATGTGCAACAGGTCTGAAACTTTACTATGTGATAGGTTATCAAAAACTAGATGAATAACATATTTGAAAATATTTCCCTAACTTTAATACTTTTGAAGATATTTGACATTTACTTATGTTGTTATTTTGCTACAAATAAGAAAATAGCTATTACTCACTTATGGCATGCAATACAACTGCAAAATATATACCATGTTATAGTTAAGGACAAAGTAGCTGAACAACATATTTGAAGAAAAAGCTGTAACTGCAATAGTTTTGGAGTTACAATGGATTTACTCAACAGTCACAATTTCAAAGTAGCTATTACTTAGCTATGCAATGTGCAACAGGTCTGAAACTTTACTATGTGATAGCTTACAAAAAAGTAGATGAATGACATATTTGAAAAGAATCCCGTAACTTTAATACTTCTGAAGATATTTGACATTTACTTATGTCATTATTTTGCTACTAATAAGAAAATAGCTATTACTCACTTATGGCATGCAATAGAACCCCAAACTACATGCCAGCTTATAGCTAAGGACAAAGTAGGTGAACAACATATTTTACGAAAATATTGTAACTGCAATAGTTTTGGAGTTACAATGGATTTACTCAACTGTAGAATTTCAAAGTAGCTATTGCTCAGCTATCCAATGTGCAACAGATCTGAAACTTTACTATGTGATAGCTTATGAAAAAGTAGATGGATAACATATTTGAAAAGAATTCCCTAACTTTAATACTTTTGAAGATATTTGACATTTACTTATGTCATGATTTTGCTACAAATAACAAAATAGCTATTACTCACTTATGGCATGCAATACAACCCCAAACTATGTACCATCTTATAGCTAAGGACAAAGTAGCTGAACAACATATTTTAGGAAAATACTCTAACTGCAATAGTTTTGGAGTTACAATGGCTTTACTCAACAGTCAGAATTTCAAAGTAGCTATAACTCAGCTATCCAAGGTGCAACAGGTGTGAAACTTTACTATGTTATAGCTTACCAAAAAGTAGATGGACAACATATTTGAAAAGATTTCCCTAACTTCAATACTTTTGAAGATATTTGACATTTACTTCTTCTGTTATTTAGCTACAAATGAGAAAATAGCTATTACTCACTTATGGCATGCAACAGAACCCCAAACTATGTACCATCTTATAGCTAAGAACAAAGTAGCTGAACAACATATTTTAGGAAAACACTGTAACTGCAATACTTTTTTAGTTACAATAGCTTTACTCAACAGTCAGAATTTCAAAGTAGCTATTACTCAGCTATCCAAGGTGCAACAGGTCTGAAACTTTACTATGTCATAGCTTACCAAAAAGTAGATGGACAACATATTTGAAAAGATTTCCCTAACTTTAATACTTTTGAAGATATTTGACATTTACTTCTTCTGTTATTTAGCTACAAATTAGAAAATAGCTATTACTCACTTATGGCAAGCAATAGAACCCCAAACTATGTACCATCTTATAGCTAAGAACAAAGTAGCTGAACAACATATTTTAGGAAAACACTGTAACTGCAATACTTTTTTAGTTACAATAGCTTTACTCAACAGTCAGAATTTCAAAGTAGCTATTACTCAGCTATCCAAGGTGCAACAGGTCTGAAACTTTACTATGTCATAGCTTACCAAAAAGTAGATGGACAACATATTTGAAAAGATTTCCCCAACTTTAATACTTTTGAAGATATTTGACATTTACTTCTTCTGTTATTTAGCTACAAATGAGAAAATAGCTATTACTCACTTATGGCATGCAATAGAACCCCAAACTATGTACCATGTTATAGCTAAGGACAAAGTAGCTGAACAACATATTTTAGGAAAATACTCTAACTGCAATAGTTTTGGAGTTACAATCGCTTTACTCACCAGTCACAATTTCAAAGTAGCTATTACTCAGCTATCCAAGGTGCAACAGGTCTGAAACTTTAGTATGTGATAGCTTACCAAAAAGAAGATGGACAACATATTTGAAAAGATTTCCCTAACTTCAATACTTTTGAAGATATTTGACATTTACTTCTTCTGTTATTTAGCTACAAATGAGAAAATAGCTATTACTCACTTATGGCATGCAATGGGACCCCAAACTATGTACCATCTTATAGCTAAGGACAAAGTAGCTGAACAACATATTTTAAGAAAAAGTTGTTACTGCAATAGTTTTTGAGTTATGAGCCCTTTACTCAAAGTAGCTAAGATTGCTATTACTCACTTATCTTTAGGCCTAAGTCAATAAAACCAAAAAAATTTTCAAGGGCATGAAAATTCATTGGGACAATTAATTTACAAAAAATCTGTAGCTGTAGTAGTTTTGGAGAAATCTGCGTGACTAACTAACGCACGCACACACGCACGCACACACAGACATCATTTCATAATCTCCCTCCTGGGCTAAAGCCCGGCGGGAGATAATGAAGTGGGCTTGTACAGCTAGCTAATTAATCTCTGAAACAAAACAAGGCCACACTGGAATAAGTGTACAAAAAACTCATGATTAATATATATTGATGAGCAGGTAGACTTGTCCAGCTGCCTCCTTACATCTGTCAAGAAAACAAAGGCCATTGAAATTCAATTGATGATAAAGATAATGGTGCACTGATAAAACCACTATTATCATCTAATAGTCCACCTGTGTTCTAAGGGATATTATACTTGATAAGGTGGCCTCCAAAGCCAACTCATTTAATATAGAGTTGTTTCGAAATTTAAAGTATCAAGACAACCCAAACCATGAAGGCACTAACTCCAAATATATTTAAAACTATTATTAGAAAACTTTGGTAACTTGAAATACCCTTTGTTTATGATAATAAAGACCGGAAGTGCGCAGTGAATGAAAACCTCTCTGTGCGCATAGAATCAGTAGGGCGTAAAACATGTGATAACCATCCGCTGAAAAACGGAAGTGCTGTTAAAGGGACATTTCTTGAAACCAGGTAGGCCATTCTTTATAATAGTAATAAATACCTCATGCTCGGGTGTTTGTTACAGGATATATGCCCGGCAAAAATTGCATTATAATGCCCTCGCACCCGATGGCGCTCTGGCATTATTTAGAATTTTTGCCGGGCGTATATCCTGTAACAAACGCCCTAACAATCGGTATTTATTACTACAATAAAGCATTTGACACTACATCTAGCAACCTCATCCAACAGTAAAGCATTTGACATTAATTGTTGATCAACCTTTTTAAAAACAAAAATAGTTAGGACTAGGGAGTGGGACAGAAAACAGTCAAAAGCCTGCACACTAACTCTCTGAATTCCTTGCTCTGGCGTGGATTGTCTTTATCTTTGGCAATGACTCGTATGAAATCTTCTGTCAACACGAAGGGCACGCGTTCTCTATTGATCCCAAACTTCTTCTTCCTGTGATCCAGGAAGTGTCCGAAGTCAATGTGGAACACCTGAAAGCAGGAGTAGAGTCAGAAACCAATCGTTGTAAATATACTCATAAAGCTTTTGTTTTAAATTGATATGTCTTCTTTAATATCATACATTTGGGCTTGATCACCAGATTGTAAAAACAGTGATATGTCTTTCTGTAAATAGACAAAATTAGAGCGTCAGAACATGGGAGAATAAGTAAATCATCAGTAAACTATGGCGTCATCTATTTGTTTCAATTTTCATCTAAGTGTTACAAATTGAAACAGCATTCAAAAAATTTACATTTTTAAACATTGCTGGGTTATTTTAAAGCAATATCAATGAAAGCAAATTACACAGGACATCAGTGAAGTTTGCATTATTGGAAGTAACTTTACATACCTGTCCATCAGAATTGACCATAATGTTGTCTGGATGTCTGTCACCAATACCCAGGACAAACGTAGCCACACAGTAACCAGCACAGGACTTGGTGAAGGCCTCAATAGCCATCTCATACCTTAAACACAAACACACTGAAACTGTAAAGATCTGGAAGAAAGTCAATGTCTTCATTCACAAAAGAGGGAAAAACCCTCCAACTCTCTGGTATACTAGAATTAATTAACATTTGAATTCATTTCCACTCTCCATAATTTGTATTTGTTAAATAATGTAATGAGTACTTTAATCACCATCATATGACAGGCCCTAAAGCTCTAGAGTCATAACCAGAGAAAACAATAACTCAGAACCCTGATATCCCTAAACTTTATGCTAACCCATGCCTTTTTTAACAGGTTTCACAAAATAGGTTTTTTGGTTCTGTTTCATAACATTTGCATATTTGTGTTGAGCTCCAAGAAATAGTAATCACAAGGGTATTCAGACATATAAATATGATAAATAAACCAACCCACAAAGAAAGATAAAAATTCTCCTGTCATGGTAACAGAACTAAATTTTATACTGAGCCTGTACCATAAATATCTTTTGAACAAAAGGAAAACTAGAGGATCGCTCGCAAAAAAAAAAGATAATGTTTTTGCATAGCAAAAACAAAGCGTCCCGAAAAGGATATAAAGGTGAGTGCTAAAGTATTAAGAAAATGCTTCGTTTCTAGCCTTATACTGTTGTGGCAACCAAAGTCAGCGCAGTCTGCTCTATCTAGCACGGTTTTCAAGATATAAGCATTTTTGTGTTTTGCAAAAAATAAAAAAATAAAAAATGTCCGCTATATTTGGCGAGACAAAAATATTTTGAAAATTGGCATGGCTACTCTGCAGAGATACCCAGCAGGTCAAAAATTTTGTTGAGTTCGCTCCATATAGCACGGTTTTCGAGATATAAGCATTTTTGTGTTTTGCAAAAACTTTTAAAATTCAAAATGGCCACCATTTTTGGGGAGACAAAAATTTTTGTCAAGACCACTGCCGCGGTGTGTATCTCCTGCCGAGCATTAAAGCAGAAGAAATAGCTTTTCCGAGATATTCACAATTTTACATTTTCCTGTGTGAAAGCTCTTACAAAAGTAGGTGAATGAGTTATTTGAGAAAAATTGGCTATCTGCAATACTATTAAGAGATAATTCATATTTACTCATTTTGAGTAGGTGAATAATTATCTATGGGTCTGACACTTCACCAAGTGAAAGCTCTCCCAAAAGTAGGTGAATGAGTTATTTGAGAAAAATTGGCTATCTGCAATACTTTTAGAGATAATTCGCATTTACTCATTTTGAGTAGGTGAGTAATTAGCTATGGGTCTGAAACTTCACCATGTGAAAGCTCTCCCACAAGTAGATGAATGAGTATTTGATAAAAATTGGGTATCCGCAATACTTTTACAGATAATTCATATTTACTCATTTTGAGTAGGTGAATAAATAGCTATGGGTCTGAAACTTCACAGAGTGAAAGCTCTCCCAAAAGTAGGTGAATGAGTTATTTGAGAAAAATTGGCTATCTGCAATACTTTTAGAGATAATTCGCATTTACTCATTTTGAGTAGGTGAGTAATTAGCTATGGGTCTGAAACTTCACAGAGTGAAAGCTCTCCCAAAAGTAGGTGAATGAGTTATTTGAGAAAAATTGGCTATCTGCAATACTTTTAGAGATAATTCGCATTTACTCATTTTGAGTAGGTGAAAAATTAGCTATGGGTCTGAAACTTCACAGAGTGAAAGCTCTGCCAAAAGTAGGTGAATGAGTTATTTGAGAAAAATTGGCTATCTGCAATACTTTTAGAGATAATTCGCATTTACTCATTTTGAGTAGGTGAGTAATTAGCTATGGGTCTGAAACTTCACAGAGTGAAAGCTCTCCCAAAAGTAGGTGAATGAGTTATTTGAGAAAAATTGGCTATCTGCAATACTTTTAGAGATAATTCGCATTTACTCATTTTGAGTAGGTGAGTAATTAGCTATGGGTCTGAAACTTCACCAAGTGAAAGCTCTGCGAAAAGTAGGTGAATGAGTTATTTGAGAAAAATTGGCTATCTGCAATACTTTTAGAGATAATTCGCATTTACTCATTTTGAGTAGGTGAGTAATTAGCTATGGGTCTGAAACTTCACAGAGTGAAAGCTCTCCCAAAAGTAGGTGAATGAGTTATTTGAGAAAAAGTGGCTATCTGCAATACTTTTAGAGATAAATCACATTTACTCATTTTGAGTAGGTGAGTAATTAGCTATGGGTCTGAAACTTCACCAAGTGAAAGCTCTCCCAAAAGTAGGTGAATGATTAATTTGACAAAAATTGGCTATCTGCAATACTTTTAGAGATAATTCGCATTTACTCATTTTGAGTAGGTGAGTAATTAGCTATGGGTCTGAAACTTCACAGAGTGAAAGCTCTCCCAAAAGTAGGTGAATGAGTTATTTGAGAAAAATTGGCTATCTGCAATACTTTTAGAGATAATTCGCATTTACTCATTTTGAGTAGGTGAGTAATTAGCTATGGGTCTGAAACTTCACAGAGTGAAAGCTCTCCCAAAAGTAGGTGAATGAGTTATTTGAGAAAAATTGGCTATCTGCAATACTTTTAGAGATAATTCGCATTTACTCATTTTGAGTAGGTGAGTAATTAGCTATGGGTCTGAAACTTCACCAAGTGAAAGCTCTCCCAAAAGTAGGTGAATGAGTTATTTGAGAAAAATTGGCTATCTGCAATACTTTTAGAGATAATTTGCATTTACTCATTTTCAGTAGGTGAGTAATTAGCTATGGGTCTGAAACTTCACCATGTGAAAGCGCTGCCAAAAGTAGGTGAATGAGTTATTTGAGAAAAATTGGCTATCTGCAATACTTTTAGAGATAATTCACATTTACTCATTTTCAGTAGGTGAGTAATTAGCTATGGGTCTGAAACTTCACAGAGTGAAAGCTCTCCCAAAAGTAGGTGAATGAGTTATTTGAGAAAAATTGGCTATCTGCAATACTTTTAGAGATAAATCGCATTTACTCATTTTGAGTAGGTGAGTAATTAGCTATGGGTCTGAAACTTCACCAAGTGAAAGCTCTCCCAAAAGTAGGTGAATGATTAATTTGACAAAAATTGGCTATTTGCAATACTTTTAGAGATAATTCGCATTTACTCATTTTGAGTAGGTGAGTAATCAGCTATGGGTCTGAAACTTCATCAAGTGAAAGCTCTCCCAAAAGTAGGTGAATGAGTTATTTGAGAAAAATTGGCTATCTGCAATACTTTTAAGAGATAATTCGCATTTACTCATTTTGAGTAGGTGAGTAATCATCTACGGGTCTGAAACTTCACCATGTGAAAGCTCTCCCAAAAGTATATGAATGAGTTATTTGAGAAAAATTGGCTATCTGCAATACTTTTAGACATAATTAGCATTTACTCATTTTGAGTAGGCGAGTAAGTAGCTATGGGTCTGAAACTTCACAATGTGAAAGCTCTTCCAAAAGTAGGTGAATGAGTTATTTGAGAAAAATTGGCTATCTGCAATACTTTTAGAGATAATTCGCATTTACTCATTTTGAGTAGGTGAGTAATTAGCTATGGGTCTGAAACTTCACCATGTGAAAGCTCTCCCACAAGTAGATGAATGAGTATTTGATAAAAATTGGGTATCCGCAATACTTTTACAGATAATTCATATTTACTCATTTTGAGTAGGTGAATAAATAGCTATGGGTCTGAAACTTCACAGAGTGAAAGCTCTCCCAAAAGTAGGTGAATGAGTTATTTGAGAAAAATTGGCTATCTGCAATACTATTAAGAGATAATTCATATTTACTCATTTTGAGTAGGTGAATAATTATCTATGGGTCTGACACTTCACCAAGTGAAAGCTCTCCCAAAAGTAGGTGAATGAGTTATTTTTGGCGAGAAAATTTTTTTTTTCAAAATTGAGATAACCACTCCGCAGAGATACCCTGTGGGTCAAAAATTTCGTCGAAATTGCTCTAACTAGCACGGTTTTCGAGATATAAGCATTTTTGTGTTTTGCAATTTTTGCGAAAATTTCGAAAATTCAAAATGGCCGCCATTTTTGGCGAGACAAAAATTTTTTGAAAATTGGGAAAAGTACTCCGCAGAGATATCCTGCGGGTCAAAAATTTTGTCGAAATTGCTCTATCTAGCATGGTTTTTGAGATATAAGCATTTTTGTGTTTTGCAATTTTTGCGAAAATTTCAAAAATTCAAAATGGCCGCCATTTTGGGCGAGATAAAATTTTTTTGAAAATTGGGAAAACTACTCCGCAGAGATACCCTGCGGGTCAAAAATTTCGTCGAAATCGCTCTATCTAGCACGGTTTTCGAGATATAAGCATTTTTGTGTTTTCCTTATTTGGAAAATTTGTAATGATTAATTAATCATTAATTACTCGGCCATTTCTTGACCAATCAATGCCAAAATCTAATGATTTCCAGATTTTAATAGAATGAATGTATTTGCCAAGTTTCAGGTGAATTGATAAAATTCCTTTCAAGTTATCATCCGGACAAGCTTCCCCATCGAAAAAAGACATTTTTGGTCATGTGACCTCTCTGATTGGTTGAAATGTCACTGCAGCATATTCAAAAAAATTCCCCAAGGCTACTGCCTAAACCTGCCAAATTTGAAAAGAATCCGCCTAACGGTTACAGAGTTATAAGGAAAACAAAATGCGGAGCCGGCGGAGCCGGAAGCTCTCCCATACACAAACAAGCGTCCCTTGCGGGACGCTTAATTCTTGGATGTACAGAGGTCACACTGTCGTAGAGAATTGTGAAACTCACAAATGATACCTTTTTTTTTTTTTTTTTTTTTTTTTTTTTTTATTGAGACACTTAGACTTGCCTTTACATTGTGACTGGAGTTACAAACACCCAGGCATAAGTGATCCAGTCTTGGAAACAAACAATAAAATATAACTCTAACAAATCCTTAATCTTAATTATTGATACCTTTTACCTAACTGTATCGCAATATAATTTAAACTAGAGGATCGCTCGCAAAAAAAAAAGATAAGGTTTTTGCATAGCAAAAACAAAGCGTCCCGAAAAGGATATAAAGGTGAGTGCTAAAGTATTAAGAAAATGCTTCGTTTCTAGCCTTATACTGTTGTGGCAACCAAAGTAAGCGCAGTCTGCTCTATCTAGCACGGTTTTCAAGATATAAGCATTTTTGTGTTTTGCAAAAAATAAAAAAATTAAAAATGTCCGCTATATTTGGCGAGACAAAAATATTTTGAAAATTGGCATGGCTACTCTGCAGAGATACCCAGCAGGTCTAAAATTTTGTTGAGTTCGCTCCATATAGCACGGTTCTCAAGATATAAGCATTTTTGTGTTTTGCAAAAACTTTGAAAATTCAAAATGGCCACCATTTTTGGGGAGACAAAAATTTTTGTCAAAACCACTGCCGCGGTGTGTATCTCCCGCCGAGCATTAAAGCAAAAGAAATAGCTTTTCCGTGATATTCACAATTTTTCATTTTCGTGTGTGAAAGCTCTGCCAAAAGTAGGTGAATGAGTTATTTGAGAAAAATTGGCTATCTGCAATACTATTAAGAGATAATTCACATTTACTCATTTTGAGGTGAATAATTAGCTATGGGTCTGAAACTTCACCAAGTGAAAGCTCTCCCAAAAGTAGGTGAATGAGTTATTTGAGAAAAATTAGGTATCTGCAATACTTTTAGAGATAATTCGCATTTACTCATTTTGAGTAGGCGAGTAATTAGCTATGGGTCTGAAACTTCAACAAGTGAAAGCTCTCCCAAAAGTAGGTGAATGAGTTATTTGAGAAAAATTGGCTATCTGCAATACTTTTAGAGATAATTCGCATTTACTCATTTTGAGTAGGTGAGTAATTAGCTATGGGTCTGAAACTTCACAGAGTGAAAGCTCTCCCAAAAGTAGGTGAATGAGTTATTTGAGAAAAATTGGCTATCTGCAATACTTTTAGAGATAATTCGCATTTACTCATTTTGAGTAGGTGAGTAATTAGCTATGGGTCTGAAACTTCACCAAGTGAAAGCTCTCCCAAAAGTAGGTGAATGAGTTATTTGAGAAAAATTGGCTATCTGCAATACTTTTAGAGATAATTCACATTTACTCATTTTCAGTAGGTGAGTAATTAGCTATGGGTCTGAAACTTCAAGTGAAAGCTCTGCCAAAAGTAGGTGAATGAGTTATTTGAGAAAAATTGGCTATCTGCAATACTTTTAGAGATAATTCGCATTTACTCATTTTGAGTAGGTGAGTAATTAGCTATGGGTCTGAAACTTCACCAAGTGAAAGCTCTCCCAAAAGTAGGTGAATGATTAATTTGAGAAAAATTGGCTATCTGCAATACTTTTAGAGATAATTCGCATTTACTCATTTTGAGTAGGTGAGTAATTAGCTATGGGTCTGAAACTTCACCAAGTGAAAGCTCTCCCAAAAGTAGGTGAATGAGTTATTTGAGACAAATTGGCTATCTGCAATACTTTTAGAGATAATTCGCATTTACTCATTTTGAGTAGGTGAGTAATTAGCTATGGGTCTGAAACTTCACCAAGTGAAAGCTCTCCTAAAAGTAGGTGAATGATTAATTTGAGAAAAATTGGCTATCTGCAATACTTTTAGAGATAATTCGCATTTACTCATTTTGAGTAGGTGAGTAATTAGCTATGGGTCTGAAACTTCACAGAGTGAAAGCTCTCCCAAAAGTAGGTGAATGAGTTATTTGAGAAAAATTGGCTATCTGCAATACTTTTAGAGATAATTCGCATTTACTCATTTTGAGTAGGTGAGTAATTAGCTATGGGTCTGAAACTTCACCAAGTGAAAGCTCTCCCAAAAGTAGGTGAATGAGTTATTTGAGACAAATTGGCTATCTGCAATACTTTTAGAGATAATTCGCATTTACTCATTTTGAGTAGGTGAGTAATTAGCTATGGGTCTGAAACTTCACCAAGTGAAAGCTCTCCTAAAAGTAGGTGAATGATTAATTTGAGAAAAATTGGCTATCTGCAATACTTTTAGAGATAATTCGCATTTACTCATTTTGAGTAGGTGAGTAATTAGCTATGGGTCTGAAACTTCACAGAGTGAAAGCTCTCCCAAAAGTAGGTGAATGAGTTATTTGAGAAAAATTGGCTATCTGCAATACTTTTAGAGATAATTCGCATTTACTCATTTTGAGTAGGTGAGTAATTAGCTATGGGTCTGAAACTTCACCAAGTGAAAGCTCTCCCAAAAGTAGGTGAATGATTAATTTGACAAAAATTGGCTATCTGCAATACTTTTAGAGATAATTCACATTTACTCATTTTGAGTAGGTGAGTAATTAGCTATGGGTCTGAAACTTCTCCAAGTGAAAGCTCTCCCAAAAGTAGGTGAATGAGTTATTTGAGAAAAATTGGCTATCTGCAATACTTTTAGAGATAATTCGCATTTACTCATTTTGAGTAGGTGAGTAATTAGCTATGGGTCTGAAACTTCACCAAGTGAAAGCTCTCCCAAAAGTAGGTGAATGATTTATTTGAGAAAAATTGGCTATCTGCAATACTTTTAGAGATAATACGCATTTACTCATTTTGAGTAGGTGAGTAATTAGCTATGGGTCTGAAACTTCACCATGTGAAAGCTCTCCCACAAGTAGATGAATGAGTTATTTGATAAAAATTGGGTATCCGCAATACTTTTACAGATAATTAGCATTTACTCATTTTGAGTAGGTAAATAATTAGCTATGGGTCTGAAACTTCACCATGTAAAAGCTCTCCCCAAAGTAGGTGAATGAGTTATTTGAGAAAAATTGGCTATCTGCAATACTTTTAGAGATAATTTGCATTTACTCATTTTGAGTAGGTGAGTAATTAGCTATGGGTCTGAAACTTCACCAAGTGAAAGCTCTTTGGGATAGCTGCTCTGCAGAGATACCCTGAAGATAAAAAATTTCGTGGAAATCGCTCTATGTAGCATGGTTTTCGAAATATTAGCATTTTTGTGTTTTGCAATTTTTGCGAAAAATTCGAAAATTCAAAATGGCCGCCATTTTTGGCAAGACAAAATTTTTTTAAAAATTGGCATGGCTACTCTGCAGAGATACCCTGTGGGTCAAAAATTTCGTCGAAATCGCTCTATCTAGCACGGTTTTCGAGATATAAGCATTTTTGTGTTTTGCAATTTTGCGAAAAATTCGAAAATTCAAAATGGCCGCCATTTTTGGTGAGACAAAATTTTTTTGAAAATTGGCATGGCTACCCTGCAGAGATACCCTGTGGGTCAAAAATTTCGTCGAAATCGCTCTATCTAGCACGGTTTTTGAGATATAAGCATTTTTATGTTTTGCAATTTTTGCGAAAAATTTGAAAATTCAAAATGGCCGCCATTTTTGGCGAGATAAAATTTTTTTCAAAATTGGCATGGCTACTCTGCAGATACCCTTTGGGTCAAAAATTTCGTCGAAATCGCTCTATCTAGCACGGTTTTCGAGATATAAGCATTTTTGTGTTTTGCAATTTTTGCGAAAAATTCGAAAATTCAAAATAGCGGCCATTTTTGGCGAGACAAAATTTTTTTCAAAATTAGGATGACTACTCTGCAGAGATACCCTTTGGGTCAAAAATTTTGTCGAAATCGCTCTATCTAGCACGGTTTTCGAGATATAAGCATTTTTGTGTTTTGCAATTTTTGCGAAAATTTCGAAAATTCAAAATGGCTGCCATTTTTGGCGAGAGAAAAATTTTTTGAAAATTGGGAGAAGTACTCCGCAGAGATATCCTGCGGGTCAAAAATTTTGTCGAAATTGCTCTATCTAGCACGGTTTTTGAGATATAAGCATTTTTGTGTTTTGCAATTTTTGCGAAAATTTCGAAAATTCAAAATGGCCGCCATTTTGGGCGAGACAAAATTTTTTTGAAAATTGGGAAAACTACTCCACAGAGGTACCCTGCGGGTCAAAAATTTCGCCGAAATCGCTCTATCTAGCACGGTTTTCGAGATATAAACATTTTTGTGTTTTCCTTATTTGGAAAATTCGTAATGGTTAATTAATCATTAATTACTCGGCCATTTCTTGACCAATCAATGCCAAAATCTAATGATTTCCAGATTTTAATAGAATGAATGTATTTGCCAAGTTTCAGGTGAATTGATAAAATTCCTTTCAAGTTATCATCCGGACAAGCTTCCCCACCGAAAAAAGACATTTTTGGTCATGTGACCTCTCTGATTGGTTGAAATGTCACTGCAGCATATTCAAAAAAATTCCCCAAGGCTACTGCCTAAACCTGCCAAATTTGAAAAGAATCCGCCTAACAGTTACAGAGTTATAAGGAAAACAAAATGCGGAGCTGGCGGAGCCGGCGGAGCCTGAAGCTCTCCCATACACAAACAAGCGTCCCTTGCGGGACGCTTAAATATGCTATTTTATTAGGTTTCTAAAAGAAAACCATTTTTTTTCAAAATCAGATTCAAAAAAATTGAGCCTTGCAACCAGCATTTGTTCATTGTATGTTTCTTGTATTTTCTTTTGTAGGTCTAGTATATTTAATGGAATTTTCTTTCTGGAATTTAAATAGATATAGTACTTAGTTACTATAATTATTGTATTGATAGGAAGGAAATGGTTATCTCTATTTAAGTACCCCATGATAACATTTAAAGAATTAAAATGGATGGTTACACCAGTTTTTTCTTTTATCCACTCTTTTAAGTCTTGCCAGATTTTCTCAGCCTTTGAGCACCAACAGAAAAGGTGCATTAGAGTTTCAGTTGTCATATGACAAGATAGACATAAGTCTGATTCTGATTTACCCATTTGATGTAGTAACTTTTGTGTACCTAAAATTCTATGTAGGATTTTATATTGAAACCAAACAAGGCTATTGTTCAATAAGCACTTGTCCCATTCTGAGTATTTTAACAACCGCACTTTTGAGAAGGCACACCGATTGGGTCGATTTTCTGCAAAAACCTGTAGACCAATAATTGTTAAGTTCTGTCATTACAAAGACAAGCTTGCAGCTTATGATGTGTCACATGCCTTAAGATCAGAGAGTGTTTTTCTGAAGGATGACCTACCAGAAACCATGGAGGACAACAAGAAAGAACTACATCCTGTATTTCTCGCCTTGAAGTCAGCTAGGGATAATTTAGGATGTTCGCAGGTTGAGACTTTGCACAAAAAAAGGGATTCCATTGTTTTAAACGGCAAGGTATATACTGCACAGTTGCTAGACAAACTACCTGACCAGTTGCAGCTTTGTAACTTGTTTACCCCAACTCACAATGGAACTACTGCGTTTTACACAAAGCACAGCCCGCTGTCTAACTTTTATAATGCCCACTTTGAGGTAAATGGTATTTTGTACCACAATATGGAGCAATACCTGTCCTTCCACAAAGCAATGCTGTTTGAGGACCAAAGTGCAGTGACAATTATAAAAAACGAAAAGGATCCAGTTGTTATTAAACAAGTTGCAAACAAGATCAGGGGATTCAAACATGATGTCTGGAAGCAGGAGATTGACACTATTCTTGATGTTGGCTTAGCAGCAAAATTTCAACAAAATGAGTACATTGCCAAATTCCTGATGGATACAGGTACTACTACTATTGTCGAGGCCAACCAGTATGACAAACTGTGTGCGGTGGGTAAATCCTTGTTTGATAAAGAACTTTGGGACAGTACTACTTGGTGTGGGGAAAATAGAATGGGAAAGGCCTTGATGCGTCTTCGAAAAAAACTAAAAAACATGACTGAACAGGGAATATCTCCATTTTAAATATAAATGCTAGACTCTTTCAACATAATTGATATGTAATGTGACACTTATAATTTAAATAATAGCTTTAATTTCATATTTCTTTACATAATCAGGAACTGAATTTTGGACAATATGTTCTGTATGATACTTCTCGATATAGTTTATACATTTTTGAACAGTTAATTTAATATTATAGTCAATATTACACCATCTTGTCGTTATTACAATATCATTTAATGTAATAGTCAACAATGGCCTCAATGTCTTTTGTTTTCTATATGGGTTTTATGTCTTCGATGTGTGCATTATGTATTGTTGTGCAAAAGTTTTTAAATAAGTCTTTACATAATGAAAAACTTAATGTTGAACAATATGTTCTGTATGATACTTCTCGATATATTTTACACAATTTTGGACAATTAATTTAAGATAGCAGTCACTATTACATCATCTTGTGGTTATTACAATATCATGTAATGTAATAGTCAACAATGGTCTCAATGTCTTTTGTTTTCTTCATGGGTTGTATGCCTTTGATGTGTGCATTATGTATTGGTGTACAAAAGTTTTTAAATAAGGTATGTTTAAAAGAACTTCTGGTTTATGTGTTCTATCTTGGGTCAATTACTGATCTAACTGAAAAGTGTGCATAGGTATAAAAGTTTTCATTTTTTGTTAAGTGAGGTGACATTTACCACAATAACTGCTCGATTTAGCTTTAAGCTTTATTTGATTCACTTATAACACTTATAGCTGTTATTAAGGGTGACATTTACCACAATAACTGCTCGATTTAGCTTTAAGCTTTATTTGATTCACTTATAACACTTATAGCTGTTATTAATGACTTTTTCTGGTAATTGTTTTAGTCTAATAGTATAATTATTTCGATTTTTCCAGTACCGGACCCTAACTTTGATGGAGTGTCCATTATTAAAAGTGCTTTTCTGTAAATATGTATATATTCTGTTCCTGTTGTTACTTGCCATTTTTTTATACTTTGAATTTCTGCTCAAATGTGTTAAAGACAATCGAATGTTGCTAACAATACTATCTTTGTGCCTTGCATTTATTAAAGTTCTGTTAAAGTTTACTGTAAACTTTGTCATATCAATTGTTCAAAGTCTAAGTATTGATAATGTAAATCTAGATAATCTTGCAGTGTATGGAGCTCATAAAAAAACTATAAATGTTAGTTGACCAGCTAAAAGTATTATCGGCAAATTGTCAAGGTTTAAGGGATAGATCAAAACAAACTGATGTTTTAGACTATATGAAACGATTTAAACCAAACATTATCTGTCTCCAAGACACCCATTTAACCTCAAATGATGGGAACCTATTGAACTTAATATCTGAATGTGAATGCTACATAAATGGATATAAAACAAACTCCAGAGGAGTTGCTGTTCTTTTTAAAAATAACTTTGAATATAAAATAATATATACAGAATTTGACACAACTGGAAACTATATGGTTCTTGATTTCAGCACTACTAATGTCTCCATCAGACTGATTAATGTCTATGCTCCAAATGTGGACTGTCCAAGTTTCTTTGAAAATATAAGAAAATTGGTAGATGAGAATCAACAAGATTATATCCTACTTTGTGGAGATTTAAATTTAATCCTTAACCCTGAGATTGATAGCTATAACTATGTCAACATCAACAATCCACAATCCAGACTTCATTTATTAGAAACTATGCAAATTTATAATTTAAAAGACGCTTACCGCATCATAAACCCAACGCTAAGACGATATACTTGGAGGCGTAAAAACCCTGTTAAACAGGCACGTTTAGATTACTTCATCTGTCCGGAATCTCTTCTAGACCTAATTAGTGATTGTAAAATCCATCCTGGTTATCGTTCAGATCATTCCTTATTAGAAATTAACATTCAACTTAGTTCATTCAAGCGTGGTAGAGGATTATGGAAATTTAATTGTAGTTTACTCCAAAATATAGACTATATAAATATAGTAAATCAAACAATTGATGAAGTAAAACTCAGATATTGTTCTCCAGTATATGATCCTGACTTTGTAAAAGAAAATTGTAATTTTGATTTGCAATTTGTAATTGAATATGATCTCTTACTTGAAATGATGCTATTAAAAACTAGATTGGGCCAACTCGGCGCCAACATATCCCCAGACAGGTCATCACTCACGCCACAGGTTTTGATCGGGAATTTTTTAAAACATAATTACCCATTATTATATGAACTTCAGCACATCAATCTACTCTGTTTATATCTTCCAAGGAAGATGGTGTATCCCCAGACGCCGAATACATAACTCAAATTATATTTTCAATCTTCCTGCAATGATAACTCTAAACCTATTTTCAAAGTATTTAAATGATTGATGATTGAATGTCCATTCTAAAATAATAATCCCAAAAGAGCATATCTGTTTCTATATTTGTTGACAAATAAAATATTATTTTTAACTCAACTCATCATACTTTTCAATCTTCCTTCAAAGTATTTAAATGATTGATGATTCAATGTCCATTCTAAAATTCATAATCCCAAAAGCGCATATCTGTTTCTATATTTGTTCACAAATAAAATATTATTTAAAAAAAAATTATTTATATTATTATTTTATTATATTATTTTTAGAATTTGCAAATTGTTTTCAGTTATTCATTTCCTCTATACCTATATATGTGGTCCATATATATGCAACCTAAATATGTGACACAATCTCAGTTCTGACTCCCCTTTGTGTTATATGTAATGAAGCCCACCACCTCCCACCCCCACCCCTCTCCCCTTCTCCACACCTCTCTCACTATTACACAAGATCTGCAACCCCATTGAGTTCTTTGTTTCTCATCTGATATCATTAAATACCTTTGTTTATTTAGTGTCACTCAATATAGCTGGAGGTCCCAGAGGTGGGTGGGGGGAATCCGGGTGGGGGATGCATAAATGGTAAACAAACAATCTATATAAAAGGGGTACTCAAATACAAAAAAAATTGAGAATTTTAAGTATGTGATTATCAACTGAAATGAGTTCATAACTGTAGGAGCTGTGTCAAAATTAACTGAGGCAAGTTGAATAAAACTGGGCTAGTTGAGGGTTAAAAATCCCCTAGTTTTACTACATAAGGATATAATTTCATTAATATTGGGACTTAAAGCTCACTTAAAGTGTCCATTTTGTCTACTTGAATATGTTTAACCAGTTTCATTTTAAAAAGTTAAAAACTCAGCAAGCAGAGGTATAACACACAAAAATAAGTTCTTAAAAGACTAAGATAGCCATAACATTATTAATATTCAAAATTTAAATAGACAGGCATTTCCTTTTAAAAATTCAAAGATTTCAGCTCTATAACCCACATAGTTTGACAGTTACTGGGCTTTAAAGTGGCATAATGTCCATAAATTGGGTTTCTGTGGGCATTTTACAATTGTTAAAGAGACCTTAGCAATTAAACAACAGATCTGAAACGTTTTGGGGGACATACATAACAAACAAAAATTATATATAATACAGTTTAAGACTTGTCACACTAAGCATTTCCAAATAACAGGGCAAAATACGGAAAAAATGTCCAAAAAGGCACTTGGGCGAGTGTCTATGGCCCTCATACACAGGTTAAATGTCTACTAAAAACCTTGATTTTCGGCATATGTAAAAAGGACATAATAATGCATTCCCAGATGGGATTTCAGCTCCATCAATCACATAGTTTAACAGTCACAGGGCTTAAAGGTGGTAAAAAGTCCAAATATTGGGTCTCTGTGGGCCTTTTAGAGATCTCGATGTGGCTTTCAAATTAAAGCTTCAGACTTAAAATTTGTTACATACTAAGATTACACATAGAATATGTATCTAATAAAGTTTGAAACTTCTCAGACTTACCATTTCCAAGTTACAGAGCAAAATATGTGAAAAATGTCTTAAAAGGGTCACTCAGGTGGGTGTTTAAGGTCCTCATACACAGGTTAAATGTCTACTTGAAGCCTTGATTTTTGGTACATGTAAAAAGAACATAATAATGTATTCCCAGATGAGATTTCAGCTCTATCAGTCACATAGTTTAACAGTCACAGGCCTTAAAATTGGCAAAAAGTCCAAATACTGGGTCTTTATGGGGCCTTCTAGAGACCTAAATGTGGCCTTCAAATTAAAGCTTCAGACTTAAAATTTGTCACATACTAAGATTACACATAGAATATGCATCTAATACAGTTTGAAACTTCTTAGACTTACCATTTCCAAGTTACAGGGAAAAATATGTGAAAAATGTCTAAAAATGGTCACTCGGGTGGGGATTTATGGTCCTCATACACAGGTTAAATGTCTTCTTAAAGCCTTAATTTTTGGCACATATATAAATAACATACTAATATCTTCCCAGATAGGATTTGAGCTCTATCAGTCACATAGTTTGACAGTCACAGGGCTTAAAAGTAGCAAAAAGTCCAAATATTGGGTCTTTGGGAGCCTTTTAGAGACCTCAATTTGACCTTCAAAATTAAAGCTTCAGACTTAAAATCTGTTACATACTAAGATTACACACAGAATATATATCTAATACAGTTTGAAACTTCTCAGACTTACCATTTCCAAGTTACAGGGAAAAAGATGTGAAAAATGTCTTATAAGGGTCACTCGGGTGGGTGTTTATGGTCCTGATACACAGGTTAACTGTCTATTAAAGGCCTAAATGTTGGGGCACATATAAGAAAACACATAGATATATTCCCAGATGATATTTAACTTAGATGAGAGACATAGTTTGAAAGCTACAGTGCTTGAAAGTGGCAAAAAGTGCATAAATTGGGTCTCTGTGGGCACTTTTGAGACCTTAAGTCGACCCCTTTGGGTAAACCTACAGCCCTAAAATTTTCTACAGACAAGGATTACATATCAAAGTTATACCTAGCGCAGTTTGAGACTCATCAGAATTACCACTTCCAAATTATAGGGCAAAATATGTGAAAAGTATAGCAAAAAATCCCCAAGTGGGGGTATTTATGGGCCTCAAACACAATTTTCTCCTCAACTTAAAGTCGTGATTTTCGGCACATGTACTAAGAACATATTAATGTGTTGTCAGGTAAAATTTCAGCCAGCTGAGCATCATAGTTTGTGACCTACAGGGCTCTAAGTGGCCAAAAGTCCAATTTCTGACCTTAAGGTGGCCATAAGTTCTTTTTTACTGGGAGTTTAAGGTCACCTTAAAATAGGGATCTTCCTTTGGGCACCCTTAACATGTGTACCAAGTTTGAAAAAAAAATATTAATTTGTTTTTGAGTTATCGCGTCCACAAGGAAATTTCTACGGCGGCGGCGGCGGCGGCGGCGGCGGCGGCGGCGGCGGCGGCGGCGCGACGGACCTGAATCCAATATATCCCCGACTTTCGTCTGGGGATATAATTAGGGATATCACAACTAAATTTTCAATCAATCTGAAAAAAGCTGCTACAAGAGAAGAAAGTCAGCTAATTCAGGAAATTGAAAATATAGAATCAAATCCGCATGATGAAAATTATCATGAAAATTTAGAAATAAGACAAATCCAATTGCAAACAATACGAAAGGTTAAAATGAATGGATCCATGATAAGATCAAAAGCACGATGGCTCCAATCAGGTGAAAAACCAACAAAATATTTTTGTAATCTCGAAAAAAAAAACTTTATCGATAAAACAATAAAAAAGCTTACACTTGAAAATGGTGAAACAGTGTTTGAACAAAATGCCATATTAAACCTTGTGAAGCAATTTTATGCTGATCTTTTTAAATCTAGGGATGATCAGATTGACAATATTGATCTGGAAACTATGTTAGAAAAAACCGATATAGCGAAATTGTCCAGAAAAGAGGCCACTGCTTTGGAAGGTCCATTAACTATTGACGAACTGGGAATTGCCCTAAAAAAAATGAAAAATAACAAGACACCAGGCATTGATGGCTTCCCTTCTGAATTTTTTAAAGTATTTTGGGTAAAGTTAAAATATTTAGTACTCAATGCTCTAAATCATTGCTATGAGAAAGGTATGCTTTCTATCTCAATGCGACAAACAATTATAAATTGTATTCCAAAAGGAGACAAAGCGAGAGACAATATAAAAAACTGGCGTCCTATTTCTCTTCTTAGTGTTCTCTATAAATTAGCGTCTTCCGCAATTGCTGCAAGAATGAATACTGTATTAAATAAATTAATATCACAGGATCAAACTGGCTTTGTTAAGGGTCGATACATCGGTGAAACAACAAGATTAATATATGACATAATGCATTACACTGAAGTAAAGGAACTGGATGGACTGCTGATGTTGATTGATTTTGAAAAAGCGTTTGACTCAATATCATGGAAATTTATGTACAATACTCTCACCTTTTTCGGCTTTGGAACGAGTTTTATTCATTGGATAAAGATGTTCAACAACAATATCAAGGCATGCGTTCTACAAGCTGGGGTAAAATCAGATTTCATTTCAATTGAACGCGGTTGCAAACAGGGAGATCCTATAGCTGCTTATCTCTTTATTTTATGTGGACAAATTTTAAATTACCTTATAAAAAAGAACAAAAAAATCAATGGAATATATATAGATGAAATAGAAATTAAAATTACGCAATTTGCCGATGATACTACGCTGATTTTGGATGGTAGTCAGAGCTCCTTACAGGCTGCATTGAATACAATTGAAATTTTCGGTTCTTTTTCCGGTCTAAAAATAAATACCAATAAAACTAAACTTGTATGGATAGGAAGGAAAAAGCATTGTAAAGAAAAGTTAAAAGTCACAAATAGACTAGAATGGGGAATAACTAGATTTAAGCTCCTGGGAATATCTTTTTCTGTTGATTTGGAAGAGATTCCAACTTTAAACTACTCATCAGCACTTGAGCAATGTAAAAAATTATTGACAAATTGGAGAAAGAGAAACTTAACTGTCTTTGGTAGAATTACAGTGTTAAAAACTTTTATTGTTCCACAATTTAATCATATTTTCAGTAGTATACCATCCCCAGGTGACCACTTTTTTAAAGATTTGTCAAAATTGATGTATAATTTCATTTGGTTAGGTAAACCAGATAAAATAAAGCGACTTACCATAATTCAAGACTATAGAGAAGGGGGACTAAGGATGGTAGATATTAGAGCTTTTATGAAAGCACTCAAGTTAACATGGATCAAAAAACTCTTCACTCAGTACACTTCTCCGTGGTTAATTCTCTTTCAGAAAACTATTTGTAGTGTCTCAAGTTTAGTTGAACTTGGAACTGTATGGTGCAAAACTTTGACTCATATTATCAGTAACCAATTTTGGATAGAAGTCCTATCTATATGGGGTGACTTTTCAGAACATGACTTCATAAAAACTAGTTCTGATATACTATCTACACCAATATGGTATAATCCCAAAATATCAAGGTTAACTTTGTACTTGCCCAGGTGGTTTAAAGGAGGAATCAAATATGTGGGTGATATTGTCGATATAAACGGGACCATTATGAGTTTAGTAGAAATTGAAAATACATACAATATTAAAATTAGTAATTTTCTTGAATATCTGAGGGTAAAATCCCTGTGCTATGACTTTGTCAAGACAAACCGAAAAGACAATAACTTTCTGTACAGCCAGCCAACAATCCCAAAGATCATTGCATTGATTTTTAGTAAACCTGGCTCAAAATGGTACTATACTCACATGGTTAACCAGAGTTGCAATTTGGCGTTAAAAGGAAAATGGTCTGATGATCTGAAATTGAATCTGAACGCAAACACTTGGGATCAAATATTTACAATATGCTTTAAGATAGTCACAAATGATACCTAGTTACCATTGAGGGTTAATTTTCATTTACATCTGTAAAATTACATTATATTCCAATATTTTGACCTCAACGAGCCCTAATTATGCCCGAGTGCACTTACACTAGCTTGATCTACATTACACTTTCACCAGAAAATTTCTCCCATTCTATCCAAAAACTAAAGAACTGCCTAAACGACATTCAAAATTTCATGTTTGCAAATAAGTTAAAACTCAACCCAGACAAAACTGAGTTCATTCTCATTGGCTCCCAAAGAAATCGTAACCAACTCCTCGATCATTTCCCTCTCAATATTCTGGGAAATCAGGTCTTGCCAGCACAAAGTGTCAGGAACCACGGAGTGGTGTTTGACTCTAATTTCAATTTCTCAAACCACGTGTCACAGGTCATTAAGTCCACTAGAGTACAGACAAGAGACCTCTACAGAATTCGTCCCCTTTTAGACATGAATACATCAGTCCTGCTAGCGAATGCTTTGGTGAGCAGCAGGCTGGACTACTGCAATTCACTCTTCTTATCCCTCACTGATTTTGAGTTAAGGAGATTGCAGCTAGTCCAAAATTCACTGTGCAGGATTGTCACCCGTTCCTCTAAATTCTCTCACATTACCCCTCAAATAAAAAAACTCCATTGGCTACCAGTCAGATACAGGGTAAAATTCAAAATTGGTCTTATTACATACAAAAATTCTCAACCAGGGTCAACCAGTTTACCTAAGAGAATTAATCCATCCCTACTCCTCTTCCAGAAACACAAGGCGAAGTACCCCGAAACTCGAGTTCCTTCAAACCCCCACCTTTGATTGCAGAGTTCACAAGTCAATAAAACATTTTTCTACCTCCTTTAGTCACTATGCCCCTTCCCTTTGGAACTCTTTCCCTTTCCATGTAAGAAACAGTCCCTCTGTTGCATCTTTTAGGAAGCACCTTAAAACTCACCTCTTCAGCTCTAGCTTCCCAACTTAGTTTTTCTTCCCTCCCGGTCACACCCACAATCCTGGATTGCTGACCTTGAATGCCCCTCGACTTCCATACGATTATGATTTTGTTTGGTTAGCGCACTGAGTTCCCCTTCGTGGGGAAGATATTGCGCTTGCAAAGCAGTAGATTAGATTAGATTAGATCTGTACCAACTCTTCCATGTCTGTTTACCATTTTATTTCAGTATTCGTCTTTTATAAAATTTAAATACTGCACTAGATAATTACCTTTCATTTACAAATCAATCAATAAGAACGTGTTGCAACAATTATAAGCATAATACACTGATAACAACCATTTCAATAAGGGGGCATCGTGGCGCAGTGGTAACACATTCGCCTCAAACCTCTGACGTCAGTGGTTCAAACCCCGGACCTTATGTAGGATACTTGGTAGCTGCTTACTGATGGTAGTAGTTTACAGTACAGAACCTTGACCAACTATATGTACTGGTTTCCTCTGCCCACAAAACTACCCATCATGATATGACCTGTACAGTATTGAAAGCGACGTAAAACCCCAAATAAATAAATAAAATAAATACTAAGATAACCTACTTTTCCTTTTCCCGGTTCTTCTCACGGATCCACTTGTGAAGTTCCCTGGAGTTCAGCTGGATCCCTCCAGACAAGGAAGCACCCTGGATTTTCATCACAGTCTTAGAGTCCTGTACAACCTCAATAAGTCCCACATTGGATCCAGTGGCCAGACAACCATATGGAATCATCCTGGACAACAACAACATAACTATCAGAAAAACATAGCACATATTGCTTCCAAAAGCCTGAAGCTGCTGTTTTGAATAATTCATACAAGAGATATCTACCATGTTAGGATCAATCATAAAACAGTTTACAAAAATACTAGCAAATAGTTGTTAATATCTAAACACAGCAGTCATCAATCCCTAAAATTATTCATCTCAATTTTTTCATGACATATCCTCAGTCAAAAAACTTGGTCGGCATTAGTCAAGTCAAATAAAAGTCTAAATCTATATCTTTATGTTCATAAGATACATCTGAGGATTATTACATTAAACCTGTACTCCATGCATATAATAGAAACTTTATTATAGAAATGTGCTGTGCAAGCTACACATTATATTTCGATAACAGAAACTTGACAAAATAAAAATGACATGCTGGGTATACTTTAACACAAGAATTGGGAAACAAATTTGAGAAAGTGTGAATGAGTTCATACAACTGAATATTCAGATAACAGAATGGTCGGAAAAAAAGAGACTTCAATGTACCAAGTGCTAAACTCTAATTCTCACAGACAGGAAACAGTCTCTTATTTGGCAAACTACCCTTCAATGATGACTTATCACTATATGTACATAAAAATTCTTTGTTAAAGCAAAGATTATTCAAAGCAACTGTGTTGAACTATGGATGTTTTCCTGTTAAAAGACATGTCTAAGACAACCAGTACCTGAGATCAAGTCCCTCTGACTCCCAGATGTAGTCCATGATGCCAATGATTTGTAAAGTCAACATGTCCTGCCTCAGATCTACAGAAAAACAAATGGTCCAAAACTGCTGCACTAATTATACTGAGAGAAAGAGACACATGAGGGCACACAAAAATACTGTGAATAATAATATGCAATCAGTGATATGTCTGATGAAGACTAGACTAAATTGCTGGAGTGATACATTATCATATATTTTTTAAATATAAATCTCACAATATCAACACTTGGCTCAAATAAAGAACTCAGTCACAATCTGTAACATGTTATTTGTAATCTTCAAAGGTTCATTTAAAGAGATTGAAAATAATACCATCTTTTGTACAAGCAATCAGAGGCTGTGAATAGGCTCTGTGTCAGCGGACCTTGCGTTTTATGCTTTAGAGTACAAATGAAAGTAAAGGAAAAAGGATTTACACGTCAAATCTGAACCCACAAAAAGATTCAGGGTACATAATTTCCTAGGAGCTCTCCTCACATCCCAAACCTCTAAGACAACTAATAAAGGATATACAGGGTATTAAAAGTATTGAAGATCCTATGTGACCTTAAAGGAAGGGTCAAAGGTCAAAACAGATCCACCAAAAAATTCAGGGCACATGATTTCATAAAAGCTGTCTTCCTATCCCAAACCTGTAGCACCAAAATTAAAGAAGATACACACACTGAAAGTATCAACAACCTCATTGACCTTGAAGGGTCCAAGGTCAAGTCCAAT
Organism: Sabellastarte sp. h YS-2021; assembly: GCA_964017235.1. Taxonomy (NCBI): domain Eukaryota; kingdom Metazoa; phylum Annelida; class Polychaeta; order Sabellida; family Sabellidae; genus Sabellastarte; species Sabellastarte sp. h YS-2021. The sequence goes on along the minus strand of OZ024929.1, from coordinate 177,969,107 downwards.
CCCACCAAAATATGCAAGCCACATGATATCCCACATGATTTAAAAAGCGAGTACGTAGATATTACTCATGTGTTGAACAACTAGTCTGAAACTTTACTATGTTATAGTTTACAAAAAGTAAGTTAACAATGCCTTTGAGAGAAATTGTGAACCTGCAATACTTTTTGGTAATTGCTGAAAGAGTGAGAAAGTAACTGTTACTCACTCATACATGGAACAACAACTCTGAAACTTAGCATGTTATAGTTCATAAAAAGTAGATGATCAACACCTATAAAAAAGAAATCATAGCTGCAATACTTTTGAAGATATCAGCCATTTGCTCATTATGCTAACTATGGAAAAATGAGAAAGTGGCTGTTATTCACTTAGCTATTGCAATAGTCATTCCAAGCAACGACAAATGTTTAAACTAAAAAAAAATAGCATCAGAGACATCCGTACCCCACAGCCTGGGGAAATATTTTTCAACACCATGAGATATAGAAGTAGTGAAACAGTACACAGACTGAGATACTTTCAGAGAACTGCATGTAAAGATTAAGTATTAAAACAGGACAATTCAGTAAACTATGGAGTTGGGGCAAAACATGTGACTCACTTGATGCAATACCATCTGTTACAATGGGGAGTTGCAAAAGTAAAACCCTTAATGAATTTTAATATGATACCCAAAGGTGCAACAACCACGATTCAAGTAAAAAGATATGAGAGATATAAGAGAGATAAACTAGTATCACATCTCCCTGTAGATAGATAAAATAGCATCGGATATGCAAGGTCAAAGGTCAAATCAAGGTCACACTATAACGTTGCACACCTACACCCCCTAACCAATGTCCCTACCAAGTATCAATTTCCTACACCTTACGGTTTCTGAAATATAGCCGGGACAAGACTTTATAGGTGAAGGTCACTACGGTAAGGTCAAATCAAGGTCACACCATGACATTGCACACCTACACCCCCTAACCAATCTCCCTACCAAGTATCAACTTCCTACACCTTACAGTTTCTTAGATACAAGGCGGACAAATTTTTCCTGCCGCTGTGGGCTGTGGGGTGCAAAGTATCTGGACAATCTTTTTCATGAAAATGCTATAAATATATTACTATTCAAGATGTATGAAATTTACTCAATTATGACACAATGAAAGTAGCCATTACTCACTTATATATTGTGGAACAAGTTAGAAACTTGAATATGTTATAGTTCATCAAAAAGTAGATAAACAACACCTTCAAAAAAAATTGCATAGCTGCAATGCTTTTGAGATAAAGCCATTTACTCATTAAGCAACTGCTGAAAAGTGCGAACGTAGCTATTACTCACTTACCTATCGAGATAGACTTCCAAACATCTGACCATGTTGGAGCTATCAAAAAAGTAGCTGAACAACAGATGTCAGGAAAATTCTCTCTATGCAACAGTTTTTAAGTTATAAGTGATTTATCTCATTATGGAATGTACTGGAAAGCCAGAAAATAGCTATTACTCACTTAGCTATTGGGATAGACTCCCAAGTTAGCCAGCATGTTGTAAATACGGAAAAACGTAGATGAACCACATATTTTTAAAAATGCTCTATATGCAATACTTTTCAAGCTATACGTGATTTAGTGCATGATTTCAAGAATTTTAATGTGCAAAAATATTATTTAAAAAATTTCTTAGAAAATAATCAAGAAAGATCTATGCCTGATACTAACAAAAAGAAATCTACTAGTGGCCTAGTACATATATGCAAGAGGCAAATCCCTTCAATAGTCAATGAGAAATTTGTGATACAGTAATGAATTTTTGACATTTGGTTGGAGTAGGTCGCTTCTAACAGCTCTGCAGAACAGACAAACAAACAGATCTGATAAAACAGCTGACATAAAAAAACACAAAAATTAAATAATTGGGTGTTATAATAGAAAGATCAGTTGAAATGAATTTACTGAGCCACTGTATCCAACAGAAACTCGTTTACACAATAGTGGAAAGCTGTTGTGTCAGATGTAATATGAAATATGGGAAATATCACAGTATGCATTTTCCAATGAGTTATTTATGGTTACCTTGTCTTTTAGACTGTTAACCGCTGAAATATGTGACAATATCTAGGTATATTTTTGTTACAAAATACAATGTATAAATTCTGCTGGGGCTTCTGTCCATTACACTGAAAAACATATGATGTTTACGTCGTAAAGCAGTCTTTTAACTTACCATCTCCGTTTTTGAAGAGAATTTTGTACTTTGGGTTGATGATGTCTGACATTGGGTCTGGGTTCTGCCATACCAGCCACAGAGGCTTCTTTTTGGATTTCTTGATTGTGCAGTCCTCCACACTAAAAACAGCCAGAACACAAAAGTACAGTGTACTGGGTAGTACATACTTGAATACAAATCCCTGAATACAGTGTATTTGGGCATAAAATACCTGAATACAGTGTACCTGGTCTTTAAATATCTAAATACAGTGTAGTGGGGCAGTATATACCTGAACCTGAGGTGTCTACTCCAGTCAAGTATACTGGGGCAGTACATACCCGAATACTTTGGTGAAATACTACAGTTCTTCATAAAATGTCTTTATGTTGCAGCAACGAGAACAAAACTATAGTGTAAGCAGAGTTTAACACACTATAATTCCAACTTAGCCTTGTAATCAGACTTTACGTAGAACATTATTTTCAGAATTATAACACTGACTCTAACAGATAATAGTGGTGGTATTGTTTACAGAAATCAAAACCGGTTACTGGGGCTTTGATACAAAATGAAATCCAGTATAATCCTGTATTTTGTATGCTTGTTCTGTGCAGTGAAATTGCAAATGGAAATGTCTTTTGCAAGATATTATTATTATGCACGTAAACATGAATTTTGCTCAATATAAAAATAAACAAGAGGGTCAAAGATGCCCCAAAAGGCGGGTTGTGCAGGCAGTAATAAGGTTAGCGACTGCTGTAATTACATTTAGAAACAAGGAAAGAAATGTTAGGTTACCCAGTTAAGGTGAATGTGTTAGACGTGCTAAGAAACGTAAAACTTGTAATCTAGGTTACATAATTGTATCTATGCTATAAACGGACAAACGAAAGGACGGAATTACACCAATTTCAAAAGCAACTTAGCTATGATGGTGCTCTATGTCCCTGTCTATGATTGGACAAAGCGTTTTCGAGTTAGAGTCCAGAAACGGAAATCTTGACTAACAAACTAACCAACAGAATTACACCAATTTTGAAAGGAGCCTAGCTATGATGGTGATCTATCTCCCTGTCAAGTTTGAATTCGATTGGATACACCGTTTTCGAGTTAGAGTCCGGAAACAAAAATGTGGACGGACAGACGGATGGACAGACAAACGGACAAACAAACAGACAGCATTACACCAATTTCCAAAGGAACCTAGCTATAATGGTGATCTATGTCCCTGTCAAGTATGAATTTGATTGGATAAACTGTTTTCGAGTCCAGAAACGAAATGTGGACAAACAGACAGATGGGCAGACAAACGGACGAAATTTCACCAATTTCGAAAAGAACCTAGCTATAATGGTGACCTATCTCCCTGTCAAGTTTGAATTCAATTGGACAAACCGTTTTCGAGTGAGAGTCCGGAAACGAAAATGTGGACAAACAAACGGATAAACGGACAAACGGACAGACAAACGAACACACAGAATTACACCAATTTCAAAAGGAACCTAGCTATGATGGTGATCTATGTCCCTGTCAAGTTTGAATTAAATTAGACAAACCGTTTTCGAGTTAGAGTCTGGAAACGAAAATGTGGACGGACAGACAGATGGACAGACAAATGGACAAAAATTGACAAACAAACAGATGGAATTACACCAATTTCGAAAGGAACCTTGCTATGATGGTGATCTATGTCCCTGTCAAGTTCGATTGGACAAACCGTTTTTGAGTTAGAGTCTGGGAATGAAAATGTGGACAGACGGATGGACAGACAAACGGACAAAAATCGGACAAACGAAAGGACAGAATTTCACCAATTTCGAAAGGAACCTAGCAATGATGGTGACCTATGTCCCTGTCAAGTTTGAATTCGATTGGACAAACCGTTTTCGAGTTAGAGTCCGGAAACAAAAATGTGGACGGACAAACGGACAAACGAACAGACGGAATTACACTAATTTTGAAAGGAACCTAGCCATGATGGTGATTTATCTCCCAGTCAAGTTTGAATTCGATTGGACAAAACGTTTTCGAGTTAGAATCCGGAAACAAAAAATGTGGACGGACAGACGGACGTCGGACACATCAATCTAATAGGCGGGTTGGTTACATGCAACCCGCCTAAAAATGTGACGTATTGTTTTGATGAAGTATCAGCCATTAGAAAGTTTAAAATAATGACATTTTCAATGGCCAGTTCCCAAATACTCTTTGCAGCTTTTGTTGTTTCTACCACAACAAAACGATATACTGTATTCCGGAAAACAATTAACGACATTAACAGTTAACAAAGTCTCTATCATAATGTGTACTTAATAAAGATGGAAATATTTCACTCCAGTCTTGACTGATTTTTCTAAACCAATTTCTTCCACTGGTAAGTTAACAATTATGATATGACCTATATAATGTGTTCAAATCAACATTAAACTTCAAACAGTTTTATTATTTTACAAACTTTTTCACAACAGACTATTCATGAGACAATGAACTATGATTCCATGGCTTATCACAAAACCACCTTTATGTTCAGATAACAAAATGTTTGTAAATATAAAACAGACATTTCCATATAAAAGAGGGAGAGGTTTCAGTTGAACGAGTGTTGGTAGAATTCTTTGCATTGAGAGCTGTACTTACAGCAGTTCCCCCAGGTTCTGACTGTTGTCTAAAGGTGAGGGGAAGTTCTGCAGGGCATCCAGGTAATCAGCCTGCTGTACATGGTTCACCAACACCTTCATCTGGTTGTCCTACATAGAGAATAACACTGTTGTGTAATATATTGTAATTATAAATTCATAGCCACTGACACCTTCATTTAGTTGTCTTACATCACCTTACAGAGAATATCTATTGTAATTTTTATCAATAAAAATACTTACACAATCCAAACAATTGCTTACATGACCTGCAGTCAAGAAAACTGAGAATATGTCGCGCATGACATTTTTGAAGTTCTAAATGAGAACACCAGCGAGCACCTGCTGGAGTTTATACTTCGCCTGGAAGTTGCCATTCTTATTTTGACCACAAAGAAGTTTGGATCCCATTCTTTACACTCTCATCGAACAGCACGTCGTGTAAGCAATAGTTTAGATTATGTCAGTACATTTTTATGCAATGAAAACACTAAAAGGTACGATTGTTCCATTTGTTTTAATTTATGGTGTCTTTCTTTACCAAATCTTTTGATTTCACTTTTGCCAGGTAAATGCATGACAAATGTATAAAATCGCTCCTTTACAAATGGTGGGGATTGATTTGAACTTTTTCCTCTCAAAGAAGAGGTCATGCATCTCACAAACCAGTAAGAAGCAGTGAAATATATGAAAACAAGATGAGCTAGGTAACTATTAGAAAATATCCACAGCTTTATGTAATATAAAGACATGACAAGGCTTCAAATACACATTTTAAAGAAATTTCATCAACACATTTTTGACGCAATATCTTTATATTGAGGAAGCAAAGTGATATCTTATTCATATTTGGAAATTTCTGGGTGTTGGTAGTTGATATATTCAACTTCTGGTGAAGACAATATGTTGCTTTCCATTTTTGTTTTATTGCATATAACTACTCCCAGTTTTGAGGGACTATTAACAGATTTTAATCTTCCACATATAAAACACTAAAATGCACATTTAAGGATATAGCTATAACCCACAACATACATGGAAAAACCTGGGGTTGTCAAGTGTTAGTACAAACTTGAACCACATGAAGAGACACAAGTGAAGATAGGGTCCCTCTAGTTGATGCAATAAAGATCACCCGTTATTACACCCATTAGCTTAAACAACAACTAATATACCAGCAACACTTTGAGGTCAAGGTCAGGTGAGGTTTTTGAGGTCAACTCACCTCTTTCTCCTCTCTGAGAGCATCGGTGAGTTTGGTGAGTTTCTCCAGGGCCTCCACCTGTCTTGTCAGGGTTTTCAGGTACGGTCCACAACTACGGCAAAATGACTCCAGAATTAAGCCGTACCGCAGCCGGACTGTTACATTGTACATCTCTGACCTAAAATATGTATGGAGAGAGGCGTCAGAATATGTAAATACTAGAAACAGGACGCCCTGTTGATAGTAGCTGCGAATAGAAATAGGATAGCATAGAAGAACACACATTATCATGTGTAATGTCCACCCCATGAACCTTTTGCCAAAATTGTACAGTAGTCTTACAAGACCCTGTTTCATTTGTAAAATATATCAATGATGCTTAAATATTTATTAGTGTAGATGTAAATTATTTCAGCTTCATGCCTTTTTGCATTGGTTGGGTCAAAAATTTTGATGAAATCACTCTATCTTGCACGGTTAAGAAGATAGAAGCAAATTCCTGTTTTTCTATTTTTGGCAAAAATTCGAAAATTCAAAATGGCTGCCATTTTTGGGAAAAGGAAAATTTTTTGAAAATTGCCAAGAGTACATTCCTTAGATACCCTATGGGTCGAAAATTTCAACGAAATAACTCTATTTTGCACGGTTAAGGCCAATTTGTGTTTTTCCATTTTGGGCAAAAATTCGAAAGTTCAAAATGGCGGTTAAGGAGATAGAAGCAAATTTGTGTTTTGCCATTTTTGGCAAAAATTCGAAAATTCAAAATAGCCGCCATTTTTGGGGAGGGAAAATTTTTTGGAAAATTGCCAAGAGTAGAATTCTCAGATACCCTGTGGGTCGAAAATTTTGACGAAATCGCTCTATCTCGCATGGTTAAGGAGATAGAAGCAAATTCGTGTTTTGCCATTTTTGGCAAAAATTCGAAAATTCAAAATGGCCGCCTTTTTTGGGGAGGGGAAAATTTTTTTGAAAATTGCAAAGATTACATTCCTTAGATACCCTGTGGGCCGAAAATTTCGACGAAATCGCTCTATCTCGCACGGTTAAGGAGATAGAAGCAAATTTGTGTTTTGCCATTTTTGGCAAAAATTCAAAATGGCCGCCATTTTTGGGGGAGGGGAAAATTTTTTGAAAATTGCAAAGATTACATTCCTTAGATACCCTGTGGGTCGAAAATTTCGACGAAATCGCTCTATCTCGCACGGTTAAGGAGATAGAAGCAAACTTGTGTTTTGCCATTTTTGGCAAAAATTCGAAAATTCAAAGTGGCCGCCATTTTTGGGGAGGGGAAAATTTTTGGAAAATTGCCAAGAGTAGAATTCTCAGATACCCTGTGGGTCGAAAATTTCGACAAAATCGCTTTATCTCGCACAGTTAAGGAGATAGAAGTAAATTCGTGTTTTGCCATTTTTGGCAAAAATTCGAAAATTCAAAATGGCCGCCATTTTTGGGGAGGGGAAGATTTTTGGAAAATTGCGAAGATTACATTCCTTAGATACCCTGTGGATCGAAAATTTCGACGAAATCGCTCTATCTCGCACGGTTTAGGAGATATGAGCACATTTGCCTTTTTCAGTATTCAAAATAGCCAATTACTCATTTATTTAATTAATTACTCACTCATCTATGAAGCAATTCCCCCCAAAAGCAATCCCATACAAGCTATTAACCCAATGAACCTCCATACCAAATTTCAGAAAGCTAGGCTTAATAGCATTCCTTAAAATGTCTGGAAACCAAAGAGCTACTCAAAAGTAGCAAAGTAGCTATTACTCAGTTAGCTATAGAGCTATCATCACCAAAAGCAATCCCATACAAGCTATTAACCCAATAAACCTGCATGCCAAATTTGGTAAAGATAGGATAAGAACTGTTGCCTAAAATGTCTGGAAACCAAGTGGGACGCCAGACGGCGGAAAAAGCAAAAATAATATGGGTGTCCACCCAGTGGGGTGGACATAATTACACAACATCACAGCTAGGCATCAATCACATGCAGCTTCCATCAAATGACCAACACCCGCCTTTGGAAATGACTCAAGGGGCCTAGATTTACTACGGTTTTTATTCCTTCAGAATTGCCACTAAATGCATCTAAAAAAAAAAAAACAAAAAACAAAAAAAAACATTTTTCAAAAATGATTACTCAATACTAGTCAACAGCAAACACAAATTCTATTTGCTTTCCACACAGATACTCAACTCAGTTTGACATTGTAGTCTTTAGAATTCTCAGGAACTTAGCCGCTTTTATTCTCGGAGAAGTTTTTATTTTCAAAAATTTCTTTGAAAATATCCATTTCTAGAATTCTAGGAATGAGACTGCTTCTAAGTATAACAATAATTGTGAAATATGGGCCAAGGATAGCCATACTATTACAGTGTACACGTCAAGCATTAAAGATGTTTAGTGAGAGAAAATGTCCAAAATGTTGAGAAAAGACTTTTATGAAACTTGTTATTGGTGAACAGGACCCTGCATAATTATTAACTATGTAAAAGTTCAGTAAAAACCGTCAATCCACTCTAGATACAGATTTCCTGTAGAAGAAGGCTGGCAATCATCAACAGCAAGAAGAAATTCTTCCCCTTCTTATGCAAAAAGGGTTAAATCCTTTCAAAAACGCCTCCTTTCCTGCCAGCCATGTTGAAATTATTTGCAAAAGAAAACTTTGTCAAACGATGTTTACTCCCTCGCAACCAAAATTGAAGTGAGGCAACCCGGGGTTTTCTGGGTATCAGTGCACGTGAACTAATCATATGCACAGTTCTACTGCACAAGAATATTTCTTTCAAAAATATTCTCATTTGGTGGTCCATGTTTGCTCCCGCCAACACATAAGCATTAGTGAGGATAAGGTAAGGGTATTTACACAATAAAAATATATATACACAAGTCAGAGCATTGCGTTCAATCATGTCCAAAACTACAGCATAATGACAAGCTAACTCCTTACTGCAGTAAAATGGTGATGTTTTACATCTTCAGCATTCCATGATAACAGAGAAAAAGGTTACAACATACACAAATTATGAGTGCACATTTATCATGTTTAGGCCACCAGCAAACCAAATCAGTTACCATACAGCTAATCAGCTTTTAACCCTTATTTTACAAGCTAATAATCCTGCAGTCTACAGAATCTTTCACACAGAAATAACAATAAACTAAGTTTTTTAACCAGTCTTGTGTTCTTTTCACAAGCTTTATTTGACATAATAACAAATTAAATTCAATAGATTCTATTATTTTATTCAATGGAGGGTGGGTTAATTCATTGAGTGCCTCATGGGAGTAAACCTAGCTCCTCTATCAAACTCTGTCTTTCTACATGTATTTGTTTTGCAGTTTAGCAGACACCTAACTGTAAGTAAGAATGGGGCTTGTCAGACAAGAGATTGCCTAACTTGAAAAGATTACTTTAAAATCGACAATTGATTTTGGAATTAGGGTAAATGAATGTGTTGGCTTAATGTGTCTTGGTCTTGTTGTGAACTGTAAAATATGGAGCAATAGTCATACCCAATGAGTTAATGAATATGCTTACTATTATTTTCAATAAGAGACATCAGTTCAATGTGCCATAAGAACCATTATGAACTGAATGCAGATAATATATTAGTCTTTGTAAAATTAACATTAATTTTTGTGTGTAGGACTTGATATCTACTCACTTTAAGTGCCAGAAAAAGAAATGCCCAATTTTCTGATTTTGAAGTGCTTTCTTCAGCAGGAATTCTGTGAGATCATTTTCTAAATAAGGTTCAAACTTTAGCACCTACAAAATAATAGAACATATCATGAGAATATCAACCAATGAAAAAAGCAAGAACATGTAATGCCAAAATCTCTTTTTCAAAGTCTTTACAGTTTATATGGTAAAAGTAATAGAAACAGTAGCAGAGTTGACAAATATATCACTCTGAAGTACAATTTGTGAATTTCTGTACAAGTTTCAACTTGTGCTAAGACTCAAGTTCTGCATGGCTGAGTGATTGTTTTGAGCAAACTGTAAAACCAAACACTCTGGAAAGGTGATATATTATGACATGAAGTTGAGAGATGGAGACAAGCTCTGCATACTAGTTGGTAAATATTCTGCACTGAAATCTATCAAGGATTGACAAACAACTACCAACGTTCCTAGTAGTGCTGGGAATCGTCTCGAATTTTCCTGGTCGATTATTCGTCCATTTTTCCGAGCGATGATCGACCCATAATCGATTATTTAACTCTGTTATTATTTATTATTTAAGAAACACTTTCCGGGATAAAGTATAGGTCAATCTGGTAAGAATAGCGACATTTAGAATCTACTGAAAGCACCCACTTCCTGTAAATATGGCGGTAGACATAAACAAACTTCAAAATCAAGACAAAACTGTCAGTTTATTAAGTAAAAATAACTAAAATATTTTTAAAATATGTGGATATTGATATAAAACAGGAAAGGTAAGATATAAGCTTAATAATCGATCATTAGAAAACGTCAGTGACCGACCGCGATTCTACACTGTCACCGACGATTAATCGACAATATGTCTAATCGCCACACCACTAGTTCCTAGTTCAAGTTAACACCTGGGATTTGAACCCCAGACCTGATACGGCTGTTCCACCTTGGTGAGCTGATCATAAACCTAGTCCCCGACTGGAAATAATGAAAACATTCGCAAGCCGAGGGTGTGGTTTAAAATAAGTTTAAGATAGGTTTGTGATCTCATCCTGATGGCTTTACAATTAACGCAGAGATTGCCACACACAGGTTCCCGTAAAGCTTATAATAGGTTCACGAACCTTTAAGATCGACTTAAGATGGGTTTCAGATCACTGTAGGATGGCAGAGATAGGCTTACGATATGTATAAGATGATAAAAATCCAATAAGGATTGGGAGCAGTTTGCGATAATTTCAAAGGGTTTAATATTGCTGTAAACTGTTCCTGATGGACTCCAATGGGCTGGCATTGTAAACCCATCTCGAAGTTCTGTTTCCGTACATGATGGCATTACAATGGCATCATTTCATTGCAATTGAAAAGATCCACCTCTAAAACTGAGAATTTACAGGGTCGTAAACCTGTTGTGAAGCATTATCGCTGAAGTGGAACAGCCCTATGAGAGGCAAGTGTAGTACAAACTACACCACAACTATGACATGACACACAGAAGATACTACAGTTCTATCACAAACAAAATGAGAAGGGATGGAGGAAAGTAGTGCATACTAATTGGTTAACTTTCTGCACTAAAACCACAAAGCACTGGTAAAACAGCTAACACTTTTCCTACTTCATGTTCACGTCCTGGGATTTGAACCCTAGGCCTAAGAGGCAAATGTTATCATCTAGACCAAAACTGTTACAGGACATCCAGAAGACGCTGTAGTTCTATCAAAAACAATGTGAAAAGCTCTTCTAGATGGAACCAAATGAAAGGACCAGTAAAGCAGAAATGGTGGCAGATGTAAACAAATACATTGAAAATCAAATTACATAAATATCTACAAAAATATGAAATTATGTTAACATCAATGATTAGGTAAACAAAAATGACTGATAATTTATTTTTCACCTGTTTTATTTATAGAAGCATACAATACTTTACTAACTTTAAGAATATCTGGCTCAGTTGTCTGCTCCCAGTTTGTCGACACACCCTGCTACAGCTACTTTGAACGTTTTACACAAGGAAAGTCAAGCGCTTTAAACATGCTAATCATAAACCACTGATGCACTAAAGCCTGTCTGTAGGAAACAATATCAAATGAAGTTGCACTTAAAGATAAAAAAAGACCTGTTCAGGCCTAGTAACCTATATGGCCAAGGCTTATATCCTGTTTCTTTGGCATGAAGCAACTCAGAGTATTTCTCCTACCCTAAACAGGATGGCAGTCTGTCAAAGGTTCACCTCATCAACTGGTGTCAGTGCCCACTTATACTTCTGAATGAAGACAGACACATGTGTAAGCTTGTCCTTGGGTACAACCTTCATGATCTGGCTAAGAATCGAACCCCAGAAACATAGGGCCACAGAACATCTTAAAAGAGACATTTACAACATAAGGCAATGACAGACCAACAATATCTAATACCCCTGTCATATTACAGGCAGTATAAGCCACAGTTATAGGCATTAGATCAAACGTCCTGGTCTTCAACTACCGTCTCAGGTTCGTATACGAACTCGTGACACATTGATGAAACATCCAATATCTTGTGCGTTCTACAGAAGTTTTAAAATGTTTGAAATTTCTGCCTCTGACCGGGTCACCGTAAGCATACATAGATGTATTTCTACATTCGGTAACTGAGGTGTAGTCCCGGTGTACGTAAGGTTGTGACTCCGTTGTCTTTTGGTGTAATACGGCGACATAAGGTTAAAGAAGGTCGATGGATGTGTTGTCACTGTGTCACATCTTCGCATACGAACCACAGAGGGTAGTTGAAGGACTGGCGTGTTCTGACCAAAGGCTATAACCACAGAGGGTAGTTGAAGGACTGGCGTGTTCTGACCAATGGCTATAACCACAGAGGGTAGTTGAAGGACTGGCGTGTTCTGACCAAAGGCTATAACCACAGAAGGTAGCTGAAGGACTGGCGTGTTCTGACCAATGGCTATAACCACAGAGGGTAGTTGAAGGACTGGCGTGTTCTGACCAAAGGCTATAACCACAGAGGGTAGTTGAAGGACTGGCGTGTTCTGACCAATGGCTATAACCACAGAGGGTAGTTGAAGGACTGGCGTGTTCTGACCAATGGCTATAACCACAGATTATACCACCTGTAATGTGATGGATACACCCAATCTCAGAAGGTATGACCCGTCCTTGGAGGCGTTACCGCCGCTGAGTAAAACCACTAACCACACGATGTACGGCCTGTAGTGTGACTGGGGTATTAGTGTGTATTTGGTAAAAGTATGCACAATAACAACAGACTGACCTGTACAAGTTGTAACATGAACTGTCCCAGTAAGTCATCAGTAAGTTTCTCTTCAAGGCACAGTACTGCAAACCTCCGCACCAGGATGTCTGTGTAGTTGGAGTTGAGGAGTTCCAGCGCCACCTCAGGGGGGGTCACTGGCCATTGTTTCAGCAGGACATACAGCTGAAAGAGAGAGGAACGTATACAGAAACTTTGTAGAACCATATAGAAGAGTTCCAGTGCCACCTCAGGGGGGGTCACTGGCCATTGTTTCAGCAGGACATACAGCTGAAAGTGAGAGGAACAGAAACTTCATAGAACCATATAGAAGAGGGGTCTGACAGGGTGAGCATAGACTAGAACATGGGCCTGTCCATGTTGTGAAATCAAGTACAAACTAGAGAACTGGGTTCTTGTAAAAACTATGAAAATACTGCATCTTTCCATAAATAACATGGGGAACACCCAAGATTCAACCAGCTTTGTCAACCCAATATTCATTTTTAATTGAATTTTAATTATTTTCACATATATTTAACCTTTTATTTTCAATAAATTTTTCTATTACCTGGGGAGAATATCATGATGTCAGATACATAAATGTGGAAAGCCATTTTGGTGATAATGGTTTTAAACATTCATAAACACTGAAACATTGAGACTTGAAGCCTTTATACCCAACCAAGTTTGCAACACTGGAAATACTGTAAACTAGAGTACTCAGAGAGTGCAGACCTTCACCAAGGCCCAACAAATCTTTTACAAAAATGCTTGATTGGTTGTGCATCATTCCCCAACAATTAAATCGGTTCTATGTAAGAGCAAAACCCACCAACTGAGAAAATATGATGTGAATCCATAAAGTAGTCGTTTCTTAACAAGTCAACTGTGTTACAAACAACAATATGTCTTTATAGTACAAATGATTCAATATGCCCATATGAGGACAATGTGTTGTTGTATTTAAAAACTGTCTTCGCTTTACCCATGCAAGTCATAGGTCACTTTTTATTCGTAGATTTTCATACCAACGACATTAATACTTCCTCTACTTGATGTGGTTAGGTTATTATGAAGTCACTCTGCTGGTGAGTCAGTTCAGTGACAATCACAAAGCAAGGAATGCATGTTATTTGGAGTCGTTGGCATGTTTCTTTCTATATTTTGGCACGGTATACTTTGGTTTTTTTTTCTGTATTTTTCTTTGGATGTATTGTATTGGATACAGTTTCATGAAATATTATAGAAAATATAAGCTTGTTGTACATAATAAAATGCACACAAAAAATTACAGTAATATAAGCACTTAAATTTCAGTCACAGAAAAATGTCCATTGCATTGTACCCAATAGTGATTTATAAAATAAAATAAATGTTTATTAAAAACTTAAGTCCTACTCATTTTAAAAAAATTAATGTTTTAATTCAAGGCAAATGTGAATAAATTAACCAAGCTGTTCTGTGTCAGCTGTGCAAGCTGGCTTCAAAGCAATAACAAATACTATTAATTATAAATCAATATCAGCAATTTTCCCGACATTGTTGTTGCAACCAATGCACTGGCATACTTTTATTTGTGAAGCACCCAGAGGTCTAGTCAATTACCATACCAAGACAGGGGCTTCTTCAAAAGGTTAGCCCAGTTCCAACCAGTTCACGTACCAATGCCACGTCTTCTCTACCATTCCATTTCACGGCATTCAGGAGTTTGGGCAGTGAACTCGGGTACTCCAGACACTTTTTCCTGTGTTTCCATAACAGTTCCTTTTCTTGCTCAGAGATCTCGGCCAGGGGGTCTCGATGTATGATCTCCAGCAAGTTCTCCAGTTCCAGGGGACCTGAGATAGGACTGTTGTTATTTGTGGTCAGCTGAAACACAATGAAAACACATCAACATCACAGTCAACCAAAACATGATGAAGGTACATAACATTATGTATTATACAAAAACAATGAAAATACAAAAACATCACACAGAACCAAAACATGATTGAAATACATCAACATCACACTTAATCAATACAAAATGAAAACACATGCACTGTTTCAAAATTCCAGGAGGGTTTTACAGCTCGTCACAGCCTTAGATAGACGGTCAAACATTATCCTGAAGAGAAATATGTGTAATATCCTCTGCCAGATATCTGTAATCAAAGTCTCCCTGCAGCTTATTGCTGTAACAATTTCCTGTGTACATTTTGCAGGAAGTCCGCAGTTCAATCCTCATTCAGGTCACAAAGATTATACCCCTGGACAAGGTGGTCCTAATTCTAATTTGACTTTTATAGCGCTTAATCTCCACTGAGTAGTGGTCCTCTTTATCCTGGAGTATATACATGGATATTTACACTAGTTGGAGGTAAAGCTGCAACAGATTGACATCACATCTGGGGAATCGGATATACTCTAGGTCACTTCATGCCGAGAAACTGGGAATAAGGACCAGTTACTGGAGTCAGTGCGCTACAACACCATGACTTTACTTTTTTCACATTTGAGAGAATGAGATGAAGAATCCACTACTTACCAATGAAGCAGGGGTATACGTAGTGGAACCCCTGTGATGAACTGGGTCGACAGTTCTACTCTCTAACCAGTGGGCATACTCCTCTATCTGCTGATCGTCAGGAAAGGAGACAGGCTTCCCATAGTTCTCAAACTCAATTTCCAAGCAAGGTGAGTCAGGGTTTGGATTAGAACCTTGGAACCAAAACAAACACAAGTAGTAGTTCCAATTTATGATTTTACACTTAATACTAACCACTTGCTACCAATACTGTAAGTTGGAATAGTCCAAGTTACTGGGCTATGAAGTAAGTTGGGAGTCGAATCCACACAGAAGTGACAAACCTATAATTATATCACAAACTTACTAACCACTAGGCCACCACAGACATCCCCAGTTACATCAACAGGATATTTACAATGCACATTCCATACTAAAATATTAAACAATGTTGTGTTATGTGAAAAAATACCGAGTGTAGCATTTTATAAAGTTAAACTTGAATTTTAGATACTCGTACCCAAGACCATCTCCTGGCATTCAGACTGGTAAATTTACTTGGGTTGACTTTGATTCAAGCAGATAGGGAATTAGATGTGGACGCTCACAATCTTGGGTCATCAGGGTAAATCTCAGCTTAATTCAATACTATTGGTTCAATATATCAACCATAATCCTTTGTTACAAGGAAGATCAAATTATTGAAACAAAGACCAGATTAAACTCTATAGTGTGGACACTGAATCCAGTTTCAGATGAATCTGGTCAATCTCCTTCAACTCTCAATCCTTGTCAAACTCTTAATTGTGTGTGAATTGACTTAACGTGTTATTCAAACTACAGATAATCTAATGGGATAGACACCCTGCCCAGTGGGGCATACAACCTATCACTACTGCAGCCATAACATACCAAGGATTTGGTGAAATCTGCAGGGATTTCTATACCTGGTGTTCCTATAGGGTTAATGAGGTCATCTAAGCCCTGGGGTATAGGCCACAAGTGAAGGCTGAGTTTATCTGTCACCATCCGTCGGTTGAAGTCAAACAAGTTGATGTTACCCCAAGCCAGTGCATAGTGAACCTACAAAAATGTACTTGAGATTTCAAATTCCATCTGATGTTATATACAACATATCTGTCAAATACAAAGGGCATGAAGGTGGATAGAGAACAACAGAATACCTAACCATGAACCAAAACTGTAATTCTAGTTCACCACAAGTATCAAGGTAGACAGATACAGAATAGCAATCACTGGCTTAAACATAGGTAATTTGCTGCAACAAAAACACTATTTGTAGCGATACACTATACAATGAAAATTTTTCTGGCTTGGCTGGTTTATAAAAGTGATTTTGTCAGTAATTACAGATAACAATCCAAATTTTGTTAATTTATCTTGATATCAGGACCTGTTTTGATAATAAAATACATTTTTATGCAGGAAAAATACATTTTTAAATTGCATCATGAAAATGATGAAAAATTGGGCCAGGATGTGGAAACCTAAAGGACCTTGGAACACCAGGCTTTGTGACACTGAAATAGAGAGATATGTGATGAAAAAGACAAACTCTGCAAGTATCCTTATTGAAGATTTAATCCAGTTTAATGCAGAGTAATTAATGGCTTTTGAACAGAGAATAATCACTTGCTTTGACCTAGACAATAATTATTTGCTTTGAATTTCAAAGAAGTTATTTTTTCTTATATTATGAGAATGAGAATATTTAATGTAATACATATACACTCACAGATAAGTTTATTGTTCAAATACATCTACATGAGTGTTTAAATGCTCTGCAGATCTATGAATGAACCTTTCAATAAGTAGTTGATAAAAAGTTAAAATTATCTTGTTTCACATAGATAAGAAATACAATACTTTAGTTGATAAGAAGTATAAAAAGACTATTTATAACTATATACCAAAAAAACACAGTGTCACTAATAGTGTCAGTTATCAATACTGGTCAGTACCTTACAACAAGTGGGTTAGGTTATAGACACCAAATATTGCACTCTATTTAACCATTGTAGTTTCTATATTAAGTGTCACTGTAGACCTATGAGACTACACTTCAGATACTGGTGTGGGATGGGCAAAGACCATTCAGGTTATAACTTATTAATCACTGCTAATCTGCTGTGACTGTGTACTTATCATTTGGAATAGATTCAGTGATTCAGATATAAAGGTATGGATATGTCGCATGTTTAAATATGCAATAAAATATATAGTAACAAATGTAAATATGTAAGGTTTTAATTTTTCATAAGGTGTACCTTAAAAATGCATATAACAAAGAAATTTGGTACAATTAAGTATGCATATTTGATATTAATATTTAACAAAAATATTCTATGATACACCCAATGAAACACAGTTAGTCTTTTTTAACTGTCTTAATGTATATATTTTGTCATTAAAATAAAATTAAAACTGTTGATTTTTACATACAACGAATAAATCAATGAGTTTATCGATACACAGACTTATGCTTCAAAATGTAAATCAACAAAAATGGCTGTAAAATTTCCACTTTATCATTTGCTTCATCAACTCAAAGTAGACCATCATAATAATCAGTCAAGTATGTCGAAGAATACTATAAATATATAATGATATTAAAAATGGATAAATATACAATACAGTAACAAGGTAAGAAAATATTTTCAGTATTACACCTAGGACACACTTTTACATGCTTGGATCACAAGTTACAACCGCCCATAAGCAGGCTATGTGGGTCTTTTTTTTTTTAAACATTTTTTCGCAGTTTTTCATGACCTGTTGTTTGGCTGCCTACATAAATAGTCTATTTCAATTAAAAAGTGCCCTCTCTTCAAGAGTGGTTACTTTACACTCAATTGTTGGAAATGGAAATATTTCACCCTTTTCGAGGCAATGATCAAGTACAGGTCTGCTTTAGGACCTTCATGATTTTGTTTTATTCAAAGAAGTTGTCAAGTGAAACTAATGGATCCACCAAAATGGAAGATATTATTTATGGAATAAAAACATACAATGATAAAGTACAGGTCTGGATAATGAGTTTCATGATTTTGTTTCATTCGAAGAATTTATACAACAAGTGAAACTAATGGATCCAACAAAATGGAAGGTATTATTATCATAAATCTTAAAAGATAGTAAATATGAAATGACAAACTGTAGGCTCATAAGCTTTAGATGATAGATATTCTAAAAACTAATAAAGTACAAAACTACTAATTGAAAATTAATGTCCTTAAGTGGGGGGGAATATTTTCAGGTGTGGTGGTATGATTTTCTAGAGGGGAATATTTTTGGGGGGAAGATTCACCATTACACGAGTTTCTTGAAAGGTTTGAAAAAGCTAGATGATGAAATAAGCTAAGATGTACACATTTCAGAAGTCAGGGGAGGAGGGGGAGTGGAGGAAGAGGGGACATTTGACACATGGGATGACCTCTGTCTTCAACGTGCACTTGCCAAATGCGAGATCTCTTTTTCGAGCCTAAGGATGAGGTCGAGAAGCTGAAATTAAATACATATAGAAACGACCACACAGAAAGATGTTACCTATCCATTAGTGATAACTCGGATACTTTATCCTTTTGATACTGTCTGCACAGCTTACTGGGTCTCTTGCTCTGATTTACAAGAAATTCGACTGGTTCCAAATATTATTGGATTCAAAATTATTCAGTTACAATAAAAAAGACATGTAGATTCTGTTTGCACAGACAAAATATTGCAATAACTCCATCAGTTATAGGCTTATGTTCCAACAAGGAGAGAGAAGCCTGCAAACATTAATTTCTGGTTGTGCAGAGGTCTCTAAACTTTCATTATGGACAAAACAAGGAGCCCCATTGTGGAGCTAAATGCCTGTTATCACTGCTTCAGATCCTCTCTAATGGACTTTGTAAAACGGCACGTCAAAAGCATAGGTGCATGCTCGTTTTTATTGAATAACACATAGTTTATTAATATTGACTACCGGAAGGGATGTTTAAACCTTTGATAAGGTTTGGAGTGGATATACACACCTAAATATGGATATTTTTACATTGGTAAAAGGAAAAGGACTTTGCATCATTTTTATCTCTCAGGTAATTGCCTTAACTGACTGTTAAAGAGCACTACTGGTCAGATGGGTCGTTACCACTGGCACTGATTCTGCCACCTGCTGCAATCTATCTGGATCGATCTGACACAGGTACTTCAGAGTATTTCATACAGATTACAATTTACATTTCAGAGGAGCATGGTGTATAAAAACACTCAATTATGTTTCTATTCACAGCCTCATTCAGATGAAAATATTAATAAATTTTAAATGAAAGAAGAGTTTCAGGGCCTCTTAGTTAGAAGTGAGGTTGAAGGAAACATACCTTTTTAACAGATTCTTATTAAACTGAACAAAGAAGCAACAGTCTGGTTAACAATGGATGATCTTATTCTGCAGGTCCAAAAATACTTCAGAAAATAGAAGAAACATGGTCATGTAACCTATTGCCAAGGTGGGGGGGTACTGTAATTAATACTGTGAGTAAAACGTAGATACTGTAACTTTTCAAACCGTAAATCTCTGCACTGGCAAATTAGCTAAAGTGCTCAATCTACTGCTACGATTTTGTTGTAAAATATTTATTTGCACATGTTTCCGTATGTTCAAGGAAAACATCAGGTCAAATAATAGCTAAGAATAAATGAAATAAGTAAACACACAGATGTGGGAATAAATAAGTGTTGCTTGCCCTCTTCAGCAAACCAAACATCTTCATTCATCAAAAAATGAACTTTTCCATGGCACAAATATATGTGAAGTATCAGTGAGTAAGTCTGGTCTTTATTCCATTAGCCATAGGAACTTACCAACATTTTAATAACAGAAGTGTTAGTGTCAGCTCAGTCTTATCAATACTCAGTCTTATCAATACCTATAAGAGCTCAATTTGTAAATACTACAATAATTTAGTTTCTATCAGAATATCTGTAATGATGATAAATCGGTCACAGAAGTAACAAAAATGACAACAAAACTACAACAAATTAAGTAAGACCACATTGTGTAAAAAAAAGCAGCAATAAATAGCTCTTGCATTCAAAGCTAGTAAAGTGTGATTTATCAAATGTAGAGTGTTGACATGGAGAGCGGGGATAACTTATCACCAAGGACTGTTAACTATATTACACAGCTTCTAAATAGTGGTGGGAACTGGGAACCAGTATTTACACAAATCTAAAGCTGTCTGATTCAGCAGAACTAAGTAGCCTCTTTCAGATTCAGGACTCAAAATTATACTTAGAATGTTAATAGTTTTCCCCACCAGTTATGAAGATTAGTGTGTCATTTGAGAGTATGCTACTCCAAATGTACTTTAGTATGAATATGTCAAAGTATATTTTGGAATTAGTATATCAATCCAAGTGTCCCTTTGGTATGAATATGTCAGTCAAAAATGAACTTTTGTATGAGTATGTCAGTCCAAATGTACTTCAATATGAGTATGTCAGTCCAAATATACTTTAGTAGTATGAGTATCTGGGTCTAAATATTCTTTGGTACGAGTACATCAGTTCAGATGTCCCTTAATTTTTATTAGTATAAATATGTCAGTCCAAAAGTATTTTAGCATGGGTATATCAGTGCAGATTTACTTTAGAATGTGAGTTCAAGTGTGCCTTTGGATGAGAAGTCAGTCTAAATGTACTTTAGTATAAATCAATATGTCAGTCCAATGTACTTTAGCGTGAGTATGTCAGTCCAAGTATACTTTGAGTATTTAAGTCCAAGTTTAATTTAATATTAGTATGTCAGTCCAAATGTACATTAGTGTATCAGTTCAAACGTGCCTTATTTTTAGTATATCAGTTCAAATGTGCTTAGTATTAGTTTGTCAGTTCAAGTGTACTTTAGTTTGAGTATGTCAAAGTGTAACTGAATAGGAGTACATCAGTACATGTGTATTTCCGCATGAGCATGCCATTTCAAATGTTATTTGGTAAGATCAGTATGTCACTTCCAATGCAGTTTAGTACAGGAGCACGAGTCCCCATATCTTAAGTACTTCACTCCAATTGTAAGTTCAAACATCTGAAGGAACACTTTCAAAATATGGTTTGTGAAACAAAAATTAATGATATAATTTGTCACAAGGTTTTGGTGGCGTGCTGGCAATTTTGAAATTGAAAGTTGTTCTAGGTTGTTGTGACTTAAAGTCTGCTTTTTAGTGGGGATTAAGTGCTATAAGACTTAGTATTAAGAAGCTGTAGTGGTCATGTTTAATTCACCAGGTGAAACAGAACCATCAGGCCAATGCGTATTCTACACTATATTTACCTAACAATGACCCATACGAACAATGTTATTTTAATCAGTTCAAAACGTAAACGGCACAATTCAAATCAATGTTTCACACAGCCTTTATCTATTCATGTGTAAAATCATTGAGCAACATTCCTGCTTCAGGTCCAACCCAAGGCATTAGAGGTGTAAGGTATGTGTCATATAATCCACTATGCTTTCCATGTGTATTAGGGAATATATGACAATTTTACTTTTGACTCCTCCTATCACATACAAAACAAAACATTACCACCTGATATTATCTATCGCAGGTGCAGCTGTGACATCCGCCTAAAAACACAAGGAAGCTTTTACAGGAAGACATACTTTGAAGCCACATGAAGGCTAGATAACAGATAAGCACTATCAGTGCTTCAGCACAAAAGGGAGCTTCTCCAGAATTTACAGTCTGAATAAGTTGTGATTTAACAGTGTGGTTTGTTACTCATTATAAGGATTCAATTGTATATACTTAATCATAGTTATATTTGATGTGATAATCACTTTTTTGCAGGGGATTATTAGAAATAATTGAGTTTTTATAATCAAATACTTCACCAACTTTATTCAAATTTCATTGGTGGATAAACTGTAAAGAACATAAGAAATGATTCTTGCTTTGCCATGCCAACTCTCACAATTTGTGTGGTGGTTTCCATATGTACCATGACAACACATAAATCACTGAGGCTGGTTCACATTAAACATATAAAGACTCTCGTTTACACAGACCCAACAGATACTTAATTAAAGGATATATTTGGAGAACTAACCTCCTGTGTCCCAGTTTTTGAACTTCAGAGGAAATCCTTTCACAAGATTATTTGTCATGCTTGTATTTGTAATAACATTAACAAATGCATGTTCTGTAAAGTGAAACATGCATAGCAATTCAGACTTCGCAATATCTTAAAAATACTCTGGCGTTCGGCATCAAAATTAGTATGGCTAATGCTTATTCTGAAAGTAAGTGTATTTCAAATACATATTTAATGTAAAATTACAGATACTAAAAAAGATATTTAATAAAATGGACTTAAATTTTTTTTACTACAGAGTTTATGTGATTATTGGATTCTGTTTTTAAGTAAGATTACAAAAAAACACTGCACAGACTTATATCAAATTTTCACCAGTTCTCTGGGATCTAGGATATTTAACATTTCATCATTGCAATTGTGGAGGTGTTGGGAACTTGGCGGAGGTAAGTGTTCTTGTGTATTTAAATACTTTGGATGGATAATAACAGAATGGATAGGACTAGTTTTCCAATGATATAACACATATAATCAAGTGTAGCCTTATGACAGATTGTCATGTACACAGACTTTTCCATACAGCAGGGTAAATTTAATAAAAGGAAAAGCCTCTTCAGAACAAATAATAGATTCTGTCCAAATGTTGAAACTATCAATTTATTGATGATGCAATTGTCCACAAAATTCATCAGACAAAGCGATAACATCACAGGATGGAAAATTATTGATACAAAAAATAACATGAAGGAAGTTTACCCACTGTACTTCATGCTGAAATTTAGATGTTACTTATGGCCAACAGACGTCAACTGTCTAACTTGTAACCTGACAGATTATTAACTGGCAAGAGTTACATCAACTCAATGGCTTTCTGGCCAAATTAAGTCCCCTCATCAGACTGTTAGGGGCACAATAACACAGCCATGAATGTCCCCGTTTACATCAGGAGGGGGTTGACATATGGCACAAAGTATGTTTATGGATGTTTATGGGACATTAAGTAAAAATATACCTGATATATTCTGGTGAGCCTGACTTCAAACAAATCAAAACTGAAATTTCAAGGTTCAAAAGAAATGGAATGTAGTGTTATCAGTTCATCAAAATAAAACATTTTTGTACAGTAATCTTGAGTTCATGTTTGATGAAAGACTCCTCAATTTTATACTTTATGGTAACACTTGTTTATGTTACATATTTTGAATTTAACAGAAGACAAATTTGTCGGGAAGTCAAAATGCCACAGCTCTATATACAAATACTGGGGAAGATATATATCAGCAGAATGTTTATACATTCATTATTCACTAACTACTGTATCACAACACCACACTGATAATTTCAAGGTTTCAAGGAAAAATATTATCTGCAAGAAGTTGAGGTGTATAGCATGGCATGTGTCAGTTTATTCTTCACAGTATCACTCAGTCTGTTTACAACAAAAATGTCTTTTTTCCTGAAGTTAAGAATATGTGTGTTGAACACAGTACTGTAGACATGATAAATGAACTTGGTAAGTCTGACTCTTAGTATATATGATATAGGTTTTATGGATTACAATGTTGGAATATTGTAGTTAATACAACATTACCGGTAGTTTCAATTTTAGTAAATGACAAAATAAAAAATTTGTACTTTAATTGTATTGCATGCATATCTTATTAAATTTTATACAAAATATATTTTTTATACGTTCATTTAATAAATATCATCTATTATATTTGTAAGATTACAGTCTAAACTATAATTAGGCATCCTTGTAAAATACAATGCATGAAATCTATACGGATAATAATTTAATTTTTGACAACATCTGTCATGTAAAATATTTATAATGTAAAGTATTTATAAATTTTCCAATTTTGTTATTTTACTGAAACTGAAACTAATATTATTATATTTAATACAATATTCCAAGATTGCAGTCTGCAATATATGTACAGTTTCCTTTATTTTTGCAGGGGAACAGCTCTGGAAGGGGACAGATATGGTTAGAAGACTCAATTTTACTAACTAAAGGCAAACAAATGGATGCTGGATTTTCATTACAATCAATATCGGAAGTTACTATTTTATATGCAATATACACAAAAACAGTGATCATAATTAAGACAAGGTGACTTAGGTTTTTATGACAGACAAATTACATATTTTTACAATGGATATACAGGAAGTGAATATATCTATCTTGCTATTATGGAAGAAACACTTTTCTAACTTATATACAGCTTTCCTGTTAAACAAAGTACAAAAGTGACAATGGTTATTATTTATGGAAGAATTACTTCAATTATTAATATAGTGCTTTTCTGTTGAACACATCAACAGAAGTGTCAGAGAATATGAGTATGGCTGTTATTACTGAAGACATCCTGTCAATCTGGAGTAATAAGATGGTGAGGACACTAGTACTGATAGTGTTGTGTGCTATGTATTGTCACACTGACCAGCACTCCTCAGATATCACAGAAACCTGTCCACACGAGTGTACCTGTGGCTATACCAACAACTCCAACTACCTCACCAACTGCAGTCACGCAGACTTGAGCCAAGTACCAGAGGCAATTCCAGCAACCACTACCCACTTGTAAGTACATGAAGCATCCATGTAATCTGGTATCTCTGTGCTGGTTTGTCCGTCGGTGTGCATAACTCAAGAACTCTAAATCTTACCTTGCTCAAATTCTTACACTAGGCTGGGTCATTTTGGTGATACCCAAATAACACTCTCTTGTAATTGGGAGGTGTCTATAGTATGAGGTATACATTGTGATTTAATATTTTGTTTGTTTGCAGGATTACACAAATACTACTGCTTGGATCTTCCTGAAAAAATATCAGAAGACGGTCTTGGTTCAACTTAGATCCCATTAAACTTTGAGAGTGATCTGGATCATTATCTGGATAAAAAAAATCTGGACTTTCCCCATTTACTTATTATTACATGCCTTGGCAGAGCTATGCGCTCTCAAAGTGCTCTGGTTATTTCATGAAATACTTGTCTTGTACATTAAAAAATATACATATCAGACTATCAGTACTCTATCGTGATTACGGGATATGAGCTTTTATATCATAAATACAAGATGGTATTTTCTCATAATTACTAGAGAGTAGACAGTTCCTGGAGTTTTGACCCAACAGGATATACCTGTGTTTCAGAGATCTCACATCCAATGCCATCAGTTCTCTGAGTGATGGAGACCTGCGCAATCTGTCATTACTCAGGCAGCTGGACTTGAGAGAAAACCCTGACCTGAGCTACCTACCACTTCTAGTGGACAACGTCGAGCTAAAGAGAGTGAGGATAGACAGGGGAGCCGTGTGCTGCATATTTGAGATAGAGTGGGAACAGTACCTAGATAACCAAGAAGGTCAGTAGTAGGTTAGGCATTGTTTTCAGCATTGAGATTTTCAGCAGTGATTGCAGTGTGCAGAAACAGGCTTTAATAATATAATTCCATCCAAACATGGGGCAATGTAGACTGGCTACAAAGCCACAGCACTGTAAGGTTATAGTATTAATGGTAATGCATTACATTTAAAGCAACTGGCCCTATGCCTGTTTCCATCATCACGATCCCAAACAGGTGAATAGCAAGGAATCTTGTGAGAAAAATAACATTTTGGTTTAATGTGTGGATGTTGGAGTCAAACCTCTGAGATTTGAGATCCTTGGTGCTGATCACATGATTTATTTCGGGTTTGACTCCGATATGGACAACACTTGCTGAAGGTACAAATTTCCGTTAAATTGTTACTATGGTCAGTATTTGGATTTCTTGCCAAATTGAATATTTGTTTCCTGCAATAACATTGTTCTTGCAATTAATTTCACATACCGTGGTACCGATAATGAAGTATTGTTTATTTGCGAAAGATAAATTTACAAAATTTTTCATGCTGCAAAGGTTCAGTAAACAAGATCGTCACATCCTATTCCTGAAATGATAAACTCATGCAAAAACCAGGCTCTTTTTTTGTACTTATAAGTATTGCCTTCAGGGGATATATCCTTTCTGTGTCATTATGACAAGTACTCTCAAAACTGTATTGGGTTGTTTTCATAATGAGTATTTTATGGTAAACACTAGGCATTATTTACAAATATAAAACTTATGAATCACTAAAAATGATATGGGGCTTAATGTGCAAAACATTACCTTATAAACAGATGGGTGAAATAGTCGTTAAGTGCTTGTTTTGATAGTCAATTATTTAATGGGAGGATGACCCATAAGCTCTCTACAGAAACTGAGCAGCATTGGGGGGGGGGGGGGGGGGGGGGGGGGGGGGGGGGGAGCTTTGTTGGATATACGTAGATTTTCAGGCCTTCACCTTTTCAGATGGTTGTAAAATAACTGTGATGATGTATTACGTTCTACTGTCTTTCAGATATAAGCAATATTAGTGTGCGCAAGTGTCGAGCCACTCAGCCCTATACAGAGTGTTCTACACGGCTCATCAGAGTCGTCACCATAGCAATCTACTTCATTGTTGTCTTCTTCTCACTCCTGTTCAACCCATGGGTAAGTGTTACTGACAGTTTTAAAGCAAAATGCCAACTAATATATATATATATGTTACAGTCAATCTTTAAAACAAGTCATTACACAAAATGACTGAAAGTTTCATAGTGCTACACAAAGAATTTTATTTTTAGACAAATACCGTGAGATGTAAGAAATACAATAATTATTTTAAAAATTCCATTGGCTCCCACTCAGGTACAGGGTAAAATTCAAAATAGGCCTCATTACATGCAAAATTCTAAACCATGGCGAACCAGCTTACCTCAATGAATTAATTCACTCTTAACGTCCTCCACAAACACAAGACGCAGCAGCCTCAAATGTAAGTTCCTTCACATCTCCACCTTTGATTGCACAGTCCACAAATCAACAAACACTTTTCAATTCTTTCAGTCACTATGCCCCTGCTTTTTGGAACTTCCCTTTCCAGATAAGAAACCTATGTCCATTTATATTATTAAAAGAGTTAAAGAAATATGAAAGAGTACACTACACAACTGTCCAGATAAAAGGTTCTTGGAGGTTCCCCAATTCTATCCAGATGTACATAATCCAAAAATACACTTTGGCCACAGCTTTGCTTTTGATGCTCCCATGGTTTGGAATGATTCACCAGACGAGGTCACTTCTGCCCCAACTCTCGCCTTTTTCAGAAAAAGGATAAAATCATATCTCTTCAAAAAAGCTTTCCCAATTTACTATATCTGGTGTCTCTGTGGTATTGGACTTGGCAACAGCTGTGGAATGATGATTTTTTAAATGGAGTTTGGTTTTGCACCTTAGAGTCTGCCTTGCAGAGATAAAGCGATATCAAAGTACAGAATAGAAAAGAATAGAATACCTGTGAGATTTAATATGAAAATATCTGGAATATATTTTAAATGCAGCTTATGGTGATATGTGCTAAACCTTTAAAAGCATACAATATAACAACAGGCTCATTCTGTTATGTTTCAAACCTTACAACAATAAATCAATCTTCTATTGCTCAAAGTTATGATAACATTTAAAATTAAATTTTAATGTAATATAAACCAATAGAAAAAATAGCATCAGAGATGCCCGTACCCCACAGCCTGGGGAAATACTTTTCAACACCACGAGATATATAGAAGTAGTGAAACAGTACACAGAATGGGATACTTTCAGAGCAGTGTCCAAGTAATGTTTAAGTAGAGAAAATAATACCTAAGAGAAAGAAACTGCATGTAAAGATTAAGTAATAAAACCAGACAATTTAGTAAACTAAAAATTATGAAGCTTTAAGACTTCTCCCATTTTGATTTTCATTTGTATGGTCGAATTATGGTTTGGATGTTTTGAATATTACCCATACATACAGATGTGGCAATACATGCTTTTATGTGGAGTTGGGGCAAAACCTGTGGCTCACTTGATGCAATACCATCTGTTACAATGGGAAGTTGCAAAAGTAAAACGGTTAATGAATTCTAATATGACCTTAACAGTGCTTAATCTATATCAAAAGACACCCAAAGGTGCAACAACCAAGATTCAAGTAAAAAGATATAAGATAGATATAATAGAGATAAAATAGTATCAGATATCCTCGTAGAGACATAAAATAGCATCAGATATGCAAGATCAAAGGTCAAATTCAGGTCACACCATGACGTTGCACACATATAACCCTTGACCAATGTCCCTACCAAATATCAACTTCCTACACCTTATGGTTTCTGAAATATAGCCCAGACAAGGCATTATAGGTCAAGGTCACTACGGCAAGGTCAAAGGTCAAATCAAGGTCATGCCATGATGTTGCAAACCTACACCACCTAACCAATATCCCTACAACGTATCAACTTCCTACACCTTATGGTTGCCGAGATATGACCCAGACAATATTTTATAGTTCAAGGTCACTATAGCAAGGTCAAAGGTCAAATCAAGGTCACACCATGACGTTACACACCTACACCTCCTAACCAATGTCCCTACCAAGTATCAACTTCCTACACACTACGGTTTCCGAGATACAGCCCGGACAAGTTTTTATAGGTCAAGGTCACTACAGCAAGGTCAAATGTCAAATCAAGGTCACGCCATGACGATGCACACCTACACACCCTAACCAATGTCCCTACCAAGTATCAACTTCCTACACCTTACGGTTTCGGAGATATAGCCTGGACAAGATTTTATAGGTCAAGGTCACTATGCAAAGGTCAAAGGTCAAATCAAGGTCACACCATGACGTTGCACACCTACACCCCCTAACCAATGTCCCTACCAAGTATCAACTTCCTACACCATACGGTTTCTGAGATACAGGCCGGACAAACTTCTTCCCGCTGCCGCCCGCCCGCCCATCCAGATACCATGGGTGAAAACAATACCTGACAGCCCTTAAGGGCTGTGGGGTAAAAAGTAATAGACAGAATCTATGCCTGATACTGACAATGCATAAGACTGCCATTTGAACACATGTGTTTCGTAAGACCTTTTCATTTCACAAAGATTACACTTTTTTCTGCAACAAAAAAAAGAATAAAGATACATTTTTTTACTGCACCTGGTTCAGGTTAACTTGTTCTGAATGCACTTCTAAGTTTTACATCATTAAAATATCTCTACTATATTACTTTTTAATATCTTTCCCAAATTTATATTTCAGATCATGATAGTGACCGTTTGCCTTCGCCCTCGGAGAAAAGATCCCATCACTTTCAATGCATTTAACTTCTCCACTTCTAATCTGTTGACGACTATGTACGCTGCGGTGATGATGTGTTATGGGATAGCCTATATCAACGACTACCATTACCACATGGAGACCTGGCTTAGTAACCCTGGCTGTGGCTTCCTTGGCTTCCTTATCATCACATCCACCCTGGTGTCTGCCGTTCTCTACATGATTGAAGTCATCTGCATCTTCCTCAAGCTTCGTTACCCTCTTAAAGTGGATCGTCACATGACCATGAAGAGGTTAGTCATTTGCGTGGGCGTCACCTGGCTGGTAGCCATATTCATTGCCACAGTACCCTTTATGGGCCATCGGAACTACAACTCTGTGGGGCTCTGTCTGCCATTCTATGCAGATAATGAGGCAGGGTTCAAGTTTGTCATCTTCTACACAGTCATCATGGGAATGACAGTGGCTGTGAACTGTACATTGGCCATTCTGCTCACAAGGTCCTTCATGAAGAACAGGAGGAGGAGGGGTGGGGAGATCCCTACAGTACTGATGAAAGAACTCCTGGATGTGGAGAAGAAGATCCTTGTAGCTCTGGCTGTGTACTGTCTCATTGCACTGATAAACATGGTGTTCCTCATCTTGAGCTGTGTCGGTGGAAGTACTGGCAAGATAGGACGTGAATATTACACTAGAATCGTGGTCTTAGAAACGGTGTCCTATCCTCTGATTGGGCCACTTCGTTCCAAGAAGTTCTACATTGACACGGCACGTCTGCTGCAGAGATGGCACTGTCATAACTTTCCCGGCCTTCCCACATCAGACCATGCCAGCCATCACTCACGCGCAAAGTCTGGACATGACTCACAATCTGGAGTGGAACTGATGAATGCTTCTAGTATCAGAAAACCCAGAAACTCTGCCATATAATAGGACTTGCACCATCTAGTAGGAATAATTCACTAAACTATGCTTCCATTTCACCACAGATTCACAATGGACTGAAAGAGGTCCAACTGATGGAAAGGTTCCAGTAAAGAAGAAAATTAAAACCTCTACGTAACAAAGAACTTCCATAATTCAGGAAAATAACTGGTTGAACTTCACAACTAATGATGTTCAACTGATGAGAGTAAGGAGAAGTTCTGTTATTGGAACAAAGATGGATACATAGCTGATTGTCATAGAATTCTGTTGACTGAGTCAATGTCTGTGCACTAAGTGGCACAATATTTCACCAGTCATTATGTTGGGAGGTTGAACATCTTTTTAACATAACATCACATGAACATAATAGTCAGTCATCTAGAAACTTTTGTGTTAGGGAATTTTATCAGAATAATACAGACTTGTCAGCAAGTCCTTAAAAACAATTATTCTTGTAATCTGCAAATTCTTGCAACAATGTTTACCATCATAACAATAACCTGTAAAGTTATATTATCTTTGAGCTTGTGTAAAAGTAGTTGTATCATCATACAATTGAAATCTTTAACTTGATAGTATAAATTGGCAGATAATACTAGATATGATAGGAATTAATACATAAGCCATGACAAGCTAGTGTTAGTACATTACTAGATACTGACTGATGAACACCTGTCATGCAAAATATTTATAAAAGTACAATTTGAAAATGGTACACTCCCGACTCATCGACTATACATGTAAACATCCAGCTAAATATGTCACAGAATAAGTAACATTGCTGCTTAAGCCTCTTATGGTTATATTATGACAGCCTCTCAATACTGTAATTTTGTGTAGGGAAAGTGTGTGGGTATTTTTCATATACTTAATGCTCCATTCACACTGCAGGCAGTACGTCCCGCCATTTGAAGTTTCTCTTGACAGCGGAACCTCCCCCAGGTGGCCCCATTTTGTCTGAGTTGTTCACAATACAGGCGAATGACAGTACTACAAACGTTGGTCACCAAGAGACAACCTCCATTAGCCTCAACTCACCTTCAGTAGTCATTGGACTAACACATGGCAAAACGACCAATACCTTAACTCACCTTATGTCGCCGTATTACACCGAAATACGACCGAATCACAACCTTACACTGTACACAGTGGACCACACCTTTGATTACCAAAGAAAGAATTTCATACACACATCCGCAAATTCGTCTGCGCATACTAAGAGGCGGAAATTTTAAATATTTTAAAACTTCAGTAGGACTCGCAAGGTAATGGATGGTTCGCCACTGACTCGCAAGGTCGTCTACAGATGTCAGATGGTAATCCAAAGATAGAGATGTTTCCCCAAACGCGCGTTACTGCGGGAGATACCGCCTGTAGTGTGAATGGGGTTTTAAACGACTACCTTAAATTTAAACATGTTCCAATTGGGTTTCTCTCTGGTATTGTTTAGAATAACTATCCACTTGTGTAGCAGGTAACAAATGTGGCTGACAAAAATATAACAATGCAATGTATTTTACAACACACTCTAAATCGTGTACAGTAACTGTAAAAAATGTAAGTGGTAATATATATGGATGTTTTATTGAAGCTTTGTTACATTTGTATGATATCGAACATCCACACTGAAAAATAGCATCAGAGATGCCCGTACCCAACAGCCCGAGGGAAATAGTTTTCAACACCATGAAATGTAGAAGCAGTGAAACAGTACAAAGGTCTGGATACTTTCAGAGCAGTGTCAGTTATATAAAGCCCCAAATAATGTTTAAGTAGATAAAATCGCATCTAAGAGAAAGAAAATGTAAATATAAAGTATTAAAACAACACAATTCAATGGCAAGATGACAGAATTAATCAGTAAACTAAAAACTATGAAGCTGTAAAATTTCTTAACTTGAGAATAGCTGTCAATGGAAAAAAGCACAATTGTGTAAAAGTGCATACAATAATCAGTTGCAGCAATCCATATATCTTTGTCATAAGAGAAACATATCTCAAATATGGCAGGTCAACACACTTTGGCAGAGCCAAAGTTAAAAGTCACACCATGATGCACACCTACACCCCCTGACCAATGTCCTTACCAAGTGTCAACCTTCTACACTATATGGAATCCAAGAAATAGCCCGGACAAGATTTTAAAACTCATGGTCACTATGACAGGGTCAAAGGTCAAATCAACGGCACACCATGATGTTGCACACCTACAACCCCTAACCAATGTCCCTACCTAGTATGAACTTCTTAAACCTTATGGTTTCCGAGATATAGCCCAGTTCAAGGTCACTATGGCAAGGTCAAAGGTCCAATGAAGGTCACACCATGACATTGCACACCTATGCCCCCTAACCAATGTCCCTACCAAGTATCAACTTCCTACACCTTACGGTTTCTGAGATATAGCCCAGACAAGTTTTTATAGATCAAGGTCACTATGGGAAGGTCAAAGGTCAAATCAAGGTCACACCATGACGATGTTACACACCTACACCCCCAATCAATGTCCCTACCAAGTATCAACTTCCTACACCGGACAGTTTCAGATATATAGCCTGGACAAGATTTTTTTAGGTTAAGGTCACTATGGCAAGGTCAAAATGATGGCTAAAAATGATAAAATCTCACAACTCAGCTTTTCCTTTCTGACTAGTGATTGTTTTAATTTCTGATGTTTGGTGATTCAAAACTGTTATACAAATTGTTGGAGGCCAGAATTATAGAGGAGATGTTTATTATAGAGGTTATGGTATACTGTTAAAATTGAAAAGTTTAATTACTTAAATATAGCTTTTACAAACGACAAGCTTACCATGGGTAAAAATGCGGTAAAAATGCTGTAAATTCTCAATCAGAAAATAACCCAGTTTCATATAATATCATAATAATACGTTTTATGCATAAAATACAAAATATACATATACATATGACATATATAATTAACACATTGATAATTTTATCCATCGATGGTTAAGTATTTGAGTATTTATGTTTGCATGAACATCTATTCATTTTGACAGATATTACTCTACCTTTTTAAAACTGGTCTTCAAATCTGTTTTCTAGAAGTGGAATTACAAACACAGGTGTTATAAGAAAAAGGTTTGCCACAAGAACCAATTAGTTTTATCCATCAAACATTTGTAATTAGAAATAACACTGATTTGACGGAAGAAATCTTGCACTGACGAGTATGAAGAAGCAACACCCCTCTTGGAAAGGAGAGAGAATTTGAGTGGGGATACGTAAATATTTTCAATACAAATTGATACCCCTTCACATATTTTCCAATGATTTACAAAGTAGTACTTTTCACATTTTGTTGTAAATTTTCCAATGATTCACAAAGTAGTACTTTCCAAATTTTGTTGTAAATTAAAACTACTTCAGGCTTAAGTAATTAGTTTGGATGATAAGTGAAGTTTATATGCTGACACTTTCTAGAATTAATAAACCTCCACAGCAATCTGGCTCTAAATCATGACAATCAATGGCACTCTTGGGAAGTTTTGACTTTTTTTTTTTTTTTTTTTTTGGGGGGGGGGGGGGGGGGGGGGGAGAATTATCAAAGAGTAGCTGTCATGTTATTGCATGGCACAATATTTCAATCAGTACTGACTCCTACACAGAGTTTCCTTCGGAGAAGAACCACCGGATACATAGCAGGGTGAAACATCTGGTGGATTTAGACTTGGTGGGTACTTATTTAGAAAGCTTCAGAATTTCTACAAGTATAAGTTCACAGTTTTATGAGTAACATATTCGGGACATTTTGCTGGCAATTCAATGCCCCTGCCCTCCCTTTTCAACAATGGAACACAGCCTTCAAATACAGGGTGTACAATAGCACGCTTTTAAATTTGTGTTTTTGTTATTCATGTCACCAATATCAATTGCGACCAATATTTTCAGTCATAATTGCCTTACAGCCAAGGACTTGTTTTCATGAGTGATCAATATAAATAGTGGCGGTGTGAAGCAGATTGCTGGTCCAATCTAATGGTTCTATGACAAGATTTTTTCACTCCTGACTAATCAAGTGTTTTCTCAGTTTTCTCACCATTTTTTCCACAGAATCAGTTGAAGTAAGGCCACTTAGTTCAAAACATTTGCCTAGAAGAATGACTGATCGGGAAAATGGAACAGGGGTATTATTACAGTAGAACCTCTGTTATCCGACCCTCTAGGGAGAGTAACAATTAGGTCGGATAACAGAAAACCTAAAATAATAGAATGGTTGGATAATACAAAGTCTAAAATTACAGATTTAAATGGAATTGTGAGTTGGATAATTGAAAATTGGGATAATATAGGGTCGGTTAACAGAGGTTCTACTGTATTTTCCCTTTTAAAAAATTCATGCAGTGTGGTTTATGTCAGGGATGTAGGCGTTTTAGCCTGGGCATCGGTTCACTAGTGAAGTTACTCTGCCTGGCTTTGGTCTCCTTACCTTTTTGCCTTTCTTTGACACAGAACACAGTGACACACAGAGTCTGGCTGTGCGGGGGATGTCTGGGATGTAGAGATCGTAGTCCAGCCACTGGTTCCACTTGGGGTTGGACGCCTCCACCTGCTGGGTGTTCTTAGTGGGACAGAGGGGCTCAGTGCCATGGTACACGCCCGCCCGCACGTACAACTGATTGCATAAATTACAGGAGAAACGGTGAACAAACATACACAGACCCAGTAAAGCTTTGCGTAAAACATGAAAACCAGTTTCAACATTCCTGGTAGGGCTGTGACCAGGGTCATGGTTACTCAAAAACTGGCTGTGTATGATAACAATTCAAATACAAACTAATGGATACTTGTCCAACTATTCAAATATTGTACATGTGTATTTCCATAAAAAACTTAACTAGAAGAATGTTTTTGCTGACAAAAACGAAGCGGCCCTGATGAAAAAGAAGTCACCCATAAAAGATGTCAACATATGCATCATAAGCAATAGAAACTGTGAACTTTATTGCATTGTGTATGTTACTTGTCCCTATTTTCATCTTTACTAAGTGTGCACAATTAAAGTGAGGTCAGCTGAACAGTACAATAGCTGGAGATTAAAAACTCCATAATTTCACTGCAAGGTGGCCATAACTTCATTCATATTGGGACTTTAAGGTGACCATAAAATATGAATGTCCCTTTTCTCATCCTTTATAAGTGCATAAAGTTTAGCTCATGTCAGTTGAACAATAAGATAGCTGAAGGCTGAAACTTCCTTTTTCACTGTAAGGTGACCATAACTTAATTCATATTGCGACTTTAAGGTGACCATAATATGAGAATGTCCCTTCAATATCAATATATGTTAGATATGAAAAAAGAAAAGAGCCAGACGGCTTTATTCAAATGTTATGACTTTAGGGGGGCCAAAATTATATTAACAGTTTAAGGTCACCTTAAAGTCAGAATAACCCTTTGGTTTACCATCCTTTATAGGTGTGCAAAGTTTGACTGAGGTCAGTCGAACAATAAGATACTTGGAGGCTGAAAACCCCCTTATTTCACTTTAAGGTGGCTACAACTCCATTCATACTGAGAGTTTAAGGTGACCATAAGTATTATTTTTATTTACTTTAATACCAGTGATAATTTCAATATAAAAAATAGCATCAGAGATGCCCGTACCCAACAGCCTAGGGAAATATTTTCAACACCATGAGATATAGAAGTACTGTACAAGTACAAACTTCAGGATACTTTGAGAGCACTGTCAGTTATATAAAGGTCCAAACAATGTTTAAATGGAGAAATAATGTTTAAAAGAAAGATAATGTGTATAAAGATGAAGTATTAAAACAAGATAATTCAATAACAAGATGACAGAATTAATCAGTAAACTAAAATTCAACACTCTTTATCTACATCTGCATGGCTGAATTATGGTTTAGATGGTTTGAATATTACCATGCATACAGAAGTGGTAATACATTTAATGAATGCTTATTGTGGTGTTGGAGCAAAATCTGTGGCTCACTTGATGAAATTCTATCTCTTACAATGGGAAGCTATGAAAGTAAAATTCTTTTTTTTTTTTTTATATTTTTATTTCTTTTTGTTACATACATGTTCATGCATAAAAATAAAGTTTACAATGGTGGTATTTAAACAACATTTAAATAACAATAGACAGTACAAAAAGGTTATTTTTACCGAGTTAGACTATTTAATATATAGAAAGCTGTATTACTCAATCAGATCCATTGATCCAAATGTTTGAAATTCAAATGATGCCATATATAGAGGACTAAGAATTTCAATAGTACAATATTTAGTGATTATCAGGTTTAAAGATATAATCATGTAAAAGTAAACTTGTTAATTGATGAAAAGCTGTTCCCAAATAAGCCAGCGATTTGTAAAGAAATCAGTTAAAGATTTGGTTTCCCACACATATTTTTCTTCCTCATATTGTCTTTTGACCATTTCTTGCAGATGAAAAATATTTAAATTAAAACGCCTCTTTGAACAGATATAAATGTAGTATCTAGA